>OZ010737.1:170837285-171437285 GCA_963932295.1 Tipula lateralis
TACTTGAAAACAAACAAATATGCTCAACCGTATTTCTTGATGTAGCGCAAGCGTTTGACAAAGTGTGGTACCAGGGGCTAGAATTCTAACTTCACCGAGATCTTCCGGAGCAAGTATTTCAAATTTTAAAATCATACATATATCAGAGAAGCACTTTCGAGTAAGATTTGATAATGAATACTCCCAGTAAAAAAGAATAACAGCAGGAGTACCACAAGGGAGTGTTCTTGGACCAATCCTTTATCTCCTATATACAAGAGATATACCAATTACTGAAGCAACATTGGCCACTTTCGCCGATGACACGGCTATACTTGCAACAGAAAATAACATGACTTCACTAGTAAATTACAGAGGGCTACTGACCTGATATGTAATTGGACAATGAAATGGCGAATTAAATTAAATGAAGCAAAATCAATCCAAGTGAACTTTACAAATCTTAAAGTTAATCATATACTAATTATGATAAGCTCGATAACAGTACCGCATGCAAACAGTGCTAAATATCTCGGCATGACTTTAAATGCTAAACTTAGATGGAAGGAACACATAAAAAACAAAAGAAATGAACTAAATATAAAATTCAAAAATATGTATTGGCTCTTAGGGACACCATCTGAACTAGCGATTCACAACAAACTTCTATTATACAAACAAAGTCTAGAACCTGTATGGATATATGGCAGCCAACTTTGGGGTTGTGCCAAAAAGTCAAATATCAAAATCATACAAACAGCTCAAAATAAGGTCCTGCGATGCATCGTTAATGCACCGTAGTACATTCGAAACGACCACCTCCATCGAGATCTAAAGATCGAGCTTGTCGTGGATGAAATTAATTATCATGCAACAAAACATCTACAACGTCTGCACCAGCATGCAAATCTGGACATACGCTGTATGCTGACTACCACTCAACAAGAAGACTGCAAAGAACCAAACCGCTGGACTTATCGCGATCGGGAAGTCAGTAGACCTACTGTGGCAAAAAAAAATTGAGGAGGAGTAAAACGACACTAGGGATAATCATGTGATTACTCCGACTAATGAAATACGTATTATGCAATGTAAATTACTAAATGGGTACAAGACTCAGTCGTAATATAAAATATAATTAAAAAAAATTAAAAATTAATGATCTCAATGCGTTGGATAACCCATCAAAGTTTTACGGACCTTATCAGCCGCCGAACAGACATATATAAACAGATGAATGCTTTAATGTTAGCGGATTCCACATGAAGGTTCACCATTTCATTGATTTCAAACCGGAACCGAGGAGTTAATCTACTCAATTCGTGTCATACAGATAATTAACAATTTGTTACTCATTGAAAATGAGACACCTTCAAAACGTTAAGCTCTGAGGAGAGCAGGAAAGAAAAATGAAAGTAGTAGAAAACTATTACGGGCAACTAGTTATAAAACCATAGTGTGTCTGTTCAATGTATACTAATCACGATGCAGATGCAAAAATCACGAAAATAAAGACCACGAGCAGTCTAAGTGTATTCTGGAATAATCATGACCGTTTACTTTCCAGAGTTGTACAATTCGCGACTCACTAGAGTTTCTCGCTCAAAAAATCTTTAAAATTAGTGGCTGCAAAACAGAGTGTTGTCTCCCGAAATTTGGTTTAGTCATAATCATGGATAAATGCGTATTTGTAAACTTAATTAGTTTTCTTGTCCACGAAATTGGAAAAGGATGTTTCCATCTTCACCTGAGCCAGATGATGAGTTTTAGCGTAATAAACCTGTTCATAAATCTTATAAAACTTAATGTCACCAGTTGTAGTAAAAAAAAATTGTACGCATTTAATTATTCCACAATTTCTATTTATAAAAAACTAAGATTTTCTAACAGATGGCGCTTTAGTTACAACTATACTTGATAATAGATGGTGCTTCAATTTTTGATATGAAATAAATTTTTATATTTCTAACATATAAAATGTACAAAATAACCTTATGTAAATTACACGATTTTACATACAAAAACCGTGTAAATTACATCGTGTAATTTACACGCCCAACTGTGGTTATAGATATATTCGGTGTAGAATATACATTTAGTTTTTTTTTCTACCAATTAATAACAATTTTGAACTGAATATACTTTATTAGGTGTAGTAGAGCATTAGTCAATATGGAAAAATAATAATATTATAGTCAACACAAATGTATGTCGAAACTTGCAGTGTTGTCAGATTGTCAGATTTATCTAAAAATCTCAGTTTTTCTAATAGGACAAAATTCAAATTTTTGACAGTTTTTGTATTAATTAATTGTCATTTTATTTTATACCAAACACATTATGTTTAGCAATTCCGAAAACCAGCTGTTTATCAAAATTCTGACTACAAAATGTTTACAAATTCTTTTGTTTATTTGTAATTGTTAAGTCGAATTGAGGTATTAAAACTGTTTTTCATTCACAAAGATTAGCAAAAATTTTCTCCAATTGATAATCTTTCAAATCTTAAATTCAAATTTTATTAGAAATTTTCAGTTTATTTTAGGACTTGTTAATAAGTAAACGTCTATTTCAGAGTAAACTTCCTTAATATCAACATTTATTTTTTGAAGTTGGAAGATTGTACATGAATATTTTTGATTGTTTTATTAAATAGGACTGAATATATTTACAGTGAAATATCCAAAAAAACCGATAGTACATTGTCCATTAAAACCATTAAAACGAACGATAGTAATTTTGAAGCTGCAATTTTAGCACAGTAAAATTTCAGTAGTAAAATAATTTTTTAGTTTATTTGTTTGTCAGTTTTTTACATTAAAATCAGTTTTTTGTTCAGTTTTTAATAGAAAAAATATGGCAACGCTGCGAAACTAAGAGCTGCAATTAACAACGTGTCCGATTGTGAAATGGACAGTACATTTATGAAGTGCGCAGCAGCCAATAACGTAAATCGAGCATACAGTCATACGCACAATAAGCAGATAAAATCAAATAAACCGATGTTACACATAAAATTAACAAGAGTATAACCATCCGGCTTGATATATAAAGGTGGCTTTGGCTTAAACAAATTACTTTATAAAGCTAAAAATTAGCCGTTAAAATTCTAGGCTCGTAATCTAATTTTCTAATATTGTACAATTTAATCAAATACTTTGCAAAGTCATTAAATAAATTAATTTATATTCAATTTCTCGAAATAAATTATCATATATTACCTAGTCGAGTATACGAGTACATATACAAAAGGTATTCTTAGACTTTCTGTATGGATATGTTCAATATATGTACTCGTAGTATATAGACAAGAGAAACCGTATAACAGAAATACTAAAAAGGTGCACAGTTCCTTTAAAAATAAATTTGAGACCTTTTTTTTATCAATTTATTCAATTTCATCTCACAAATATCAACTTAATATTCAATTGAATGAATTTTAAAGGATTTTCATTTTGCTCTGAACTTCTCGTAGATAAGGAAAAATTAAAAGTATGTAGAAGATATAGATTTTTCACAATATATTAAATTATATAAATATATCGAAAGGCTGAAATATATAAAATTTCATTACAACATAAAAATTATCATATTCGAAATTAAAATTTTTATATATGTACAACAATGTCGAATTCAAAATCAGGTAAAAATAGCAGATATTGAAAATCAATAACAAAATTGGATTTGTGAAGAGCGCCTAATTGGAAATTGGGACAAATTTTATCATATTTTGATCAAAAGATTTATATCGGAAGATGAAATTATAATTTGGTCCAATGACTAGATTATAGACATTTTAACGAACAGATTATATTTTATGTTGACCGGTCTATACCTGCTAATCCTCTTCAAAGGAAAAATTATATATACGCCATTTATAATCTTTAAAAAAAATTGTTCCTGCGGTATACGCTTAAGGCCGTAATAAACTCATTAAAATAATTCTTTGAAAGCTTTAATTAAAAATAAAATATAATATAATATTGTTGAAAGCAGAAGATTCATTAAAGATAGGCACAGACAGATGAATAAATTGTATAAATTAATTTTCCCAATTAATAAATTTAGATGAACTTGAATATGAAAAAAATGCTTTATCTTACGAGGAAAAGTGGAAGGAGTTAACGAATTTAAATTGTTATACGTTTTGAATAAGTCAGAGATAAATTCACAGATGCGAGATACATAATATAATTTTTGTTATAAACTTCTCTTCAATCACACAACGTGGCATGACATACGTATACATGAAACATATATGGTTTGATGTCTCATAAATAACAAAGAGCATAAAATCGTATAAAATGTTAATCATATTTTCTATGTAGAATCTACTGTGTCAAAATAATTAAAAATTTATCAATATTTAACGACAATACGGCAATTATGTTTAATTATGCAACTATTACATAATCTTCATGTTCGTATACACAATAAAAAATTACATTGAAATGTATGCTTATGATTTGCATAAGCTATAGTTTTTGTCGAATTTATTGTAGAACTAATTAAAATTAAATAAAGTTAATAAACTTTTTCAATCATCTCAACACTATTACTTCCTGTTCGAGTGCAAAACAAATATTGACACACGTCTTCTATAATACGAAATTAAGAAGTGACTCAAAAAGGATGAATATTATTTTACCCGGGTTATGAGACTTCTGAAGGATAGACACATCCCTTCTCATTTCCTCGATAAAGTTTGGGTCAAAAAAAACTCAGTCCATTCGTATAGCTAAACTATTTTGCACTTTTTATCTCAAGCGATTACGATTTACCCAAGACAAGGGATGTCAACCCTGACTACTATTACTCTACTGATTTTAACATAATAATATATAGCTCAGAGGACGTAAACTCTTGCCACGTCTCAACTGAGACCTTATGAACCATTTTTCAACGATTGGTGCACATTATAGGTGGTCAGCCCAACGAATGTTTTAACACATAATCGCATTTTGTGTCATCCTGTGTTAATTTTTGGTCAATGGCGAGAACCGAACTCGACCGTGGAATCTCTCTAAACCATTAAACTACGAAATTCTCTTAACCATTCAACTACGCCCGAACACTGAGTTTACCACTTGTTACGGCGAGCGTAAGAAGCGCCAGACAACCCATACTTAGAATTATAAAATTGAATTTAATGTAATTTACTATATATTTTACTGTTATGTAACCGCACTTCGCATATTAGACAACTAAATACTAAATGAACGCATCCCAAAAATCTTAGGAAACCGTCTAATATGAGAACGCGTGTATGAAGTTGGGGAAAAGAAAATAGAAAAATCGAGAAAATATATTGTGACGAATCACAGATGTCACCAGTGATAACTAAAAGGAGTTATAAATTATAGCAGTAAGATAACCCCCTGTAACCTCCTATTTACACATACGAACAGAATAAAATAAATAATGAAATAGGCGGAGCAAACAAAATACGACGAAAAGAACATTCGCGAAGTGTAGAGAAGCAAAATAATGGAATGTTCTACAAGTATTTGCGTCATATAAATACGTGTAGACATTTGAGTTACGAATCAGTTCAATTTTGAATTTCGAAGTGTTAATACCGGGAAGTGATCAAAAATGAAAGTGAAGTGTTGAAATAATTATAGTGATAATTATTGTGTAAAATAAGTGTAGTAATAATTATTTGTGCAATAATTGTGGAACTTATTGAAAAATTAATTAATTGTAAAACTTAATCTTCGCGAGTTTAATAACAGTGATCGAACCGGATAAATTATTTGAATAACCACTCGGCGAAATCGTAACTATATATTTTTTGTTATTCGCAATAAAACCACCACAGAAATAAGATCGGTGAGGCGGTGCTGTTTACGTACGAGTTTATACGAATAATCAATGAAAGGCAAGATGGTTGTGTTCCAGAAGTAGAATTGCACCAATTAAGTTGGTGACCATATACCAACACTATAGAACTATGCGCAGTTGAGCTAAGTAGGAAATTAATTCTCAAAGTCAGGGAGGTACCATAATGTTTGCAGCAGCTCCAATTAGCATTTGAACAGATTCAGAAATAGTGCTACATTGGCTGAGCAAACCCATTAATGAATTAAAGACGTTTGTAGCTAATCGAGTCAATAAAATATTACGACGCTCAATATTAGAGCAATTTCGTTACATTTGTTCTGAACATATTATCCAGCTGATTTAATATATCGCACGGGATAAAGGTTAAAAATTTATTAAACAATAAACTATGGTAGGAGGGTCCGAGTATGCTAAAACAGACAATTGAATCGTGGCCAGTATGGGCTCCAAAAGCATCCAATAAAAAAACAAACGCTTTAATTCAGACGGAATGTAAGGAGCCATCAATTAAGGTTGATAATGTTCTATTGACCACAGTTGTAACCTCCGGTCAGGAAATTAATTTGATGAATAGAACATCATCACATGAAGTTGTATGCCGCATCACAGCATATGTTCTTCGATTTTGTAAATTATCCTTTGAGCCCGAAATTATCCGTACGCAATATTTGAGAAGAAAATATTGGATTCTGCAAGGTCTGATCTTATTATGTAGTGTAGTATATCATTGTGTGACATGTTGCAGATTTAGGAAAGGTGCAGCTCATCAATTGATGGCCGAACTCCCACAGTATCGGTTAGAGCGGGCGCCTGCATTTTACCATTGTGGCGTTGATTATGCAGCACCGATTCAATTAAAGCAAAGTCGTAACACTACAGTAAAGGGCTACATTCAGGTCGTCTATTTAGAATTAGTTGGTAGTTTGGAATCTACGAACCGGAGCAGTTCATCACATGTATAGTGACAATGGTAGTAACTTTGTTGGAGCTGACTCATCGTCAGTGATGGATTTTTTGCAGAAATATTCCATTCAATGGCATTATAACCCGCCAATTGCATCACATCATGGCGGCATTTGGGAGGCAGCAGTTAAATCGGCCAAACATCATTTAAAAAGAATAGCGGTAGCTTAGTTGTACACATTTGAAGAGTTAGCCATTCTTTTGTCAAAGATAGCAGCATGCTTGAATTCTAGACCATAGACACCAATAAGTAATGACGCAACGGATTGAGCAACATTGTCACCGGGACATTTTCTAACTGGGCAACCAATCCTCACCCCGTATGAAACCTTGTTGGCAGAAATCCCATCGAATCGATTGTCAGCTTGGCAGAAATTACAAAAATTACAGAAAGAATTTTGGGCAAGAATATATAACTGAGCAGCAACGTCGTAACAAATGGGCAAGAGAAACCAGATCTTTGAAGGTTGGAGATATGGTATTTGTGCGAAATGAATAATAACACCACCAAGCCAGTGGATTATGGCGAGAGTCATCGAAGTATTTACCGGACGGTACGGAAGCGTAAGAACGTGTAAAGTTAAGACCACCAAGAGCGATTTAGTACGACCCATCAATCAATTAGTTTTGCTACCAATGGAGGATGAGGGGATAACAACATCTGATGCTGGTTTTCCTTAGTTTTCTCCTTGAAGTTTTTCTAAGGTTTTCCCAGTGTCCTTGAGCAAATATTGGATGTTAATTGTGAATATTAGTATAGAGGAAGGTTGTAAGAACATAACTGATCGACAAGTGAAGGAATATTGAAGCGAATGAATTTATTATATCTTTTACTAATATGTAACCGCGCTTCGTATATTACACAACTAGTATTAAATGAACGCATCCCAAAACACTCAGGAAACCGTCTAAGATGAGAACGCGTGTATGAAGTTGGGGAAAAGAAAATAGAAAAATCGAGAAAATATATATTTTTTGTTAGTCGTAGTAAAACCACCACAGAAATAAAATCGGTGGCAATTAATTTACGTGTTTTAATTTTGGAAGAAGAAAATTAAGGTGAGAGCGTATTCACCACTCATTATTCAAAGTTTTTCAGAGTTCAGTAACTCGAATTATACCGAATCCCTCTAAAATCAGGAACTATAGATTTCCTTATAAAAAAGAATTTCACAAAACGCGATGTCATGATTCATTATTTTTTGTCCAGTTAACCGACGAATAATATATCCACAGAGATTTATGATGAGTCTTAAAACAGTATAGAAGCGGTGTTATTGATAAATCTTAAGCTCCTTCTAGATTGAGATTATTAGCAACAATGTCAGTTTAAACTATTTTAACTAGTTTCGCTCAATCAAAAACTGAAGTTCTCAATGAAAATCAAAGTAGCCACTGAATTTGAAAAAAAAAATCTTAGCTTCTATATAATTTTTACATCATTTGTTTTTGTCAATTAATAGATTAACAACACTTTACACACTACTACGATCCAACGTATAGAAGTTAACACGAAATGCACGATTTCGATTGAAGATATAAGCATCGGACAAATATTATTTCAACTAGTGAAATTCTAAAGTGAAGTGAAGTGAAAATTAGCGTCATATCATCACCAGTATAGTTAACTAGTCTAATAATAAGATTATTGGCAATTTATTAAGGTGAAAATTACTATGATTAGGACGAGATGAATTAAAAGAACAAAACACGATATTACCGAAGTAGCAAACATAGCCTAAATGTAGAACATGAAGAACTTCTCGTAGTGGAACTCATAACGGAATCTATAGCTACCAGAAAGAGGAATCCGGTAATTCGCTAATACTCTTGCGAAACAAGAGTTTGGTGGACTTGAAAAATAGTTTTAGGCAAAATTCAGATTGCATCCTTGCAAAATAACATCGAAATCGCCTCTAATAAAATACACAACAATATTTGATGAGATTGATGATGTAGTTGAGCTCACGTATAAAAAGTTAGCCCGAACTTTTAACCCAGGAATATGAAAATTATACTTATGGCAACCCAAGCAAAAGTATCGTGAATCTATCGAACTATCGTGACATAATAAATATTTATTTTGTGATTAGGTAACATTTTATTAAGAAATAGAGTATAAATTAAGTCAGTAAAATGAAGCATAACAATTAAAATACATAACCAAAAATTAATTTTAAATACGATTAAAACAAACTCAATTTTATTATTTTGTAAAATAATTAAAAATTCATATTCTTCATATAAAATTTTCAATCAAAAATTTGTTGTATAATAGAACTTTCCAGTAAACCTTATATGAATATAATAAATCCAATGAGTTTATTTAATAAATCAACAACAAATATTTCTATTAAGCTAAAATGTGATATGAATCTAAAGTTTCTTCAACTTAATCACCTATATATGCTTTTCGGTAAAAGTGTCGTGTCAGATCGAATATGTTTTTGGATTAGGCACACTCACACGATTTAGCAATGCAAATGGTCTTGCGCAACTTATTTCAATATTAGATTATTTCAATATTAAATTATATTACCTACTTTATTTGAAACACAAAAAAAATTTATATATGCCTAAACTCAGAAAGTCACTCTACTTTATTCTCGTGTTTCAAAATATGTGGATACCAGTGCTATCTAGCTCTTTGCCCAGCAGAAAGAGCTAGAGATAGGACAGCAATCTTCATCAAGGAAAATATTTAACATCTTGAAGAACTTAAAATAGAGTAAGAAGGTAAGCAAGTATGCAAGTAGTTTCTATTGAAACCAAAAACAACAAGAGCTGCACTATATCAGCAATCTATACTGCCCAACTAGATAAAACCTAAAAAAGGAAGACTAGATCAAACTTTTTAAATCGCTTGGTAACTATTTTATTATTGGAGGCGACTATGATGCAAAAACACATATTCTGGGGATCAAATAATACTAATACTCCCAAAGGAAGAGAGCTATTTGACGCAGGCATAGCAAATAATTGTAAGATCCACTCCAGTAAAAATCAAACCTACTGGCCTACGAAAATAAATAAAATTCCTGACATTCTACACTTCTATTTATCAAAAGGAATCTCCTAAAAATTACTAAGTAGTCGAAAATGAAGAAGATCTATCATCGGATCGTTCTCCAGTTTTAGGGACAATAAGTTTCACGACAACAAGGAAAGCAAGCCCGCTAACAAAAACAAAACAAACTGGCAATACTTTCGACAACTAGTTGAAGAAAACGGCAATCTACAGGTACCAATCTCGAACGATTATATAAAACAGAAGAAGAGCTGGAAAACCCATTGAAAGTATACAGAAAGAGCATGCGAAAGTACCCCCTCCAGCAAGGTATATTACAGAAAATGATAAGCCACCCAAGACGTCGCAGAGAATTAGAGCCTCTGAAGATAAAATATTCCTAAGCAAGTTGTGTAACAATCTGAAACTGCATATAAAAGATATCAAGAATGAGTCAGTAGCTAATTGTCTCAGTAACCTGACACGTAAACCTGATACAGAATATTCGTTGTGGAAGGCCACTAAAGGTCGGAAAAGCCTAAACTGCAAGTGCCACCCATCAATATGGTTGATGAAACCTGAGTCGAAGCGCAATAAAAGGACCTGATTGCCGAACACGTAGGAATAACCTTCAAACCACCAACTGGGCAGGCAGAGAATAAATATTTGACACCGGCACAGTTGAGTGCGTTAATTACAAACTGTATTAGAGATTGGAAGCTCAACTGGCACACTTGCGAACGTCGAATTTTTTTTAAACTCACACGAAATGAAGATGTGAGTATGCTCAATCGAAAACATATTCGATCTGACACGACACTTTTACCGAAAGGCACATATAGTTGATTTAGTTGAAGAAACCATTGGATTTATATTTGATCAACATGTTATATAAATTATTGGATGATATTTAATGCATTTAAGCTTGTCCGAATTGAGCATCATTCAATTTTTAGATTAGCTGAATGGTTGATAGATTTTTTAACTTGTTTTTTACTTTAGAAAGCCTTTGAATAATTTAATGTGAATTTTTAAATAATACCATCTGTTATTTCACGTTATTGAAACACGGTCCATATAAAGAACTATTTGTGTTCTCTCTTTAATACGAGTATAAAAAATACAAATTTTTCTATGCATATCAATTTTTATGAATAAATAATTATATTTCAAATAATTATACTATCTGAAAATTACAATTCGTATTTAATTTTTTCTGAGATGATAGTAAGGCGATTATGATGATATTTAAATCCTGGGATGATAGTAGCTATCACGATAGTATTTTGCTGAGCTGACATATAAAACCTGGGATGTTAGTAGCTATCACGATAGAATTTTTCTGGGCTGACATTAAAATCCTGGGATGATAGTTACTGTCGTGACAGTTTTGGTGTTGCCATTGCGTTTTCATGGGATAAAATTCGGGCTAACTTTATATACATGCTGAGCTCACAACAATAATATATCAGCTACTCTCCATAAAGTACTAGATTCATCAACAGTAAGCAGGCAAGTAGTGATCTAGTTCTAGCAAGAACTAGAAATAGACAACATGAGCTAGCGGTAGATGTATTCATATACCTTATACTTGATGATCGGATGAGGACCCAACTGTATCTGAGAAAATGTTATAGCTGATCTAATAATGTTCGGATGACGAAATTATAATTGATTTGTAATTTTTCAAAAAATTTATCATTTTTAATAAAACATACCTTCATAATTCACAATGAATCTTTTCGATCTTAGGTAAACTCTGTGAGGAAACAATTTATTCGAATGTAAGTTGAAAACTTAACAAGTTAGTGTCTTTTATGGTAGTTGGTTCTTTTACATTATCATAACCGCCCAAGTGTCGCAGTGATTAAAGCTGCGGCAGTTGAAGCGGAAGGTACCGGGTTCGAATCCTGATTCGGGTTTTCACCTTCGATCGTTTGGGCGGTGGTGTAAAATGAACATTAATCTGTATCCACTGTCGTGTTTAGAATCCATGGGCCGACCCATCTTCCATGTCAGTACTATAGGGTGACGGTTCTACGAAAAAACTCGGACCTATAGCCGTACATATAGTGGTATCACAACGGACCAATCCCGGTCTACGTGTGCGATAGCAGCCACAACAAGCTAACCTAACCTGTACTTTATCATATATTATGAAATTTAAATTACCTGTTATTTCTTAACAAAATTGCACAGTGCTTAAAATTGCTCCATCGAGATTTTTCACCATCTGATTACGATCGGTGGTATGAATTCTGTTGGAATGTATAATTCATGTGCAGACCACTCTTTAGAGTCTGTATAGTCAGTACTATAGACTGGCATGGAGCTATGCAATATAGCCATTAGTCCTTGAACCCCCAAAGAGATTGCAAATATAGAAATAGATAGACAGACAGACAGAGTTTAAAAACAATTTTCGATAAAGTAAAATATTTGTTGTAACTATAACATTATAAATTTTAATACCTAGTATTAAAAATAAATCATATAAGTATAGATTAAATTTTGAAAATTTGTTTGATGCTGATAACGAAATTTTAAATTTAATACAAAGCATTGCATTATAAATACTTGCATAAAATACAGAAATGCAAAAAATTATTTAATTTCATTGATTATTTATCAATAAATTATGCGTCACAATTATGTGGATAATCGAAAAATAAATAGTTGTTCAATGAATCAATTACATAAATTTCATACATAATTGTGATGTGATCAATTGAAATGAAGGGGACATTTTTAATGTCGACAGATATCGGCTGCTGCATACATAGAACTGATCTATTATTCACCTAGTGTAAAGTTTAATATAAATATGACAACAAACGAACAGTATTAATCAGTGATTAATTGTTGGTTGAACTACGAAATGGCTCCATTATGTGAAATAACATTTGAAAACAAAATTCCAGGGAGTACATTATTTTGGTGCGGTGAAAAGTTACGATGTAATATTGTATTAAATCTATCTAAACCAAGAATGATGAAAGGTATTATCACCTTTGTAAGTGATTAAATAAAAATTTTAATTCGTTGTGTTGTGTTTAAATAAGGTATTTACGTAACAATATCAGGATGGGCGAAATGCAGTTGGACTGAAAGAACTACTTATGGGAGTATAAGAGTTACAACGTACTATTCGGGCAAAGAAGGATACATTGATTCGGTGACATATTTAGTTGGCAGCGAAACTAGTGATGTATCTGAATTACCAGCTGGGGTTCATACGTATAGTTTTGTGTACGATATACCACCAAATTTGCCGTCATCGGTCGAAGGCGAAAAAGGAAATATTCGTTATGATGTTCAAGTTACAATTAATCGACCATTTCCGCTAATAGATGATAATTTTAAAAATGTTTTTACCTTAGTGAAGCCACTTGATTTAAATTTAGGGGCTGATCTAATGACGGTACCTTTTAACAAAGAATTAACAAATACGTTTTATTGCCTTTCATGCAAATCGGCCCCATTCACTGCCGTTGCAAATATTCCACAAATTGGTTACACACCCGGCGAGTTGATAAAAGTTAAAATTGATGCAAATAATGGAAGTAACGTAGCAATAAATGCGATTAAAACGTCACTTTGTCAAATAATCAAGTGTTACAGTGATTCACCAGCCGGTGGTGAAAAAATTCAATTTAAAAAAGTGGCAACCTCAATAATTCCAGGCATACAAAAAAATGAAGAAAAAAGTTACGAACTAGCTCTTAAAATACCACTCGTCCCGCCCACAGACGAAGAAAGTAGCAAAACTATACATGTGACATATTGTGTAGAAATAAAATTTAAAACAAGTTTTCTACATTTATCTCCTTTCACGATGATACCGATTATTATTGGAACAGTACCTATCCGGTCAAATACAATGGATACAGTACCAACTACGTTCCCATCGGTTGTCGATGATATTTATGATAATCCAACTCGCTTGAAACAAAATCCACCAGCTGATGATGAAGTCCGCGACAAAATTGAAGATTTTTTAAACAAATAGTTTTATAAATTTTCAGAATACTGAAAGTCTTTGCTTAGAAAATTTTTGTAATCTGGTTTTATCTGGTGCAACAGAAACTATATAGTTTATACTTTATAAGTTTCGAGTAGTTCAATCGTTGAACGTAATTGTATTACATTTAACTGCCATATCTCTGTGTATAAATAAATAAATAAACCTTTGATAAAAGCTAGTTCAGCAAAAACTATAAAAACAACTATTTTATGATAAAAATTACGAGATATCTAAAAATAAATTGAAAAACTACAAATAATCAGCGAGCATACGTATGTACAACGTATATAACATATACTCGTACCGAACAAAATTTGTAACTAGTATAAAAGAACAGATTGAATTACTGTCACTTTCACATTCGAAAGCACTTAAGCCATAAGTATGGAAACATTATTGTTGCTTAATAAAATATTATAAAATGAATGTGTGCACTATAAGCAATAATTAGATCTACTGCCATACAGTGAACCACGTTCTACCGCTTCAATTCAATCCCACGGTTATACTGCCATACGTGAACCACGTTCTACCGCTTCAATTCAATCCCACTGATTTAATAAATTTTTATCATGTTGATTTTACTAAAATCACATTGAAAGCCGATAAAAATTGGCACAGTGATAGTATATTCTGGTATTTCTGGTTATACTCTAGTTCTGCAAAAAGATTACGAGATAGTGTGCAGATCGGCGTGCGGTGGTATACCATTAATAAAGAAATTGATTATCTCTTACAAACCAGAAAGCATATAGGTTAGGTTAGGTTAGGTTAGAGTGGCTGCTAACGCACACTTAGACCGTTGCCGGTCCTTTGTCATTCCACAGGATCTTAGTCCCCCAATACCCCTAACACTCTATTGGATCCATCCTGAGCTACTAATATAGCGTAAAATGTCCCGCACCTTAACATCTGCAAGATCTGAAAGGTTGTGCATTACGTACAGACCTAAGTGTAAATGCCTTCTTAGTGCCAGTGCAGGACAAGAGCACAGGAAGTGAACAAGCGTCTCTTCTTCCTCCTCGTCCATACAGCTTCTACAGAAGTCATTTGTTTCTAGACCCAGGCTTCTCGCATGTTCACCGAAAAGGCAGTGTCCCGTTAATATTTCTACTATCCTTCTTATATCTCTCCTCTCCAGAGAGATTAAGGTCTTGGAACGATTCAAATCCAGCCTTGGCCACATTTGTCTCGCCTTCTCGCATGTGAGGGTGTTGCACCACCTCTCCAGTGCTAAAGCGTCTGCCCTTTTTCTCAGAGCCAGTCTAAGCTCCACTGTAGGCCCCCCACATTGGCCAATTCAGGCTTCAGCTGAAGAGTTGTACTTTGCCTATCTAGTTCGTCTGCCCTGCAGTTACCCTCGGCGTCAGAGTGGCCAGAGACCCACATAATCCGAATATTGAAATGCTCAATCATCTCGTTAAGAGACGAGTGGCAATCCAATGCCACCCTAGACTTCAACAGCACTGCTTCCAGCGACTTGATAGCCGCCTGACTGTCCACATAAATCGTGATATCCCTCTTGGATATCACGTTATGCCTCAACCAACTCAAGGTTTCCTCAATCGCTATTATCTCCGCCTGGTACACACTGCAGTGGTCAAGGAGACGAACGGAAGTGCTTATATTTAATGCTCCACAGAACAGCCTAGCTCCGACCTTACCATCTAGCTTTGAGCCGTCCATGTAGAATTGTATATTTTCGGTTTTCAGTGCTAGCTTATTCCCCAAGAATTCTCTTGAAAGGATTAAGGTTTGAAAACCTTTTACAAAGCATAATATCGGTGTAATATAATCAAGGGTCGCCATTTCCTTCTTTAGCGAACCAATAATTGTCGAGTGACCTGCCTGAAGGTGTTTTCACTGAGATACGGCCGTTAGTCTTGTGGCTATGTTAGCCGCCATCTGTTTGCCATACTATCTACTGCTCAACTGCCGGAATTTCATATTTCTTAGTGAAGAGTACACATTTACTGGCTCATCTTGTAATAATAAAAAGCGCATTCTACATTAACTCCTTAATGGTCGGTAAAAATTTACCTGATACCATGATCGCCACGGTATCAGCGAAGGCAACCACTCCTATACCCTCCCTCTCCAACTCCAGAAGTAATCCATTGATCACCATGTTCCTGAGAAGAGAGGACAGAACTCCTCCCTGTGGGGTTCCCCTAACCACTCGCCTTCTTATGGTTGCCTCCCCCAACTCTGAGTTTACAGTCCTGCTTCCCAGCATATGACTGATCAACTTGATTATGGAGGATTCCACTTCCATGAAAGATAATCTTTTCAGAATTGCATCTATCTGAACGTTATTAAAGGCGCCCTCAATATCAAGAAAAGCTACCATACAATACTCCTTTGAGTGAATTGATCTCTAAATTGTGCGTACCAAGACATGTAGGTCCGTATCTACCGATTTACCCTTACAGTACGCATGTTGAGAGGCTAACCATTTCTCCTGTTTTAAGTTCATACTTATATGTGTTTCTACCAGCCGTTTCAGCGTTTTCAACAGAAAGGATGATAGTGTTATATGTCTTAGGTCCTTTGGATAGTCATGCGACCCTTTTCCCGCTTTCGAAATAAAAACCACCCTGACCTCCATCTATTGCCTAGGAATGCAGACCTATTTTAAACAACCCGTAAAGATCGCCTCCAACCACGGGAGAATAATCCCCGAATTGTTCTGGATTTCTGCCGGTATAATCCGATTCGGTCCAGCCGATTTGTACGGCTTGAACCCTTTTATGGCACGCAAAATTCGTTTTTTATTTACGATAACCGGTGCGCGCAGCGAACAAGCTTCCCCCGACGCTGTTAGTTCCATCCAGTTTCCGAAACTACCCGGGAAGTGAGTGTCCATGAGAATCTTGAGGGATTCCTCACTGGAATCGATCCACGAACCATCAGGTTTAATTAGGAAACCTTTGTTCGTTGGATTAGTGGAGAAAATCTTCCGAAGGCGAGAAGTTTCCGAGACATCTTGCATTTTGTCACAGAATAGCCTCCAGGAGCTGCTTTGTGCCTTCTTCAATTCTCTCTTATAAAGTCTCAGCGTCTCCTTGTACGAATATCAGTTCTGAGATTCTCTGGTCCTCTTGGATTTATAAAACGCCGTTCTACACGACTTCTTTTTGGTCCCCAATTCTTTGAACCACCAGGCCGGTTTCTTTATCACCCTAGGTTTTACCTCAGTGCAAGCAGCACCAAAGAATTAGTTACAAGCTTGTGAAACGGATTCCACCATGCGGTCCATAGCCTCAATGGTCGCTGTGGGCTCCGGGACTCCCGACGGTATTAGTCGCTTAAGGACTTCCCTATACTTACTCCAGTTTGTTCTCCTAGGATTCCTAAAAGATTTCTGGGAAGCAGGGCAAATGTTGAATTTAAAGGTTACATATCGGTAGTCAGAGAAGGAATGTTCCTTCCCTACTTTCCACTCTACAATCATATGGAAAATACTCTCTGATGCGAAGGTCACATCCAGAACTTCATTCCTATTTTTAATAATAAAAGTGCCCAGAATCATACCGGTTTACTCGAGGATCAGTTTCCCCAGGTTATCCGATGGAACCTCCTTCACCTGCCCCATGTAGGCCTCCACCAGCCAGATTTTATTGTTACCAACCTCCAGACTGGCCGCCGTTATATCACCATCGCTGTGCTGGGAAAGAAAGAAAAGATTAAGGTTATCCTTCCCTAGAATACAGGATCTGATCCTCTCACACCCTCTTGAGCATAGAATACTATACCCCTTCATTCGAAGACCACAGTTCTTGGTTTTGTTAATCCAAGGTTCCTCGATTAAGATTATATAGGTAGCATATAATTAAGGCTAAATTCTATCAAGCACTAAAATACACTCAGCTTACCTATTATTAACCTATTGTAATAAAATAAATTTATGGAAAATTAGTCAGCTAGTTCCAGAAGATCATATTTTTAAGTCGGTTTTTATTTGTCCGTTGAGATGATGTTCTTAGTTTACTAATGTGTAGATCTCGGGATTGAATTACCGTTGTTTACTTTAACTTGATTTGGTACAGTTTACTTTCTAAATGTAATCCAACAGATTTTCTATTTCGAATTTGTTCTAACAATGCTGCAAAGGAGTATTAGTTTATTAAAGTGATTCCTGGTCTCAGATACAATTCCACAGATTTATATATTATCTCTAAAATTAAACTGATAATCAGTGATAATTTTGACCGTAAATTCTGTAGAATGTTGAACTTAGTTGTTTTGCTTTCTCTAAATCGTTTCTAGTAGGTGGCTTTCCACACTGAGAATAATTTTGATATTAAGTTGCCAATAAAAGCAGTCAGGATATCAACATTGATGAACCAACGTAGCGACCAATGTTCATAAAGTTGAACAATCACCTAGAAACATAAAGCCAATATTAACTCTTCAGGTTACGTCCAATCAACACAATACAGACACAACCGAAGTTATAGGCAATAAATACTAAGGCATAACATAAATAAAAGTTCAACCGATAAGAAAAATATTGATTGTCGTAATACCATATTTCATAATACTCGCAAACACTTTGGAATGCATTTTTATCAAATGCATGACCTAAAATTTTTTTTAATAAACATTAAACTCATTATTTATCAACAAATATGACTTTACATAAATACATAAAATAAATCTCTCGTTTAATACACGGCATAACTATATTAAATTAAATATTAAACATAAAAATAATAAAACCCATATACGTTATATACATATTGCGCCCATATGATGCAGCATATTTAAAATCAACATTATATGATGCGAGTGTACGTTATATCAAATAACATATCTCAAACCAAAACAATTGTGTACAACAAGTTTCATATAAAAAAATAATAATAATTAACAAAGCACACGAGTTTTGGGAACACATGCCAAGTACACCTTTTGTTTTATATGATTTCTTTGTTATATCTATGTACATATGTTATACTCGAGACGGTTTTGCATGTTCCATCAATTAATTTAACTCGATGAAGCATAATAATAATGAATATATATATTCTGCTGGAAAACACCACGTTCCACAACCACCGACCATTATCTCAAATTACAGGAAAATCGATTTTTTTTTCAATTCGAGTAGATAAAAGTTTTGATATCATGAACACTATTATAACGACAAACTTGCAATTTGAGCTCCACATTGTTTTGATTTCAACTGACTAATGAAGCGAATATGCTATTATATAATGTATTTGAGGTATTTTGTTTTTATGACGATTACATAAGGCAGAAATATATTTCTCATACCAAGCACAGTATTAGCAGCTGAATAATAATCAACGATATATAATGATAGTTTCTATGAGCGTGTAATCAGTAATAATGTTCAGAAACAATAATCTCATTAATTCTTATTATTCCCAGCTGTATAAATAATATCTTGGATTTGCGGATATAGTTTTGGATATGTAATGTTACAAGTTTAAGTTTATTTTAATTAACATATGTGTGTCGATAAGACACAAACTTTGCTATATAAATGTGACACAAGACAATACAAAACATTTTAAATAACAAAAATAGCTTGAAATAGTGTATTAACAATTAAATCACACATTCCAAAATAGTTAGCGTCTTTAACAAGTGGTGAAAAATAATTTAAAGGAGCGTGTCTGAAACTATACTCAACAAATAAAGCACTTCAACTACAAAGCATTAGATCTAGTGATCTGGAGACCTATAATGCTTACAAATATCAGAACGTTGGACATTACTGGTAACTTAGATTTGCAAGGTATTGTCCTTGAAGTTGGATGAAATGGTACGACAGTCAATACCAGATACACAAGATGTATAATTAGCCTTATTGAACCGCTCCTAACGTACAGTATGTCAAATTCTCAACCACAAACTATATAATGTCAACTTGTTGCCTTGCTATAAGAACGTAGTATGCCATTGAAAATGCCTTAAAATATTCATGTAATGTAAAGCTTAAAAACTCGTTAGTTCTTTTTGATTAATTGATTTAACCTTAGGTTTCAGCATTAGGCAACATTCCCGGAAAACACCGAGCCTATTATAACAGATATTCACATAAAACAATAGGTAAAGATAGAAGGCTATGTTAGAAAATAATGACCAGGTGAAAAACACCTAGTATATAGGTACTAAGCTACTTGTTGTATTTGTGGAATTTTATAATAAAAAACAATTTTGTTCCAATACGATTTATTTTATTTATTTTTTAATGTGCGCGCTGTGCGAATTAAAACATAAAACTGGCTAGCCTGCTTTTTAAACACAATAACGAAAAACAACTAAAGTAAAAAATCAAGGGTAGAGCGATGAAATATCGCAACATCGCGTGGTGTGAAAAGTATTTGAACACTACTGTTAGCACAAGACAATCATGCTTCTAAACTACTAATCTGCAATCACGAATCCACAAATTGTCTGCACTCATTCTTTTAGAATAAAATTAAAACATTAATGTAAATTTTCAAAATAATTAAACTTAATGCTTTTGTTTATTTAAGCCAAATAATGTTAATCCAACGACAGCACCTTACTTATCTACTAATTTGGAAACCTTTAATCTCCAATCTTTTGTCACTTGTCATAAATTCCTAACCAGTTATGAACAATCTTGAGGTAGATCTGTCCTCCAGTAAAAGAAACCCCCGATTAACGGCGGAACCAACAACGCTCAATTGGAAACAATAAAAACCATTCATAACAAACATATATTGAAGTACCCACAGGCTTAAATCAGTTAATTCGCAAATCTCCCAATACACCATTGAAACCTAAAACTGAAAATGGCTGTTTCTCACCCAGATGTCTTTCTTACTGAATTAATGCAGCATCATCCACTACACTCACTCCACCCATTCAAAACACACACATCCAACAACACAACTCTAGCAATTGTAAATCAAAAGTCCATCTCAAGATTCTATTATTTATTACCAGATAATTTTATAATCCAGATTTTGTGGCACAATACGATTTCTTAGAATACTCGTATTTCAATCCTTTGTAGAACTTACCAACTATGAAATTTAAAGTGTGAAAACGCTTGATATTTAAAGCAAACGCAAATGTTCAAATGTAATTTTCCAAACATAAACTTGAAATTATATAAGTTTCATTAAGTAAAACTCAATCTACTGCAACACAAAAAAGCTACATACAAAAATTAAGGAAGTCACCGTAGGAACTGCCTAAAAGTTTCTATCAAACCACCCACCCACACAAACTAGTCCGGTTAGTTAAACAATTCATTCATACCACATGTGGTACTTATGAATGTACCTGACTGACAGGTACCTCCAACAACTAAGAAACCAGATAACTCAATCAAGGATTAATTCATGAGATGATGCTTTTCCATTTCCACAAACTATCATCATCTATCTCGAGAAACTATACTCCTCGTTCGACAGTACTTTCAAATAAAACAACACGATTCAGTAAACCGGCAGGTCGTTCCAGGTGAAACATTTCCACCCATTCAAATTTAATGTACAATCCAATCAGATAAATCATCAAAACCGGCCATCCTACTTAAAAAAAACATTCAACATATATACATCTGACCACGCACCAAAATTGTAATGAACCATACTTCAAGAAACAGAATAAATACTGTTTTTCGTTCTACAAAAATAGTTAGAGAAAAATTGAAGAACATCAAAATAACATCATAAAATATTACAAACCATCTTACTACGATAAAGTTACGGTATCTAACTATTATGGAATATATGTATGTATAAACACACACGTGAAAAGAAAAACAGATATACCATGTACGTCAATGGTTAACGGCGACAAGTCTAATTAACGTGTAACACACATAACGATCGAACGAAGATGACAAAGACATATACAAACGAAATATATACAAGAGAAAAGGAGACATATATATATATATATATATATATATATAAACAATATTAACCAAACAAAATGGTACTTACATAATTGCCTACTTCCTCATTACGCCTAACCGTAGTTTTCACTTATATCTTTATTTAATTTTATTTAACTTTCAGCCTGATATTCATTAAGAAAAAAAAATTTCAGTATTTTTGTGGCGAGAAAAAAATCAAAAATACCATTAGAGTGACAGAGATCGTTTTTTACTTTTTTCTTTTTTTATAGTGGATATATTTTGACAGATGCGTATAACATAACCAATAAATTTCAAAATTTTTTTTGTTATTGAAAAAACAACACAAAAACCACTTTGAATCTACAACAATAAATTTTCAATTATTTCAATTATTTCCACAATGAATAAAGATGAATGACACAAAACGAAATGTTAAAATTATCTATTGACCATAAAATAACTACTATAAAATGCTTCATAATGACGTCATACAACCAATTTCTCATCCATATATATTTTTCGTATAAAATATTTTCCAGAACTGAAAAAATACTTCTCTGGATATATTTTGTCAGTACTGCTATTATAATTTTCTCAGTAACCATAAAAATTTATTCAGTACTGAATACATTTTTTATACTGGAAATGTTTTTAATTTCTCTTGCACTTTAAGAAAAATTATATTTTTATCCTACTTTGACTATTTTGTCAGAATATTGTTCATAATGGAAATCAGGCTTTATTTACTTATTTCCCGCCATCTTAAATAAGTAAGCAAATCCAATTAGAATTAATTTGATATACATATTTTGGGAGAAGTTTTTTTTTGATAAATATAACTGTCAAAAAATTATAACAATCAATTTTGATTGGCTACAGTCACAAATACAAATTTGTTTGCAAGAAAGAGATAGAAAATAAGTCACTTCAGCAAGATACTTATTTTCGAACAATACGTTTCGAAAACAGCCTAAATGAAAAAACTAGTGGTAAGTAGCTGATAGTGATTTAGCCATAACTATACGCAGTAGACACTCAGAATAATGAACGCAATCAGAATTAACATCAAATAATGTAAGACACAGACTGGAAAAAACACATCTAATCTGTGCAACGATCCACACAGCACTCGCCAAAATGACAGTGCGTGCCAGTTTATTATTTCAAAAACATAATTTAAGAACACACGTAGTGTTACAAAAAATTATGCCAATAAGGCATATGCGCAGTTGTAATGAAGGATGTAATGAATGAATGTAAAGAATAATCCAATAGGAGGTATTTTTCTATTGGGATTCCCATTGGTATTCATGCGTGATGTCATGTTCATGACACATTTGTGTTCAGTATTCATTGACATTTCACCATGAATAGACTTACGCGAGAACAACGTTTGCAAATTGAAGCCGGTTGGCCTTCCTTTGTGTCGGTGATTTGGTTTCTGGGCGTTGGAAAAGCTCCAAATTTATCCATTTCTTTATTGAAAAATTGAGTTCATCGATGAAGCTCATGTTGGCTGGATACGTAAAAAAACAAAACTCGTGTTAGGGCTGATGAACAGTCAGAACAGATTAAAGAATTTCTAATGCATCCTGAAAAACCCACTGTTTGGTAAAGTTTTTGGCCGGATGGCATCACCTAACCGTATTTCCTTAAAAATGCCAAATGACAGCGTGAAACGTCAATGGCGCAAACTACAATGATCAATGAACTTTTATTGCCATAATAAAAGTTTATTGATCATTGGTTTAAACACGGCAGGATAACTTTCGATTTAACCGTAGAAAATTTAATGAGAACTTCATATCTAGAAAGAGACCCGCGAATTGATTTCCGTTAGATTACTTTTTATAAAGGTATCTCATCTTTAGAAAATATTTAAAAAAAAAATATTTTCAAACATAAAATGACATAACCCGAACTTACATCACAAATACAATTTTTAATACGTTTTATCTCAAAAACAACTTCCGGAAGCTCTTATTGGATCATCTTTATGAGCATCTACATCGAAATTATAAGTTAATATTTATATCATCTGTTGTACACTGTATAAATATTATATACCTTTCAGCCAATAAAGGGAATAGTAACTCTAAGCCTATCTAACAAAACGTGGCCACTCAGTATTCTCATTTTTATTACAATAATATTTATGTTTTAAGCATAACTTTATTCTTGCTTTTACATTTATTATATTTTTATACTTCCATAAAATTAATATTTTATGTTTTCATTTTGGTTGGATCAGTAAAATACATTCAGTGCCATAAATTATAATTCAACGACAAAATTAATAGGCTTACCATCCACGTTAGGAATGTCTTCATAACGTATTCAATATCGCAAAGTATGAATATAAGTTAAACCCGTTCATAGCCATAGTCTGTCATGTTTTACATACATATTTTCAAAAATGTCTGTTAATCAAATGTGGTTCATTGGGCGTATCCAGTACGTTGAGATCTACATATTAGATATTCTACAATGTAGAATAGTTCAATTGTAGACTATCTGGATGTACAATTTATATTTTATTTTAGGTTTAGGTCTTAACTAAGCTGACAGTCAGAGCTGTCATATAAAAGACATATTATTCTATTATACATATTATTTTCGCATTTATTTGTGTCTATTGTCTTTATATTTAAATTGATGAATTGTTTCTTCTGTACTTAACCAATATAGCTGTCAAAAAATATCAGAGACTCAAACCATAAAATATCTACAAAATGTAGATATAAATTTTATATCTCACTAAATAGTGAGATTTTATACATTTTTAGTAAGATTTTTTGCATCCAGTACATTGAAGTCTGATTTCCATAATGAAAAAAATGTTGTCACTATTTTATACTGAAAAAAACAAAGCGAGAGAAAAATTAAAAATGCCATTAGAGTGACAGAAATGGTTTTTTACCTTTTTCTTTTTTTTATAGTGGATATATTTTGACAGATGCGTGTAACATAACCAATAAATTTCAAATTTTTTCTTGTTTTGAAAAAAAAGACAAAATACACTTTAAATCTACAACAATAAATAAAAAAAATACACTTAACATAATTATTTCAATTATTTTCACAATGAATTAAGATGAATGGCACAAAACGAAATGTTAAAATTATGAATTGACCATAAAAAATCATCCATCTTTGTTTTTCCTATAAAATATTTCTCCAGTACTGAATAAAAATACTTCTCTTGATATATTTTGTCAGTACTGCTATAATTATTTTCTCAGTAACCATAAAAATTTACTCAGTACTGAATACATTTTTTGTACTGGAAATATTTTTTTATTTCACTCGCACTTTAAGAAAAATTATATTTTTTATCCCGCCTTGACAATTTTTTCAGTATTTTTTCATAATGGAAATCGAGCTTGAGTTATGAGATATCTACTTTTTTAAGTGAGATCTCAACGTGCTGGCGTATCCAGCGTATCCCATTGTTAACAACTCAAAATTAGTATTTATAATATAGGAGGCTAGGAAATCAAATTTAGAAATGACAAATACTCAAAAATCTAGTATGCATTTAAGGTGGATTTACTCTTGGAGATTCGCGAAAGGAATGTCGTTATTGTAAAAGTTCTGTCAAACCCACTATAAATTCTAACGGAAAACATGAGATATCTGTTACAACAAGAAAAAATTTTGAATAATCTTACTGTGCCACAAAATATGGACTGCAAAATTATTCGGTTAGTATACATTTACGGCATTGGCGACTTGTATTAGATAGTTTTAAAAAACAGTTTAATTTAATTTAACAAATAAAAATAAAATGTTTAGAAGTCGAATTAAATATAAAAATGAGTTCACAAGTCATTATCATAGATTTCGAAATAATCATATATCGTTCCACTTTAGAGCTTTTTCCAAATATAAAATTTAATGGAAGCTTTTTATTTTGGTCATTTAATTTGGAGGTAAATTGAAAAACTAGGATTCAAATATTTTAAAAATAAATTCGAACTCTCCAAGCTTTTTTATTTACTTCCTGACTAAATAATCTTTCGAAAATTTACAGCACTCATTCAAAAATGATGTGAAGAGAGCCGCAAATCAATTTAAGCTATGAATTTAAACCTAACTTCCGATCCATAAACGAGTTGATATAATCCATTATATAGTCCTAGATAGTCATAGACGAATAAAAAAATAGTTGAAAAAAAAACACAATAGATGGGATAACAAGATACACCAAAACGATATAAAATAACTCCAAGCAATAACGTGGTGCTAATAACTACTCCGGATACAATAAGTGAGTAGAACATGCGAGCATGTGCAGCCTAACAGACAAACACACAGCCTTAAAAGCAGAGCAGGGCAGCCTAACGCCAAAATACGGCAGTCCAACAAATGATAACAGAAGCCATACAACAAAAGACACATTCCTTAAAACAAAACACGCAGTCCTCTAAACGTGAAAATTATTTAAAAGTAGGTGATATGTTTATAAACCCACCACAAACCAACAAGTATGGTACAATTCGCATTAAGTACGATACAAGGCTTCAAACACTTTTTAGAGGTATGAGACTAGGCAATCCGAATCCAAATCATTTATTTTCTTTTACGAGCATCGACCAGTAAAATCGAACATTTGGATTCTGACCAGGTGTAAATAAAAGTATGGCTTCAACGTTTACCACAACAGATGTCGCGGCAAATTTGTATAGCAATAGCAATAATCATCATTCAGCAGCTTATAAATCACTTATATGACGCTACCGTCACAAACCGTCTTATAGATAGTTTTCGAATAAAATGTATTCAACTCGTTTCTAGACTAAATACCGTCATTTCTGGTCCAAAAATGAAAGTATACGCATTTTATTCTATTATAGCTCGATTTATTTTAACAATTCATTTCAAGTAGAATTTGATTGATGTGCAAAAAGTTTCTGAACAAAAAAAACCCATCGAATTTGATCGATAGAACAGTTTGGGATACAAAACTTACATTACAAAAAGACGTCACACACACACATTATAAAAAAAAATAAATCTTTAAATTAATGTATTAAATTATTTATTGGAAATTTTCCTACTTATAGGACCACACTGATATATAAGAGTACATACATATGTCCTCGTGTGTGTATATCTATAAGAAAGAACGAAAGCACACAAAAAATCTCATTTCCTTTTCTAAAAATGATTATTCTAGCATAATCGCTTAAAGTTAATTTATATATTTTCTCCTAAAAATATATAAAAACTTTATCCTATATATACTGTGTACGTGACGAAGTTAAAGGAGGTTAGTTATATACCATTTTCATTGTTATTTTTCCTTTTACAACATTTTACGTATTATGATGTGTTGTGAAAATGAAAACTGAAAATTAAATAATTAATGTTAGATCTTAAATCATCGAACAGAAGGACATTTATTTATTTTGTTCGTTATTTTTTTATATTAATTGATGCTTTAGAATATTGCGTATCGCCGAAGAAAAAAAAATGCAAGGAGTTGCTAAATTATTATACAAAGTCCTTAATTAGTACAATTATTTTTTTTGTCTCAGGTGAACGGAAAATGTCACTTGGAATGGAGAAACAATGCATGTATCCGTAGAGATCAAAATACTTTAGCAGACTATATTATAAACCGTTTTTATTGTTTCTGACAGCATTAATTTATGACTTTATTTTTAAGGATTTGTGGTTACGAAAAACTATTGCTATATACTGTCCTTATTTGATTAATTAATCGTCGGTTGTCTGTAGAGCTGAACACAATAAAAAATAAGAGGAAAAGTGTTTTTTCGTATACATATTCGAATTCTCAATCAATTGCACAGACACAATTCCTTTTCGGGTTATTTTTGTTGTTTTTTAGTTCGATTCTCGAGCGAGGATAAGTAAACAATTGAAAAATGAGGGAGGAACATTTTGTAAATTTTTCTTCAAATACACACCTACACACGCACATAATCAGAAGAAGCACAAAAAAATGCTTTTTAATTAATCAAACCATTTTTTGTTGACTGTGTGTTGGGTTCCTTTTTATTGCTTAGCACACACACACAAGATGAAAATTTATCAAAAATAAAATTCGTTTAATTTTTGCCTATTTTTTGTGTGTACGCTCGCTTTTCTTTTCAGTCTTCGGTGATATTTTTATTTATTTTCCACGCTGATGGAAAATTAATTTTCTTTTATGATGATGAAAAAAGTGTATATATATTTGGAATAAAATAATGTAGGTACTACTGCTGTATACTCCTTAATAAACCAACGAGCGAGACAAATAATTTCACACGGGGTTGGGGGCTGCTGCAAATTTTTCTCTCTGTATTAACCACAATATTTGTTTTGTTGTGATCTTGTTACCAAATAATTTTCAGATGAAAGCAAATATTTTTGTTTTTTATACGCACCTATATTCATTGTACACGCATACCACCTTTGGCGCACAGAATAGGGTAAAAAAGGAAAACAATATAATATTATAGGAGTTTGGTTGTGGCTACACCACATCAATTTGAGACATAACATATTAATTATTTATTTATTTATGTTGTAATTATGTTGATTACAACTTGTGGTGTGTGGGTTTTGTAATTATAAAAAGGGACATAAATTTAAGACGTGCGATTTTATTACCCCGTTTCCTTTTTAAAAACATATTTCAGTTTGTAACAGCTCTCTACTCATCTATTCTAATTGTTTTCGAAAAAAAACTATTATCCAGCTCATCAACACTGACAAAATGATTAAACATTGATTGCGAACTTAGCATAAAAACTCACAATTGGATATAAGTTGTAAGGATATGATGATAAAATTGGAGATGCTGCGCTGTAAACGTGATGGTAGTTATATGGTTTAAGTCCGGAGGTGGCTGAATCAACACCAGCCGTCGTAGATGTTAGAAACCAGCATGAATCGCAGTATAAAGGCAAAATAATAAATAAATGGAAAATTCTACTATGACCTAGAAGCGGGCAAAATGAGTATAAATACGCGAACAGAAAGCGTAGAGCTTCAGTGTGAATTAGAATAGCAATAAATTAAAATTAGGAAAAGTGATAAAAAGTGAAATAGTGAAATAGTAAAAGTAACATTAAAATAAAAGTACTGTAATAGTGAATTGTGGTGACTTTTAATAAAAGTTACAGTGGAAAACAAGCATTGGTTTTAATTATTCACAATCCAGTGATCGAACCGAGGATTGGTTTGAATCCCTACTAGGGGAAAACGTAACAATTGGTGACAGCGGTGGGGTTGTGAATAAGAAGACAAGAAGCTATTGGAGTTGAAAGTGTCGGAGCTGAAGAACGAGCTGAACGCACGGGGTTTCCTTACAGCTGGTAGCAAAGCAGAATTACAAGAGAGGCTACAACAAGCTATGCTGGAACAAAACATAGATCCAAACCAGTACGAATTTAATACTGGAGTACCTAATGTGGAGGGTCCAATGGAAGGGGCAACAAATGCCGGAGCAACCATTGACACAGCAACAATAAATAAACCTACCCCAGCACATACAATTTCGATATGGGGCATTTAATGGCAGCAATGCAACAAATGATGACTGCGGCTTAGAAAATTTGCAAACCGAAATGAGAACCGGCCAAGAAAATTTGAAAATCGGACAAGAATCAGTGCTAGAACGGTTGGAACAACAAGAAAATATTCAACGGCATTTCATATCCGAAGTAAGTGAAAAGTTTCGCGAAATGTCCAATTCATTAAATGCCAAAGTGGATACAGTAAAATGTCAAATGGAGCAACGATTTGAAGCTGCTGATGATAGGTTTTTGAAACTCGAAAAAGAAATCATAGACATTAAAAATAATGGCGGTGCTACTCAAATTCTGAAACCAGTCAGCGGAATTAAATTAAAGCCTCCGACATTCGACGGAACAACGTCGTTCAACATTTTCAAATTACAATTTGAAACGGCTGCATTAAGAAATAATAGGTGTAAGGAAGACCAGGTCGCAGTTCTCATAGTGGCGTTGAAAAGCGGTGCGGCAGAAATGTTGCAGATCATTCCAGAATCCGAACGCGAAGACTATGATAGAATCATGCTAGCCTTGGAATGAAAATATGGTGCTGATCATAAGCGGGAGCTATACAGGATGGAGCTCAAAGGTCGTTATCAACGTATCGGAGTAACGCTTTAAGAGTTTGCTGCAGATATCGAGCGATTGGTACATCTAACCCACTTTAATATAGCGCCCGAATACACGGAAAGAATTAAAATTGATGCGTTAACTGATGGTATTCGTCATGACGTAGAAACAAGACGAGCGGTAGTGTTAGCATCAAAAAAATCATTTGCGGAGACCATCGTTTGTGCTTTAACGATCAAGGCTGTTAACAAGATGATAGTGCCAGATGTTAAAATACGACGAGTCGGATTAAAACCAGAAAATAATTGGCTACCAATAAAGTTTCGGTCTGAAAAAGGTAGAATTGTGATGTGTAACAAACCTGGTCATATTTCAAGGGATTGTTGGGAAATAAAACGTATGCGGGCAATGATACCATCATCATTGTATAGGAGGAAAAGGGAAGATTGCAAGGGATCAGAAGAGAAGGAGCGTCCTGTAATATTGCAAACAATAAATGAGAAGGTCGATAAAGAAATAAACCTAACTTCTTCAACAAAATCCGGCATGACAGCCATCCCCGTTCCACGGTTGACAAGAGGTGGTGATGGCTTAACATTAGATGGAGAAATCAACGGAAGAGCCTATATGATGTGTGAATTGGATCCTGTTCGGGACGAACAGTTTTGGGCGGAGCGTAGTGTTACGGATGCGAGTGACATCTATGATTGAATAGAATAGAAGTACTAAATGCTCCTAATTGGAAACCAGCCTGAAACGCAGTATAAAGGCGTATAAATAATAAATAAATGGAAAACTCTACTATGGCCGAGAATCGCGCAAAATGAGTATAAATACGCGAACAGAAAGCGTAGAGCTTCAGTCTGAATTGGAATAGTGATAAATTAAAATTGGGAAAAGTGATAAAAAGTGAAATAGTAAAAGTCACAGTAAAATAAAAGTACTGTAATAGTGAATTGTGGTAACTTTTAATAAAAGCTACAGTGGAAAACAAGCAAGTGGTTTTAATTATTCACAATCCAGTGATCGAACCGAGGATTGGTTTGAACTGTTGGTTTCCTCTACTATGGGAAATCGTAACAATTTATTTATATATATATATATATATATATATATATATATATATATATATATATATATATATATATATATATTATATATATATATATATATATATATATATATATATATATATATATATATATATCTTATTGCAACAAGTGCTAGCGAATTACAGATTCTTGAATCGAAATGTGTGATTTCCTCCACTTTACTACTGTTGTTGATGCATTGTATGCTTGTGTTGTGAGCCGCAGAAGTGGTGTGTACTAAATTCTGGTATTTAGAAACGTTGGGAGGTCGTATCAGAAGATTTTTGACGTAAGCCCCAAAACAGTAGTCGGGTTCACCAATGTAGCATATGGTAAACGGGATAGCGATGAGGGTCACGGCTGAACTCCAGAGATGGCATAGATTGACAACTTAAGTTGTTATAAACATTAAAATCTTTTAAAGTGTATGAGGCATCTTGTGTATTTTATAATGTTTTGTCGCTAAGCCGATTTTGATGTCATTGGATGACTGTATGATCGAAACGATCAAATCCATCCCATCAAGCATATGTTACCGAACTTGTATTGTAATTGTATATATGTTGTGAGTCTTGGTTGCAACAAGTACTGCCGAATTACAGATAGTTGAATCGAAATAATTTTCGATTTCTGTTAATATTCTATTGTGTGACGTGACTGTTCATTGTTTTTGTGAATAATGACTAAATGTGTGACTTTATTATAAACGCCAACATAACCATCGGGGTCACCAATATGGGATATGATAATGTGAGATGCGCACTGTAAATGTAACAGCGATGGGAGTTATGTTTGAACTAAGGCGCTGAATCAACCAACCAGCCGTTGTGCTTTTTGACGTGTATGAGATATATTGTCTATTCTGTAATGTTAGTTCACTAGGACGGTTTTAATCTCATGATGACGTCATTGAATGACTGCGTGGTTAAAAATACCGAATCATTCACATCAGACTTATGCTACCATTCACAGATGTCAGATAGTTGACTTGGACATGACTCGACTTTTGTTAACTTTCTAATGTGTGGCGTTATAGTTCTTTGTATTTGTGAATAATGTTTAATTTGTGAGGATTTATTTTAAACACCACCAAAAATATCCCCCTTTTCCTCTTAAGTGATTTTTTCTTTCTGCCCTCGACTACAGTAGTTGATGCATTGCATTTTATTCTTATGCTGTATGTGCTGTAAGTAAATTTATAGGTCCGTGTTGGCAGAAGAAGTGTGTGTGCTAAATTGTGGTGTTTATGGAAACATTGAGAGGTCGCATCGAAAAATTATAAACGTGTTATGCTTAACATGATCGTCGGGTCAGCAATGTAGAATACGATAATATGAGATTGTCCGAATGTGGTAAAATTAGATGAAAAATCTAACTATTTGAGGCTGTAATCAATTAAATTGTAATATTTACACAATTAATGGCCAGCCAAAATATGTATTTAATTAAGTACAATATCTGGCATAAGGATATTTGAAAACGTTTTTCGAGCTTAGTAAAATGATGGAAAGCTTAAGTCAATCTTGTCGATTTAAAATTAACTAATCATAACCAAAATTTATATAAAGACTAGATATATAGCAGGGCTAAAAACCATTCAAGGTCAAGTATCCTTACAAACCACTTAATTAAAAAAATTCTTAATATCACAAGAACGACGAAATTTGAGAGTTTGAGAGGGTTCCTTGATTTATAGAAAACTTAACTGAAAAAACGGTTATAAAAATAATATAGTAATGCAATTATAACACACAAAGGTATACTTACAGTTAAATATAAATTTTAAAACTATGTACATACGAGTATATGTATAAATCCTGATATGGGAATTGAAGGTGATGTTCTTACCCTGAAATATAAAAAAACACAAAATATATTATTTAATGTCGTTATTATGCTTAGTTATGTGAATATAGCAATAAGATTACCATTTGATTATACATTAGGTAGTAGAAATTTAATAAAATTACGGTTATGTTTTATGCTTTCCCCGACCAACCAAAAGGAATATATCGCAATAGCAATTCGCTTGGGTATATATGCATTTAGAACATTATCTCAGATGAGAATTTGCGAAACATTTACTCGTTAAATAAATATACTCATCTATGGATTAACATATAGAGTATATCAAATATAGATCTAGAAATATGTTAAGTACTCTCGATACCGCTCTAGTATATATATCGCATAAAATCGTGGATATATTAAGCGTATATAGTTAATAAAAATTTATTGGTGCATCTGTGTATATAAATCAATAATAAATCGAAAGAATTTTGTTTTGCGTTCTCGTCGAATCGGAATAAAAAGCTTATTTCTGAGCGTAAATATGTATATAAATAATCCTCATACATAATAAAAACAGGTGTATGGTGTACACATTCATAACATAAATTGCTTAATGAAGCAACACAAATAATAGAAAACAATCCAGAAAGAATACGAATAGAATACATCCATGTATTTTTTGTATATAATCCAATAAAATCAATGATTTGAAAGAATTATAAACATAAATATATGTATGTTTAAGGGTATATAATCACAATTATTATTATGCTGGGATAAAGTTCTCATAAACCTTAAAATATATCGACTAGTTCAACCATATGCGGAAAACTCTGCATTATCACTTTTTTTTGTACATCTGTAATTCTAACATTATTCTCGCATTTCTATTTTAAGTTCTACACAAACACTTCATTTTTTCCAATACAATGTATACATGCTATATACAGTTATAAAAAAAATCTTTCAAATCACTTTAAGCTATACTAGACATTTGAGTCGCTATTATTATATAATTTATATGCCCCCAAGATTCTATTTTTTTTTTGTTCCTCCATTGATTTGAATTGTTTGTACCACACAGTACGAAAGCTTTGTTAAAATTTTTTTTCGAGGAAATGGAATTTTCTATTACTCTCTTTTATTCTTTGTGTTTGGTTGGTACTCGTATGTACGGTTGATTCAAACGCTCCCAGCAATATTTTTATGCAAAAAAATATAATATCGGTATAGGAATATTTTGTTATCGTAGTTTCATATAAGTACATATATATGAAGCATCACGGGTTAAATTGTCGAGATTAGATCGATGGAGAAGAAAAACTTCTTCGAATAATTACAAAAAAACTTAATATTTATTACCTGTTAATGATTTATGTTGTGATTTAAGATATTTTTTAAACTAAAGCTCGGTATCGTATTGTGAATAGATTTTATTTAAAGTCTGCAAAGAACAATACCAAATGCTTTTAATGTCATTTGGAATGCTGACCTTGATCTTCTGAAATTTAATTTTATCGCTGAAAACGAACCTACCTAATTCTGCGTGCGTCAAATTTTTAATAAAGGAGTTCTAGGTTTGATTACAAGACTAAAACAATGTTTTATTCCTCCAGAGAGAATGAAAACTTATGTCACCGTAAGACAGCCAACTTTAGATTCCTAAGATATTCCATTTTTATACCAACTGATATTGAAAAAAAAATCAAAATCAGGACGTCCAAAAATATTTAGGTGAACTCTCGGTCCAAACATAAATCCAAATAGTCATAATTTAAGCGTACGATGTTCCCTTGTAGAGATTACAATTAAAATAGCAAACCTTTTTTCACTGAATTGTGAATGAAAATGCCTATTTGTCATGTTTATTATCATCAGTATCACAATAATTCGCTAGTTCACCACTATTATTCCACTACTAGTTTCCACTTTCTTGAATACACTTTCTGTTTGTGTATTTATACCCAATTCTCTTGCTTCTAGGTTATTGTTGAAATTTCCGTTTGTTAACTATTTACCATGAATAATGCGTTCATTATGCTTTTGAATTAGAAATATTTAGTTATTCTACTGACCCAGAGATGTCACCCGCGTCCGTAATACCACCTTTCACCCAAACCTGTTCGTCCTGAACAGTCGTTCTTCTCTAGGGTAAAGAACCATACTTTCCAGATGAGCAACAATTTTTTTTACCTCGAAGTCCTCTCTAAATTCTGGGTATAACCAATTTGCAATTTTAATCCTCATATTAGATGAATTTACCTTATCATCTCTAACATTCAACTGTATTCTCCAGTTAACGTTAAGTTATCACTACCTCTTGCCAATGATGAACTAAAATGAGAACTCTTGTTGTGCTTCTGCTACTTTTGACATCGACCTGTACGAACTCCATCCGATATACCTCTCGCTTGAGATCAGCCCCATATTTTGATCCAAGTCCAGCATGATTTTATCATAATCCCTCGTTCGGATTCTGAAACGATCTGTAGCATATTTTGCTTCACCAGTCATCATCAATTATTTCTCATCACTGCTTTTTCAATTGTAATATAAAAAGGCTTTAATTTAATTTAACGACACTGACTGGTTTTAATTAACCTTTGATCAATCACTTCAAATTTTTCGTCCATTTAACACTTCACTATATCACTTTGTCGTTTCAAGAAACTGACATTTCCCAGAGCTTATCACTAAGTTTCGATATAAAGTTCTGCAGATTTTCTACTGTTCCAGCTTTTCTAACACCATAGTCACCTTTTGTTTGATCATCATTTTGTTCGGTAAGCGCTAATACTCATCTGGATCCACGTTTTTTTCTTACAAAGCTTGATCACTCGATCTTCTTAAAAATACCAATTATTGGCTTTACCACGAAATTTCGAAAAGCACTAAATGAATATTAACATTACAGGTTTGACACGAAAAATCCTAACAGATCTGGTGATGAGCTATTATTATTGCTTCAAATTTAAAATACGAGCAATGAATAAATTACTCATTTATTGTAAACATGGTGATTTAATTACACAACCGTTGGTAAAAAATACTACTTGCAATTTTTCCATCTTGTATCATACTTAGTTGTACTCGTATCTATTATTAAACCAAAGAGTAGAAGATCTGTCGTATCGTTATATCTATATACGAGCACTATATATCCTGTACATAAGGAAATTGTTATATCTAAAAATATCCTACGTTTATCGCACAACGTCCCATATTTTAGCGAGCTTTCATTTTTATGCAATTTTATTTGTAGCTTTCATATTTTCTATTATGTCTATACATATAACTATTATCATTTTCATTTGTTTTTATCGTGCTTTACTTTATAGGAGCTTTTATCTATGTATGTGAATTATATACAATTAAAAGAATACATGTTTATGTTAAACAATATTTACATATTCTGAGCTAACACATAATACATAATAAAAACATATATTTCGTTTGAATTTTCCACTACCGTCTGAAATAAATAGTTTATAAAATGAAAATTCATTTTTCATTATTATTCGTGGTATCCCACGACTTTTAACAAACTATTTGCGATGCATCTGCAAAAAGTTTTAATTAAAATGCAATTATTTTATGATGCTTCGTGCTTAATTTAAAGTGAAATGTTTTGTGTTATGCAAAACGTTTGAGAGAGAATTAACTAAGTAATAAACCGGAACTACAATAATATCGTACAGTGTTCAGTGAAAATGAACAATAATAGTCAAATGGATTATTCAATAACAGTCTTCATGGCAACAATATATCATATTGTTTTAAAACACAATATATCCGTTTGGGACCAGTTCATCCGTTCATAATATCCGCTCCGCCTTTTACTTCATCGTTTTAAGTGATACTAAAACTGTCAAAACCAAAAAATAGCAGCAAATGTCATTATTTTAAAAACCGAATTTGATTTTTGTTTTAATTCAAAGTTTAATCAAAGCAGCAAGGATGGTTTAAATATGTATCTAGCTTTTATTTGTTTTTGTAATTAAAACAAAATATATATGATGAAAAATTGTTGCCTACTTGTGATTTAGTTTACGTAAATTAAATTAGAGAGAAGCCCAGAATTCAGTCACTGTACTGAAATCTACTGGCATTTTATATAGGTATATCCAAAGTATATTGATATGATGAGACTAACAGGCGATCATATAGGAAATTCTGGAATATTTGCAACAAAATACCAGATGATACATAAACCGTATATTGTCGCGTTCACAGATACGACGAACAGTCACGCCACAATAGTGAATTATTAACAAAATAATCAAAAAAGATTTCGAGTCAAATTCTGTAAATTCGCTAGAACTGTTGCAACATAGCCTCACAATATATATAGAAACGAAATGCAACATACATCAAGTCCGGTCGCATATGTCTGATGAGATGGATTTGATATTTTCGATCACACAACGGGTCAATGACGTCATCAGATCGAAACCGGCCTAGCGAAACGAATATTACAGACCACATACAAGATGCCATACATTTCAAGACAAACGTCTTCATCGGCTGGTTGATTCAGCGCCCTAGCTGTCAATCAATGCCACTCTGTGGAGTTCAAAGTTTAACTTCTACCATTCATCATTAGCTGTCACGATTACAGCACCCTGCATCAATTATCACACTTCAACAATATTATAAAATAATGCTAGCCCAGACCCTGCCTGCATCTAAACAAAAGAGGTTTATAAGATTTTACGCTTGTCACTTAAGAAATCTTATTTATTTACACTTATGAAATAAACAAAATCAAATCATTCAAATAAAATTTAATTTCATAGAAATAATAAGACAAAAGAGTATATACATACCAGATAGTGCCTCTTATTGACAAAATCAAATCATCAAGAACATATAAACACAACTATCAAGCACCACGTGCAAAACCATTGAAAAGCAAAACCAGCATGGGGAAGGTTTCACTGTTTGCACTAACATACACCTAATGGAAAGCAAAAAATACAAAAAAATCATCCAAAGAAAAGGATAGGACAATATTCAGTTGTATAAACAGTAAAGAAGACTTTGATAAAAAACGAAATAAAAAAACGTAATATACGAAACAAAACGAAATGTACATAATTTACAAACGTTTCTAACGGGATACTGAAATTAAGAATTTGTGTTTTTAACAATCAAAATGATGACGTTGTATCATTGTGTTTATATATAAACACAATGGTTGTATACAAAATATATACAAAAGGGAATACAAATACAATTTGGCCCGTTAGATAAATTTTTTTTCCTAAACGGCCTTTTATATGCATGGGTATCTATGTGAACAAAAGATTGAAGAATTAATTTTTTTTTGGTGGTTTGATAATGAATTGAGAAGTTACCGACTAAAAGGATTACATTGGGTAAATAAGTTAATAATCGTAAAACTATCGCTGTGCAAAGGTATAAATATAAAAGCTCCGTTCCAAGAAAGAAAATTTCGTGATATAAAGATTTTATATTTTTGTCTCTTAAAGTTTTTATCCTCCTTGTCAATAGTTTTGGGCGGATATAGCTGAATGGTCTTGTTCCTGATTATTTGTTTTTTTACTAATTTTCTTTCATGTATTATGTTACCTTTTGTACTGATTTAATTAGCAGTTCCTAATAAATACATTATTTAATTCATTAATTTCTATTTAATTTTCTGATACCTTTTTAAGGTTGCATAGATCCGTTTATTCTTGCTTAAACTCATTGTATCTCTATATTCTTGAACATTGGTCTCAGGGTACCAAAATTCTTTAACAATCGGAAACTATTTCATATATGTAACGAAATACGAGTAGGTATATCTATAATGGCCCATTATGTTAGTATAAATGATCAAATTACTATTACTTTTTATTACATGTTTAAGTGAACAGCAAAGGGCCGAAATACGTATGTGGTCTAGTCCATTTTTTACTACAGTAGTTGCTTTAAAGGGCTCCTTCTAGTATTTTACTATTCCATTGTGTTTTAATATATTTAAATGGCATATTAGCTAATCGCTAATACCATTAATTCTGACCTTTAAAGTCACCAACCCTGAAGATAGTAAATGTCCAATCATTCTGTTGAATTAACTATCTTCAGGTGTTGGTCATAATGTTTTGAATTCTCCTTTTGTGCGTATAAACTATTGATTAAATATTTAAAATAAAAGATTTATATCGTATTCACAGCAAAACTGAATGAACATTTTAAATTTAATACTACTTTGTAGTTCTCACATTTCTATAGTTACAAAAAGCAGCAAACATATTTTTATCACTTTATTTTATGATTACAATTATAGTTATACATGTATCATAGTTATTTTCCATTCCAATATCTAACATTCTATATCAGTTTGTCCATGACATGTTTGATGTGATTATTATCGAACTATTTAGTCTGGATTTTCACTACATGTTACAGATTTTAAATTCTTTAGAAGAGAGTCACAAGCAATCCCATTGACTCCATATTGTAGGTCATATATCCTCCCACCATAATAAAGAGTTTGTACCTAGGCCATATAAATTCGATTAAAACAAGTTAAACGTCATTGAATAAAACCTTCCTCCATTAAAATAAAAAAAAATTCATTCAACATTGAACCTATTGACTAGAAAATATTTAAAAGCTTTTTATCCGGTTACGGATAGATGCGGAAAACACGATTGATAAGATATTTAAATGATTTGGATTCCAACTTTTCAAATTTTGTATAGCGCTTATTGGTTTCTTTAAAGCTTTGACCAGTTATTGTCTTACTGGTTCAGGGGTTTTATTCATCAAATGTGTCCCACAATCTTGCAATATTTTAATCAAAACATGACTGTTAGCAATGGAAATGTTATTCGAAAACAAAACAATAATTGAGACAGAAAATCGATTGTACCATTGTTCCCCTAAAAGTTGACTAAAATGGGACAAAATGTTCAGAAACAAGTTTTACTCCTAAAAGACTACTTTATTTAGGGCTTTATTTAAAATAAAGCATTTGCATTGTTAATACTCTACAGTGCATAAGTAGTGTCAGTGGATCTTAGCTACATGCTAATATAACCCTTTTTGTTCTTCCTTCAACTAGCTTATATCTTGCCTACCCTTTGTTTTTTTAGAGTCCACGAGTTCAAATATGTTGAACAGCGCTGATTTAAATCTTAATATAACATTTATATTTCCTCTTAAATATTTAATATATTAAAACTAAATAATTTGTTTACATTTATGTCGTGCATGACTAAATTAAAAATCTGTATCAAATCGATATCATAATGTCTTTCAGCTATTAACTCGTAAGCGTAAAACAAACATAATAAATTCTTATATACAAACTCGTTCATACATAAGTAATACGTATATGGATTTTGTACATACACACACACTTAATTTATGGTTTTATGTGTTAACATTAAATATTAGTGGAGACAATAAGAAATGTGATTAAAGGATAATAAAAACCAAATACGTTATTAAATTATGGATTTTTAGTACGGAAAATATTGCCACGGGGGTTATTTATAATAAAAATTTTAATATTAAGTAGAAATTATTTGATGGATACATTTATTAGTTTTACTGTTTAATGTTTATTGGCAGAGATAATTAGGACAATGATATTAATAAATAATAATATGTACATTAAATTTGAAATTAACTATTAGTTTGAAAGGAAAGCTTCTTGAAGCTTAAATACAATTTTACAACTTAAGCATCCCCATATCGATGTTTTTCTTTGGCCACCTTCGTAACAGCTTCAAAGTTAAGGTCACAGAAAATCATTAATCATTTGTCTCTAGCGTTGTTTATTGACAGCCACAAATCTTTCATTTGTCCAGAAATGGACGATGGTCGATAGTGGGACAAGTTTTTGGATTAATAATTTTTCTGTTCGAGGGTTTTGTTCTCCCCATATACGACAATTAAATTTGTGGACGAAACCATCCAATGTAAATGAATTATGTAAAATTCACCAAACAGTCAATGATGAAAGCTCATTCCTAAAAACGTTGTGATATCGAGGTTGAGTTTTACAGTTTTGGCCAAAGCAGCAATGCGCTCACTATAGAGCGTCCACTTTCTTTTCATGAGCGTCCACTTTACCAGACCCTTTTCGATCCTCGACAGAATACCACAAACAAATTAGGATTTATAAAGGACTATACAGTATAGGATCGTCGAATTACACGATCTCAAAAAATAAAGAAATAAAGACTGAATTAGCAACAGAAAACCTTAGCCAACTTTACAACTACCATACTTTATCATCAGGGTTTTTGGATGCATTTTACACTTCGAAACCAATGAGCGTTAATTGGTGCACATTACATTATCCGCCTGTGAGACTAAATAAAATCAATCTGCCACAACATAAAAGGGTTAAATATCTTGAACTACTTTTAGATAGAAGAATCACGTGAAAAAAATGCGTCGAACTAAATTGGTGAATTGGAAAACACTCAAAGTTAAGTTTAGACTGTAAGCTCTTGCTGTACAAAATAGTACTTAAGTCCATTATAAAAATCCAGGTGAGTTTTCAACATAATAAATCTGAAAATAATGTTTCGAACAATGGTAAACGAACCCTGTTATGTACGCAATGCAAACCTACGTCAAGATTTACTCATCGAAACTGTTAGAGATAGAGTTAAAGTTAGATAAATTGTATAATTATCATAATTTCATCGCATATCTTATAGTAGTCATAAATCATCAGGAGGAATTATCGAACGTATGTAAATTATATTCACAACATAAAACAACCTATAACATGAACTTTCTATAAAGCTCTTCTTAGAACCTACCTCAGTATAAATATATTGTTTTTGTGTGGGTATATATTTGCCCACCCATATACAGTTACAAATCGTCTCAAAAACAAATTTATCTTTTACCTGTGTCTAGTAAATTAAAGAGAACAATAAAACTGAATAAATTGAAACGAAAATAAGATTCTTTGAACTCAACGAATATATAAGTAAGTATATAAATCGTTTATATATTATAATGATGCAAGAATATTAATCTTTAATCTAGACAGAAATATAGCAAAGTTATCGGTTTTACGTATATTTAACAAACGCCTTCGCATTGTACCTATTTCGAAGAAAAATTTTGGTATTTTCGTTTTAATTTCGAAGACAGTAATGGAACATCTTTATCTACGTACACATCCATATGTGCAGATAATAAATGTGATAGCATTATGTTTAATGATGCCTAGGATTACATGACATATTTTAATTTTTTTTCGGTTGGTAGTGTTTTATTATCAATTCTTTAGGAAGATTTTGGCTTGAATTATGTATATTTCAATGTCTCTATACGTATCTTAGACATGTTGAATGAATGGAATATATATATATATATATATATATATATATATATATATATATATATATATATATATATACATATATATATATATATATATATATATATATATATATAAATATATATATATATATATATATATATATATATATATATATATATATATATATATATATATAAATATATATATATATATATATATATATATATATATATATATATATATATATGTATATATATATATATATATATATATATATATATATATATATATATTTATATATATATATATATATATATGTATATATATATATATATATATATATATATATATATATATATATATATATATATATATATACATGCGTACAAAGTAGATGAGTCGCCGTAATTGGATATTAATAGTTGAATATAATAGCTATTGAAATTACGAGAGCGAAGTTTGTCCTACAGCTGTTCTAATTTTTAATTTTGAGCATCTGTAAGAAAAGAGAAACTCAGTTTTTAATATTAAGGCTCTTTATTTTAGACGGTTTTGATACAACGTTTTGGTACGTATACATATTAAAAGTTTTTATGTGAAACATGAATTCAATGATATGTTTATTTAATTATTTTCGATATATTTAATTGATTTTATGCAAAAATATTTAAATGATACATAATAGTTATAAATATTCTTAATATGATTTCAAGATCAAAATGTTAAATTCGATACACTTTTCATTGAAATATTTCATTTAAAAAAAATGTTTACTTTCCATATATATTGTATGAAAATTTACGTTTTTTCCTCTATTCAACCTCCTCTAATTAAAGCTCAATTTTTAATATTTAGACTCTGTATTTTAGTCGGTTCTGGTAAGACACAATAGAACATATTCGTTATTATGAATTTCGTTTGCTGAAATACTTGTTCTCTTTATTAAACGTATCGAATGTTTCTCTTTGTAGCTTTAAAATTTAAAACACACTACAATCTTGAAATATGTAGTCGTGTTTGTCAAAATAATCTAAAATGTTCAAATTTCTAGATACAACTCTTGTAATTCAAATAATTATAAAATGGGTCCAGAATCTATACCCAACTCAAGACCCGAATTTTGATTAGATGGATATAGCTTCTGGATTGACTTTATAATTATTTGAATTTCTAGTTCAATATGAAATGTACAATGGAACACTGATGTCCGTAGCGTCGTATCCCGTAAATACTTAAACGGACTGTTACTGACCAGTTGTAAGGGATCAAAAATATCGACATGGGTATAGCTGATATTATAATTATAATTTCAAATAATTTTGATTATTTTATTTATCGTTTATTATGAATTTTTTATATTATTTTAAGTAATACATTAATTAAATTTTTTTTTTTGAGAATTAAGACAATTCTCCTTTAATTTGAAAAACACGCGTAAAAATACAAACTGATTTGTCCTAAAATTGTTTTTGCTAGTTTTCGACAAAGTTTGGACATACTTCACGCGAATTTGAAATTAAATTAATCAGCCAAATACTTTTGAAATTAACTCAATTATAGACTAAGACTATTAATTATTCAAACGGGTCATATACATCATCCTCGCTTAAACATGGTTAACAGTTGAATGTTTCAGCTAAGAGGACATTCTAAAATAATTCGAAATCATGATTTTAGTAATTAACATAATTTAGATGAGTTTCCAGCAGAAAAATCATGATGGTTTCACTTTCACACAGCATGTGAATTTATATACTCGATTAGGAAACTAGTATAATTAGGAGACATGTAAACTATTTATCCCGGTAAAAGGGGAAATCGAATACAAATGGCCTGGTTTTTTATTATAACGGAGCGATCAGAGAAATCAGAGAGATAATTTATCTGAAAAATCCGATAATATTTTATATGAAAATCTCTTTTTCTGATTTTTATACACTGTACTGAAAATATGTAAATCCACTGAACATTAGACAACTGATTGACTCTATGCATTTGACTCACTGTCGAATCAAAAATCAAAATATAATATTGAGACTAAAATTAAATTAGACCACATAATATATAAATAATAATATATATAAATAAACAAAAATTAAGATTTACATGATAAAAATAATAATAAATTAATTTATTGATTACCATTTTCCATACCGTCCGCCGTCTTAGCTGTCAAAATATTGAAAATATGTTTTTCCTCTGAACTATCTGAAAAATAATTCAGATAGGAAATTGACGATCTGAGAATGTTCAGAGAAAATAAAAAAACGACAAAAAAAATAATCGGATCGACCAGATATAATAAAAAAACGGAAAAGGCTTTCTTTTTATCTCTCTGATTTCTCCGATATAATAAAAAAACAGGCCAATAGTTGAATTAATAGTATATATTGAGTTAGTCTATAGGCCATTAATTTCCCATTTGTTATAGACCAGTTATATTAGTCTACTTATATCTTCCGCATTTGAGCTATTTGAAGCAGGCAGAACATTAAAATGTGAGTTCCACTCCAGTATAGAAAGCCAACCTACGGACGTAAATAAAATTCCTGATCTTCTAGACTTCTATATATCAAGAGGTATCTTCGAAAATTACTTAGTAGTCGAAAATGAAGAAGACTATCATTGGATCACTCTCCAGTCTTAATGACAGTAAGTTCCTCGGCAATAAGGAAAGCAAGCCCTCCAAGACTAACAAATAACAAAACAAACTGGGAATACTTTCGCCAGCTAGTCCAAGAAAGTGTCAATCTACAGGTGCCGATCTCGAACGATTATATGATAGAAGAAGAGCTGGAAAATCTCATTGAAAGTATACAGAAAGCGGCATGGGAAAGTACCCACATCCAGCAAGGTATATTACAGAAAAGTATAAGTTACCCAGTTGAAGTGAGAGACTTGGTTAACGAAAAAAGACGAGCTCGCAAGACTTGGCAGAGAACTAGAGCTCCTGAATATAAAACAATCTTAAATAATCTGTGCAACAAACTTAAACTGTTTAAAAAAGAGATCAAGAATCAGTCTGTAGCTAGCTTTCTAAGTAACCTGACAGGTAAATCTGACACGGACTATTCGTTGTGGAAGGCCACTAAAAGTCTGAAAAGACCTAAACTGCAAGTGCCACCCATAAAAAAAGTTGATGGAAGCTGGGCTCGCAGCGATAAACAAAAAGCTGATCTGTTTGCCGAACACCTAGAAATTACCTTCAAACCACCAACTGGGCAGGTAGAGAATGAATATTTAACACCGGTCAACAAAATAGACGAGGTACTTGTCCTACCAGTCACTGTGAAAGAACTCAAACAAGAATTAAAAAATCTTAAAGATAAAAAAGCTCCTGGATACGACCTGATAACAGCAAAAATAATCAAAGCACTACCAGAAAAGAAGCTACAGCACATAATCAATGCTGTCTTTAGACAAAGTTATGTTCCAAGACAGTGGAAAGTAGCAGAAATAATAATGATTGGTAAGCCTAATAAACCGTTAAATGACAAAACATCATACAGGCCAATCTCTTTATTAACAACCACACCAAAAATTTTTGAAGAGGTGAATATACCACCACATCAATTTGGATTTCAAGAAGACCACTCAACAATAGAACAGGTACATAGGATCGCTGATACGATTGAAGAGGTGTTGGAAGAGAAGAAGGTATGTTCAGCAGTATTCCTAGACGTAGCCCAAGCATTTGATAAAGTTTGGCACCATGGTCTGGAATTTAAGCTTCAACGAGATCTACCAAAACAATATTTTGAATTGCTTAAGTCATACATAAATGACCGTTACTTTCGGGTGAGACAGGAAGAGGAGTACTCAAAACTAAAGAAAATATTGGCAGGAGTCCCACAAGGTAGTGTGCTTGGCCCTGTGTTATATCTTCTGTATACAAATGATTTACCAAATATATCAGAAGCCAGAATAGGGACTTTTGCTGATGACACTGCAATTATGACCACTGATATTAGTATTTTCGAGTCAACACAGAAACTATAATACAGTAAACAACGAATCAAAATCAACACACATCAACTTCACCAACAAGAAAGTAGAATACATTCCGATTAGACTGAATTCTCAACAAATTCCTTACTCTGACAATGCGAAATACCTTGGCATGACACTAGACACTAAGCTTAGGTGGAAAGCATGTTAAAAAGAAAAGACAATAATTGAATTTTAAATTCAGAAAAATGCAGTGGCTTATTGGAAGAAACTCTGAGCTAGCTTCTACAGAGATATAAGCTTGAATTCTTGCCAAATTAAGTCTTATCAAAATTGAGTATAATCAGATTTATTTGGAAATTTCAATCCCATAATTTTATTTTGTACTATTCGGACAATCACTTGGAAATTCATAAAAATCTGATGCTAAACGACTATAATTGAATAAATTTGTAACTTCTAATTAATTTCCTGTAATAATAATACTTTGTACTTGCTTCGAGTTTTAACAAATAACATTCATTTGTATTTGATCGATTTCCAGGTTGTGGTTAAAATTGCATTCTGTTCCAACTTTTAATCCGCTTTTTGAAATTCAAATACAAATTATTTTTAATCCGTGGATTATAAATAATTTTTGTTAACATATAAGTTCATATCCTGCAATTCAATTCCATTCGTTTGGGAAATTTACAAAATAGTATGGATATTAAATTACTGGTACAGCAAATCTCATTAGAAAACGCAAAGTATAAGCTAATTTAATTTATATATAGTAATTCCTTATGTTAAATTATTATAGCTGTACAGACAGATAGCAACGTATAAGTACATTAAAAGCTCATAAGCTTTATATTTATTGTAATATCTAATAGAAAAGCATATATATATATATATATATATATATATATATATATATATATATATATATATATATATATATATATATATATATATATGTATATATATATATATATATATATATATAAACTAGTGGTATGTATAAATGCTATATACCTGTTACATCTTAATTATATACATGTATACTTACAGGTTTCGTTTCATGAATAGAAAGAATATGTTTCTTTTTCTAAAAACAATATTAAACGTTTGTATGAAATATCTCTATGCTCTCTATATGAGCGTATGTACGAAGACATAGTACGTATGTCTAATATAATAGAAGTTTAGGTTTTGGAAATGTAATTAAAAATTACGTTTTATTTAATGAGATAAAAAAAACTTCTAGTAATGATTTTTCTCAGTATGTATGTATACGTATATCTTTTATAATTAGATAATTTTCGTTAAAAAAATATGCTTTTGTATAAAGTTCAAGGGGTGAATGACTACGATTTTGATATAAATCATTGATTTTTTGACAAACAATTCGTGCCTATCTCAAGAAGCGATGCTGTATTCGAATCGTTAATTTCAGTCTTCCGTGCTTGAGCTAACCAGTAACTTAGGGTTTCAAATCATGAGAATAATGATATTTAGAATAAACAACAGAATTAATATAAATAACGAACAAGAAAAAGCCCACCCTAGGCAATACCTGCAATCTGCATCCGACAGTGTGACAAGCCATGAAAATATGAGAGCTGAGCAATGAAAATATGCTGAATTCGCATTAAATTCCTGATCTCGTGGTTGAACAGAAAGTCGTGTTTTGGGCCATATATCATACGCATAATTCTTGTTACTTATTATTTTTATGGTGCTTTTCCTTGAAGAAGATTCGATATATTAGATCTGGGAAATATATTCTGGACTTTGAAAGCACTGTGAATTCAAATCAATATTCATCGGATTAAATTCATCAGCAGCCGAGTGCTTATCGTTAGTTTTTGATCGTATTGGTTTTGGGAACCCTTTCGCTATTCGATCTCAAACTCAAATCCTTGTAAGTTAATGCTCCACCTTGCTAATCTAGCTGTCAAATCCTTATGGAACATAACTCAGCTAAGGCTAGTATGGTCTGTTATTACAGGAAGTGTTAACCCTGTTTTAAGAAAAGCTATAAAACAGCTGCCAAGCACTCCAATTTTGTAACACTATACTGTCGTTGCACTGAGTTAAGTTTAGGTGAAATGTATTCGATTGGCTGTCCTTTATCATCATTGGTTTTCTGAAACTCCTGTAGAGCTGGTGTCGCATTGAATAACGTTTACTAAAATCAACATTATTAAGTAATGGAGTAGTAGTAATACTATAGACACATACCTGATTTCGTAACTACAGTTTCGAATTAACCATGATTTCGTTGTAATGTGTCCCTGCTAACCATGGTTTGCAACTTGGTTTAAACATGGTTTCCGTAATGAGCTATTTTTTTCTCATCCCGTGGTATTTAAGTGACGACAGTGCCAAGTTATACAGTTAGTGAATAGCGAAAACATAAATATTGGGGTTTTCATGTATTTGTTTATTATTTTTATGAAAATTTATGTTTTCAAAACAAAAAATTAATACAGCATTCGATAAATTGACGGATAATAAAACTAAAAATAGAAATAGGAAAATTTGGGTGGAGGGCGAAACAAAAATATTTTAAACCACACAGTTAACGTAAGAATTTTAATGAATTATGATTAACTGTCAAATGAAATGAGAACTGTAGTGCGTCATGCATTCTCATTTAGAAAATCATAGTTTCATAATCATGGTCACGAAACTAAATATGTGTCTATGGTAGAAGAGCTATTCTAATTTTGTCGAACGCATTTTAAGATGTTTCGCACCAGATAAAATTTCGATTTTTTTCAACATATTTGTTAACACCGCAGGGAAAGTGGAATACTGGTCAATGAATCGCCTGTACAAATTCCCAAAAACCGCCTCGATTGACATATTGTTTTAGGCATCGGGTACTATTAATTGCACACGCCTTCGCTTGATTTGGTTGCAGAATGCCACCACCAACCAAAAGACCAAGTGAAGTGGTCGTCCTGGCATTGTAAAATCAGTTTTCTTCATTGAAACGGGATCAAGTGGGATTAGCCAGAACGCTTTGAATCCTCGAGATAGGTGAGCGCCATGGACTTGTACTTATTTTAATGACTCGTAAGCCCAACTTTCGATCAAACTCCTTGTACTTCTGTTATTGGACAGCAGGCAATTCAGAGAATAATCATTGCTTGATCGAGGTTAAATCTCTTGTATCTATTTTGTGAGTGACCAAATGGGTTTTCCCAAGTACGTGTTTTGCAGAATTAGGAAAAAGATCAATGATTTATTTGACCCTCTATTAGTCTATACAATCAATTAAATGAATTTATGAGATCTAGTTTAAAGCATTTTCTGCACCCAAGCCGCATCGGAATTGGCAATTATGCAAAAAAAAATTAACATCCTAGTTTTAAGTACATTTTTAAATAAAATTAAAGAATTACTAAGGTAAACATCGTCGTTGATGTTTAAGGGTTATGATTTTTTCTAAAATACTTCTTTTGTTTACCTCTACAACCAATAATTTTTTCATTTTTAATTTCCGAGTTCTCATTGTAGGTTCTCTTGTATAAAAACGCTACGTTATCAACTAATAACATGTACAAATCCCCAGAACTATAATGGTACAAGGTCATCTAGGTTCTAGACCAACAACAGCAGCTTTTGTTTACAATAAATAATGTGTTGGAATTAGCGAGGAAATCGCCGTTTACATATCACATACCCCATCAACAACAAAATCTAACAAATTGGTCTAGACGTATCACTGGTTAAAGTATCACGACGATGTTTTTATAAATGTTAGACAGCTGGATGGACGATGTTTTTATAAATTTTAGACAGCTCTGAAATAAATTGCTCCAAGAAATAAAATACACTCTCATCGCATAATAATGAAACCCTTTATCATCGATTATAATAATTTGATTGAAACATTTTAAAATAATATTTTGTTTATTTATTTATTTTTCAATTAAATTGATAAAACAACAAAAAACGATAAAATCTGAAAATATGTGGAAAATTTAATTCATTATCGAAAATATGTACATAACATTGGAAATTGAAATAAATTAAATAATTTTACGTTTCATAAATTTTCAATTACTTAATTTAATTAAATATAATCTTTTGATAAAATGCACTTTGCGATTACATTATTCCGTGCAATTGTGTACACATATTTATTCAGTGATATAGTGTGATATGATACAATGATATGGACTTGTGCTAAGTACATACCTTATATTATACCCATTTGTGTTATCCACGAATCAATGATCGAACCCAAATCCTAAGTACATATTTTTATTTCATCTCAATTCTACACATTATAAAATATATTGTTTGATTTACGTTTTCTTATCTTAAACTAAAATATTCTTAAATTTAACTTTTAAATTAATCATCTGATTGGGGTTTATTTCCTTTTTTATGCTGTGCTACAGAAAATAAAAGAATGGGAGTTTTTTTTTTCCAAATCACTGGAATGGAAATTTTGCCAAATTTATAAAATATAAAATTAATATATTTTTTGTAGTATTTGTAGAATATAGAATTAAGTCTCTGTTTCTAAGAAATTTTTATAATATAGACTAACAGAATCTAGTCGTTTAATCCAAATATGGATTTGTAAAATTTTCTAAAAGTAATACAAATGTCAATGTCACGTACCATGTGTTGGGTTTCTTAATAGCTACTATTACAAATACTACTAAGGACAGTTGTTCTAGAGATTGACAAGAACCACCCATTCTTCCAATTATAAAAACTTGAAGGCAAATCAAACATGAATACCTTTCTAACTTCAACTATCATTTTCTCTTTGTCCTTCAATCTACATATCTATGTTTTTATCGAAATCCCCTTTTCTAACTACCAGAAAACTGACATATAGTTAAATAAACGAAGACGTAATATCAAGAACCATTCTACTTATCTTTTGGGTTTGCCAAATTTTAAAAAAAATCTATTAATATAGTTAGCCCAGTTTTTTATACCAGCAAAAATATAAACCTCCTTTAGACTACACTATTCCATCTTATTCAAAGAGTTTGAGTTAATTATTTATCTATGGCTTAGAGGCCGTAAACGGCCCTTACCGCGTCTCAACTGAGACCTTACGAACCAGTGTTAACGAATAGTGCACATTGTAGGTGGTCAGCCCAACGAATGTTTTTACACACAAACGCGTTTTTATGTCATCCGGTTGCATGTTAATTTGGTCAACGGCGGGAATCGAACTCGAGACCGCGGCGTGATGAGAAACTCTCTTAACCATTAAGCTACATCCGGCGACGTTTGAGTTAATATACGTATAAAATACGAAAAGATATTTCTGCGCATATCCCATCCCAGTTTTATTTGTTTTCCCAAATTTTATATTTTGGAACGTCTATCATAATACAAGAAAGACTGTGATCTTTGCTGATTAATTGATCCAAAGAAGGTTTTAGACAGTCGACGAGAGATGAGGTTGTCCCATCTCTCCTGGTACACATCACCAAAGTGATAGTTGATATATGTTTTAAGAGATAATGATGTCACTCCTTAAGCGGAGTCAGGTCCCTCAAAATTGGAAGCTGTATCTAAATGGGAAAATTTAACAGCTATTACAGTTTCTTTGGGGACTGGGTATCCAGTAATGTATAACTTCATTCAGACTGTCTGAATAAAGTTATATTTAACTGTCTGAATAAAGTTGTGAGGAGTGAGTTGACCACAACAGCGAAGACAGAACTCCACCCATAAAATATCTCTTTCGGGCGGGCACTGTCGTCGTATCACTACCTAAGTCTGTAGTAATTCTCCTTAACCTAAGTATGGCACTAATCATCGAACACGTGTTGTCTCCATGTCATGTCTTTCAGTTTAAGAGATCACCGCACTGAAGAAAGCGTTGTCAAACGCACCTCGGTTCAACGACTACATGGAGTGCTGTTTTAATAGATTTACCTCTGATGTGCGTGTTGTTTGATGTTTGGGATTTTCTAATAGTGCATTATCTTTAAAGTCAACTTATCGCTCTAAACATTTTAGTAAAAAAGTAAACAGACTGATAGGTCGAAATTTTTTTTTCGAAATGAACACAAAAGTGTTGTAAGATAATATCTAGTCCTTTGTGTAGGTAGGAGACCCAGAAATATCTCACCTATTCCTGGTATTTTAAATTTTGAGAAAGAACAAGCTTATCGGAGTCTATCTTTTGTCACCACCTTTGCCACCAATTTTTAATCTCTGAAACTTGGTAGTTGGAGTGGGAGAATGTAAGAATACTATAATATTAGTATTCTTACTTTCGGGAAAATTAGTTTTCATTAGAACCTCTAGGGCTTCCTAATTTGTACTCGTATTAGTTCCATCAGATTTCTCTAGAGTTCTGATATTGACCTTCATGTTAGCGCTGACAACTGTTTTTCTACATTCTTTGTGAAGATTTGTACAAGTCCCAATATTTCACTGTACCGGTTTTCATGGCTTTGTTGAGAAATTCCCTTGTCTGATTTCTCAGTCCACCCAGTTCCCTAGTCCACCATAATTTCCCGGTTCTTTTAGGCTTACTTAGAGGACAGCTTTCCTCATAGGTGCTAATTATGGCTTCTTCAAGCTTATCAACTGTTCTTTCTATTTCTCGGCACTTTCTGGTTTTCATTACTGAAAATAGAAGTGATTGTTGAGATAGCCTGTAAAGTTTCCAATCAAAGCTGCTGGTAAGAGAGGAAGAGAAGGTTCTAGCGATGGTGACAATGAGACTTTCCCACTTAGACTCCGCGAGACAAATATAATATCAATTACTTCTTGCCTTGAGGATGTCAGATAGGTAGGTCTATTAGGTCTATTGCCAAAATTCGAGGTGCATATAGGTATTCCAATAGGGATATGCTTTAAGGAATAATATCGGAGCTGCCCTATCAAACGTGATGTGAGTTCACTTAAAAGTACATATATTATTATTTACCTATTGATAAACCCATTGTGAAACAATTAGATGACTTCTTAGAATTGTACTTTTGATTAATCCATTTCCTCATGTTCATTTTTAAGATATGTACGAAGTCTCTACTGCACAAATTTTATGAAGTGAAGGTGAAATATTTTACTGGAAACAGTGATATTCACTTCTACACATTGAAAATATCACTTTTAATAAAAACTTAGTGTTGCAAATTTTAAACAAGTGCACGTTTCGCTTACAATAGCCGCGTTTTAATATTTGCTCTAGATAGCGGCTCCGGATAGCGATGCGAAGCATGCAGTTTTCTCTATTTAAAATCCAATTTAATGCGCTATTTATAGGAAAATACAATTTATTTAACGGCAAACTATAATATTTCATTCAATTAGATATCAAAATTTATAAAACTAAAAATATTTAGCTCTACCTATTTTTATAGAGCACTTCCGGAGCCGCTATCCAGAGCAGGTATTATTTGATGGGAAATTAACGAAAAATATGGGTATTTTAATGTTCATCCCTGAAAATGAAAAACTTTCAAAATTCGGTGTCAAAATTAATTTTTGTTTTTCGTATTTATACAAAAAAATTCGCATTGCTCTTTGAGCTATCTTACATATAAATAAAACATTAAATTTAATTGTGAATATTAAAATTATAGTAAATTTAATTGTGAATATTAACGTTGATTCGGATAAGTTTTAGTGATTAACAAGTAATGAGTTAATTTCAAAATACACAGGTTACAAAAGACAATCCAAATGGGGAATGTAGTAAAGACGGATGCAAATTCTGTGGAGATGGCCGCAAACTAAATCATAGACTGCAAGGAAAGCTATGTTTTAATTGTTATGAACTCGATATATATATATATATATATATATATATATATATATATATATATATATATATATATATATATATATATATATATATATATATATATATATATACAGTGAGACCATTTAAAATTCGGACAAACGTATCATACAATTATTTATTATATTATCTACTATCATATCGAACTTAAAATAATTTTTATTATAAGAATATGTTTATTTATTTATTACTGTAATATAAGGTGTGAATTATAATAAATAAATTGATTTATAAATTAACAAAATAATTGATTTCGTAAAAATGGCACAAATTCATCACAATTTAATATTCGGACATAGGACAGCTTTAGCTTATGATGCAGCGTTTTAGCACTTTGTTGCACATCCGTTTTGCTTTATCACAGATTTTGATCTTTTTGGCATTGAACTTACTAGTTTTTTTGTTAGTTCTGGTCTAATTTTGTTGTTGTCTAATTTTTCCTGAAGTATATTTTGCTATTAAACCTTGTTGGAAATATGACGTTTTCTTATATGCGCATGCAATAGGTGCCACAAATTCTCTATTGGGCTTATGTCTCGAGACTGGGGTGGTGTGTTCAAAATCTTTGAGCAACCGTAAAGCAAATATCAGACATAAGTCAGAACTTTTTTTTTGTTATCCGTCACTCAGCTTCAATTGGCCCATTGTGACATCCCACTAGTACCTGACGTTCCGGCTCAAGGTCCGATTCTACGTAGCAACCATCTGCACATTGTATATCTACATGCCAGCCTATAGTACTGACATGGAAGATGGGACATCATATGGATTCTAAACTCAAAAGGGTCTCATATGAGTTCATTCGCATTACCGATCGCACCGCCAAAACGATCGATGGTGAAAATCACTTTTCGCATCCTGCCCCTATCGGGATTCGCACCCGGTACCGCCCACTCCAATCTGCAGCTTTTTAACCACTGCGGAAACTGGGCGGTATGATAGTAAATAATCGAATGAATAAGTGTATGTTACGTTTGTCCGAATATTAAATGGTCTCACTGTATATATATATATATATATATATTTATATATATATATATATATATATATATATATATGTATATATATATATATATATATATATATATATATATACATATATATATATATATATATATATATATATATATATATATATATATATATATATATATATATATATATATATATGCAGATTAAAATAAATAATGAATATCTAGGTGAAATGATAGATATCACTAACAATTTTAATTTATTTTAGAGTATTCAAATATGAACAGGCGATTTTGGACATTGAACTAAACTAAAGCTTTACTGTTTTGTTACAATAATCGAAAATTTGATTATTTAACTAATATTTATTTTAGGAATCACCTTTAACAATTAAACGAGTAGAAAATAAAATCAAAAGATTAGAACGGGCCTGTAAAATCGCAAACGATAATGCCAACCAAACCGGTGAATCACGAAAAGTTATTCCTTTCGAAGAGGAGCTAGAAGAGATATTTGGCGATCGACCAGTTTATGATCGATCATTTGCTATTTCAACAATGTCATCTGATGCAGCCATAACACATTTAGTTTTACAGTATTTATTTGATTTATCATAATCCAATAATTACTTATTCCTCTTTCTTTAACAGTTCATCGCTTTCTTCTACTACAAATTTTCAACCATCTTCCGCAGCATGTTCACAAAATATTGAACCATGCATTATTACAACTCCACCATCAAACCAGTCAAATTCTCAAGCCGGCTCACGTAAACGAAAAATAAAAAAGAAACAAGACATATTCAATAAAAAAAAGCTATTGCCTTATTTGGATTAACAAAAACAAAAAAGACACAAGGAGCTAATGGATGCTATTAATCAGAGCCATCTTAATTTTACAGAGCCTAAATATTAAAATTGAGCTTAAATTAGAGGAAGTAAAATAGAGGAAAAAACCTAAATTCCCATACAAAATATATGGGAAGTAAACATATTTTTAAAATGAAATATTTCAATGAAAAGTATGACAAAATAAACATTTTAATGTTGAAATCATATAAAAACTATAAAATCAATTGAATATATCATAAATAATTAAATAAATAAATCATTAAATTCAAATATCGCATTAGAACTTTTAATATGTATACGCACAAATACATACATACTCGTATCATATGAAAAAATTCTCATTTATACGCATGTGCAATATGAAATATCGATCGAGTACGATCAATGACAACAGAGTCATCTCTGGAAAAATTAAAACTGCTACTAAAAAGCTACTTTGTTTTTGACAAAAAACTTTTTGATTATCAAAATTCAAAATTTCGAAATTAATCCAAACTAATGTAAAATAATTTACTTAAACGTTTATCTAAAAACGATCAAAATACTAGAATCCCACTATAATTCTATAAGAATTAAAACTAGAATCGTACAGTAGAATTATATTGTATCAAATTTTATCATAAATGTTATTACATTTTACAAGATAAAATACTTTAATATATTCTAAAATCCATATGAAATCGAGTATTTTGCTGATAAAATTGTGTGTTTTGTCAAGAAACTTATATAATATGTAAGAATTTTAAGGTTAGCATTTTTTTCGAATTGGAGGAAAATTTGATTTTATAAAAATATATACGAGTATGTTTGTATGTATACATATATGTAAATTTAACCGTTAACTTGAATTGGTAAAACCAAATCCATTAGAAATTTTTTTTAAATCTTACGACTATTTGGATAAAAAAAATAACGCCCAGCTGACATCTATTGACGATCGTAAGTACTAAAACGAAAGTACTAAAACTTAACATTTTACCCTGAATAAATTAAATTTAAATAGATTTACTTTTATCTATATTGAATATAATAATTATAATTAATAATTATTATGATATGTGAAACAAATAAATTAATTTTATTATGAATGTCAGATGTCTCTTGTAAAGCTTTTCCGCCATGTCATGTTTCAGGTTTGGTTTTTATAGGGTACACCAATAAACATTCCATCATTGTATTATTTGATAATTAAAATTCTTTTTTTAACAATAATTATGTTTTATTTTTACAATTTCTAGAATATAAATGTATTTCAAAGAAGTGACGGTTATTTTGATTCGAAATTAAAAGAAAATTATGCAATTAGATAAAAATAAAATTTGCTGTTCGTACGAACACCCTTTTTTTCTTTTAGATCGACATAAAATTTTTTTTTTAGTTTTTAGTTTCGTTTTTAGTAGGTAACGCAAAAGGCGCAAAAATCATTTTTTTATTATATAATTAAAATTATTGTTTATTGTAGTTATTAAATTTTATTTATGTGCAAAAACATAATTTCTTATGTCTAAATATATTTCAATACAGCTACGGACATTTTGCTGCAAAATAAAAGTAAAAGTGTGCGGTTACATTAAAAAAATGTACTGCTCTTATTGAAATCTGCGTTGAATTTAAAATCACCATAACACATATACATATTTTACTGTGCATTCAATTTGTAAATTCATATTGAATTTTAATTTATGTTTTATTAAATTATTAAGATATTTCGGTAACTGATTTTCAGATATGATTAACTTCAACATTTTATGTACTTAACACTGTAAAAACAGAAATCAAATATATAATTTTTTATTGAAATTAAAAATTATTTGGAAAAATGTGATTTTTACATTGATTCTTATGGGAAAATGTAAAATGTACCTCCTCTAAAAAAGCTCAACAAAAAATACATCATATTCTTACGGCTCTAATAAAGATGGCTCTGTATTAATGCAATAAAATAATAATTATATAACTAAGATTTTATTTAAGATTTTATTAATTTTATGATAATGAGTTATACAACTTGATATATGTGATATATGTGCTTTATCAATTAAAGCTGAATTTGTGATTTTTAAATTGAATTTAATATTTTTATTTAAAAAAAATAATGTATAACTATAAAATATGAGTCATGTTTTCCTCGGTTATTACGTTCGTTTCACAATTTGGTTCTGAATAAAGTATCGTAGAATTGACTTCTAAATATTTCATGGTTTCTCATAATACAAATATTATGCAATACGCAGACTAAATATACAAATTTTAGAAGTTGTAAATCTCTGTGCTCGGTGAAATTTAGTAACCGACGAAATCGAGTCTTTAACATTTCAATGGCATTTTCCACAACTCCTCGCGTAGATGAATGAAGAAAATTAAATTGTCGTTTAACATCAGTTAATGCACCATTGTCTTTGTATGGAGGGATTAACCACGATTTCATGGGATATCCCCCAAAATAAATTTATTTCGGTTAAAAAATAAATTTGTGTTTTGTTCCATCCTTTGGAACAAACTGCTTCTACGTAGAACTCGTGCATCATGCATAGAACCTGGTTCACCGCAATGAACATCATTTATCTTCTTATCGGCATCAACTACCAATTGCATACTTATACTGTAATATTTTTTACGATTGCAGTAATCTTTGGCATTTTCTACAGGTGCGTTGATTTTGATATGCGTTCCATCGATAGCACCAATAATGTTTGGAATTTTTATAATAGTCTCAAATTTTTTTGAAATAGCTTTGCATTGATTGTGAGTCGGCAATCTCAAATATTATTTTGAAATACTCATAAAAAAGTCGGATACACGAACAATTACATTCCATGCAGTCGATTTAGCGACACCGAAAAGATTTCTAAGCTGTCGAAACGTGACTGTATTGCTTATATATATATATATATATATATATATATATATATATATATATATATATATATATATATATATATAAATATATACATATATATATATATTTCAACGTTTTCGTCCAACATAGGCCGACCTCGAGTAATTACTTCTCATTGATTGTGCGATTTGTAGTTTTCTTCAAATATTCAATATTATTAGTACATACATATGTACTCGTATATAACATAATCTCGAATGTTACCTACCAAATCTTCATCTGTTTCTTGGTTTAAACGAAAATGTTCTTTAAATTCTTTGGCCAATATCTTCATCATTCTCATTTTCTTGTGCATCTTCCAGTAGTTGCTGAGACACAAAATACATCCTTATGTTAATTTTCATTATTACACTAGTGTTTTTATTTTATATATTACACAAAATTTTACCAATGTTCTGTTCATTGTTCAATATATTTTAACTTAAAGTTTATTTATTGCACTTATTAAATAATTATTTTGAAAACTATGTTTTTATTGATATAAAAGTCAAGCAAACACACAACCATCAACCAACAACTGCGTAAAATTAGATAGAATATTTATTTTTTTTATTAACAGCGAGACCCACGGATAATAGAATAAATTTGAATAGAAATTTCCCTTGCTCCGGATAGCAAGCTCTGGATAGCGCGAATTTTAAAACACGGCTATTACAACTATAAAAAAATCACCATCAGGATAATTTTGTTTCATAGACTACTAAGATTGAAAAATTATTATATTTTGAAAAATCAGAATTAAGTTAGCCAAATAATGATTGAAATAATGTGATAAACCTAGTACACATTTAAAACAAATATTTTACAAATCAGACATAATTTTAAAACTTCAACAACCTTTAATACGTTTCTATCAAAATTTAAATCACGACAAGATTTTATCGTTTAAGTAATTGTTGATTTAACATCATTAATTGATTTTTTTTTTGCTCTCGCAATCATTTTGCTGTTGTTATTAAATCCGTAGATTATATTCTTCACGGTACCTAAAATTATAAAAAAACATAATTTTTATAAAACAACGAGAAACGTGTATATACGTTAATATAAAGGCGGCAGAAACATGGTTAATGATTATTAAATAAGAAAGCTTTACGTTTAACTTTGTTTTATGTTTGAAAAGATAGGAAAAGGAGAAACGTATAAAGCTACATAGATGTAATGTTCCTCGGATTATTGTTGTAGTTCGTATATACGTATGTATTGTTATATATTATCATAAATATAAAATTATTTTCTTTGAAGGATTATGATCATCAATCATAAAATGTTTGTTTTATGCTTATATTATGTTTAGTAATGTGCAAAATTTTCATTTTAAGCATTAAATTTTCCCATACGTACATACATATATACGAGCGAAAAACAAAAGGAAAATTAATTGGGTTTCACAATTATATCAGTGTTTTATGTATAAAAAGTGTTAAGCATCAAAAATCTCAGCATATAAATGTATGTAAAAATTCACACACCTAATAAATTCAAAGCTTAATGATTTATAGATTCATAATAGATATATATAGTTTCGGCACTATCAACATAATTTATACATACACGTACAAATTATGCTATAGAATTTTATAATTGATTGTACGATAGGAAATATTTTATAATTACATAATAAATTGCAAAAAGATAAAAACAATTTATGTTGTTATTAACATAATACAGAGTATATGTATCATGAACAAATTGAATTATGTTACGTTTCAAAATTTATAGGATTATTTTTATATAGAAACTTGCCATGTAGTGATTATAAATCATTTAACTATTCACGTTATATTGTTATAATTAGAAAAGCTCTATCGTAATGTTTGCAGGTTAGATGTTTACAGCACAAACCATGTTTATTTTTATTCCTACAATCTGTCTTGGAGGCACTCAGGGCTAATCTATAATGTACGACTCATAGATAAATTATATTGACAAGTGGGGTGGTAATTTGTGTGACAAATAGAGCGATCAAAACTGTAATAATACCTCATACAACATTTCCTCGGGGTGTCACTACAACCTTTTATGTTAGTGTCGATAATGGTGCTGCGAAAGACTTTACAAAATCTTAAAATTGTTAAATAGTTAAGAAAAAATATCCTTCCAAATTAATGATTAATGAAGGAAGAGAAAGCCATCAGATGTTAATTTCTACAAAATAGAAACATTCTCCTGGATCAAAAGCGGCCAAAAATCAGCTTAATCTTTTGTTAGGTTGGAACACTTCAGACGATTTTAAATAGAAAATGTTGTTGCACTCGAAATTCTTAGGGTAATGAAGGAACATACTAAGGATAACTTATCAGTGATTTGTGAATTATTTCTGGCCTGCAGATACAATTTATTGGTGTATCCTACACCACAAATAGCGCACGTATGTCAAAACATTCTGAGTACGTATAACCTCAAAAACTTCTAACTTTACGATAGAGATGTCAGTTGACAGATTGCAGCACCAGGGTTGCCAAATCCCGAAATATAAAAGGCAACCTATGTATTTTTACCTTCAAATATGACTTATTTAATTCTGCCGATAGATCAGGAAGTTATAGCGAATTTGAAACCATATTATCTTCGGCATACTTTCATACTAAGTATACCTTTTTTGTTTTTTACATTGATTCTTATTGGAAAGTGTAAAATGCACCTCCTCTAAACAAAGCTCTGCTAAAAATATGTCATATTATTACGGCTCTGTATTCTAGATGGCTCTGCTTTTTTATGTTAATGTTAAAAATACAATTTTACAAGTTTGGAAATATTTCAACACAATGAATGCGATTGAACATATTAGAGGCTCGTGGAATACGTTTTCAAAGGTGTGGCATGACGTGGGGCTGGATTTAACTAACAAAGATATAGAGGAATCATCAATTTGCACGTACAGGATTCTCAAATAAAAATTTGATTGATATCGGAAAGTAACCTTTCAAAAAGCTCGATTTTGTGGATCTACATCGTTATACGATATTGTACTTAATCTATATAAAACGTCAAAGATACACGTGACATATTACAAAATCGAATTGTGTAAATTGTGTCCGCGAGAGGGTTAATAAAACGAATTAACCAATATGTGTTCATTACGCAAAATGGAGGATATTTTATCGGCTTTTAAAATTGAGTTTATTATGTTTTTTTTTTTTGCTCAACAAAATTATGGTTTTGGTTTTTTATAATTATACCAATTACTTTTGGTAGGCCTCGTTAAGGTACCAACAAAAAAATTATTGAGTTTATTGTATAATTAAACAATCCATTATAATTAAAAATTTTAACAACTTAAGACACCTGAGGTTTCTGTGCTTTTATTCACATTCTAAACTATGTATATAACGAGATACAGCTGTCGGCTGAGTGTACAGCAAAAGTATAAAAAATTCGGGGAGGTAATAAAACCAGACAATCTGAATTATGTATAGCGTTGGTTTGTGGTATTAAATTATTTAATGGAAATTTCCTGTAATGTGTTTGTACCTCAAAATTATTTGGTGTTAGTTCATAGCTTGAAACATGGCTATATGCAGCTTCTAACGGGTTTGGTCCATAAATATAAAAATTTTCCGTTCGTATCTTATAAATGTTCCACTGATTTATTAATTCCACATTTTCGTGTTCAAATATGAATATTTGTAGCTACTTGTATACTCATATTGTAGAAGTAATTTCGGAGACACACATATAATCCTATAATGTTTAGCTTTTATATTACATATAACCATCGCACATAAAACACGATATAATAAATTTAATCGTGATATAATACGTGAATCAAGCGACACGAATTCAAACATATATGTATATATAAGCTCAGTATTTTGATATAATTATCCGTCTTAAATTTCGTTCAATTGAATAGAGACGCTTTGATAAGAGATTATAGTTCAAACATGAATGAAAAATATAAAATTGGATTTACACTGTGAAAGCTCTTTCCGCTACTCGAGCAAACCGAGTATTATGTAATATATCGTATCTAATGAGACATCTAATTTTTTTTGTATTTGTGCTTTAATTCTGACAGAGCTTCGGGATGCCTTTCGTTTCGTAAAAGTAAACTAATAATTTTATATTTATCTTTTGTGTTATATATTTATATACAACCGGGAAATACCATATGTTTAATTATTTATACAGTTTCGTGGTAGTTTTCAAAATATTAAATTTTATATTTTACATTTCTTAATATCGATTTTAGTGTTTCGAAGTATACTCAAATGTAAATTTTAATATTTTATACGATGATTATATAGAAGAAATGACAAATAAAATTCGACAACTCAAATCCAATACATAGAGCTTTCAAATTATAATTTCGAGGTAATCATAGGAAAAGTATGGTTCTTTACATGATAGCGCTTTTAATTGGGACAGCTATGTACTAAATTTGAATAGTTACTTTTTTACCATGCAAACGATATATGTATACAATATTTTATCGGGTACGAGACAAAGATTACATAATCTGGAAATAAACTGAAAAGCCTGATAAAAGAGAATCTTTACTTGCGATCCAGGTAGTTTAAAAATGTTAGATTATTATTTATGCAGCGTATAGTTTTGATAGTTTACAATATTAAGTCGATTTTGATTTTCGATTTCTCATAAATCGGTTACCTAAAATTTTTTGTGAAGACTTTTTAGTAGCCCGTAAGGGCTAGAGTCTGAAGTACCTCTTGGATCAATGCTTGGCTTAACATTCTTTTCTAATTCTAATTTATTAAAATTTCTAATTTATATAACTATGAAATTTAGTTAATTTATTTGCTGAACATAAATTATTAATGACATAATGAGTCGCTTTCCTAGCGACCGCTAGTCTTCGCTAGTGAATCGCTAGTCGTTCGGTTCTTATTTTTGCTATATAACCCATAGTACGTTTAGCAAAGGCAGCAACCGAACTACTAGCGGTTCACCGGTTAATCGCTTTATAATCGACTAACCGCGCGTAGTTCGTTTTGGTTTCTTTTTTATAGTCGATTGGAACGTTTAAATGAGTGAAACATAACCTGATATATGAGTGAAACATAACCTTTATGAGTAAACTATAACCTATATTATATAAAAAAAATATTTTTGAATGTATAAATGAAGCGGTTCTTCATTAAGCCGCGTATTATGTGTAACTGCTTCTAATTACTCGTGCAAAATAGCAGGAGCAGTTACGAATAGTTAATTTAGCAAAAACATAAACCGAAATACTAGCGGTTCACTAGCGGATACAAGCGGTTGGTTGAATGGAAAGCAACTAGTTTATCATGATGTTAGCTGCACTTAAATAGGTACATGTACTGGAAAGTGTTTTAGAACAGAATGTGCAAATATACCTGTACATATTAAAATGTTGATTTAGACTGAAAACCTTATATATCTCGGGTAAATTCACTTCAATGCAGCATTAAGAAAATCACATTTATTTATTCAACTACACTGTTATAAAGTTTCAAGTACACTTACGTAAATTTAAATAACAAATTTTGTTAAAAATTTCACATCGGTTTTGACAGTCAATATGTATTATTAGCCTCTTTCCAACCTGTAGTACCGGTGATAATATTGGTTCGATGTTAAAATCGAATTCCTCATTTGCGACAAACGCCGGTTTTAGCCGGTCTATTGAAATGAGAACCTTTCCTCTTTTTATGAGAATTTTATAACATTTGTGTTGCCGTGGAACAATTTTCAAACATATTTGACGTAGCAGTTGGTTTAAAATTTTCAAAATACTGAGAAAGTTGTTGTCGTCTCTTTACTGATTGACAGATTGAAAATTCTCCCGGTAATCTGAGTGTCGTAGAGGAACCGTTTGCAACATCTAGTTTCATTGAGCTAGGCGTTAAACTTACTGATACATCCACACTGTCGATAAGAAATGATCGCAAAGGTTTCTTATTTATAATAGTAAGTCTGCTTATGTTTACTTGTGGATGATCTGCTGAACCACAAATTGCGGCAGATCCGTTTCATTTGAACCTTTGTCATTCGTGTCTTTTGATTTACACGCGGTCTTCGACATATCCGTGAGTGTTTCCAAAACTTTAAATGATACCAGCAGTAACCTGGTGTTAAAATGTGACTTCAAACGTTGAGCCCATATGCTTTTAAGGGTATCATTGTGCCTCCAGCCACGTAGTGCATTTCATGAAATAGTTGTATTGGGCATAAATCACCGATTTCTGCAACGTTGACAAATTTCGGAAAAATACGTGATTAACTGTCATTTGATGTATTCGTATCGAGTAGTTTCTGGATGATAATTCACATTAGCTGTGTTAATTGGGACGGTTCTTTTAAAAATAAAACCGTATTTTTAATTTCAGCAACAATACCCGATGTGGGAAATCAGAATGCTAATGAATAAAACCATGCTTCAATATCGTAATTTTATAATCGTGGCATCGGTATTTATCGGAAAAAATTAACTTTCGTCGGTTTGTCACCATTTATGGCTTCTATGGAGACAGAGAAAAGAAACGCGATCTGATTAGTTTGGAGTTATATAGTCGAATGATTTATTTTTCTTAAAAAACAAAATTATATGAATGAACAAAATGAATAAGTCGTTCATTCATTAAAAGGATGAAGGTATGATTTGAATGAAATATTTCGGTTCATGATAGATGCGTTGTAATCGACGAAATTCGTTTGAAATAAAAAACATCACGTTTTCATTGGAAATACTCGAAATTCGTCATCAAAATAATTTATTAATGTAAATGGCAGGTGAATTAAATAATTTTAGCTTAAAATAAGTGTTCCAAATTATGGCCTGCGACTTCAATGCACTTATTAATACGCATTTAAAATGATTGTACACAACTGAGAAGTGTGTTTGGTTGAATTTCAGCACACGCATTTCTGATTCGCTCAATCATTTTCTCACGTGTTGTTGGTTCTTGTTTGTAAACTTTGTCTTTGAGATAGCCCCACAAACAGAAATCTGGCACGATAAGATCTGGTGTTCTGACGGACCAATTTATCGGACCAGCTCTACCGATCCAGCGACCATTGAAATCACGATCAAATATTTCACGTGCCACCACCGAATAGTGTGCAGGACAACCATCATGTTGAAACCACATGTTCCGTCTCACTTCTTAGCTCCAATTTTCAAGTAATATTGGCAGTTCATTTCCCAAAAAGTTTCGGTACATTTGACCATCCAAGTTGCCTTCAATAATGTGGAGGCCTATGAGTTTGTTGCCAATTATTCCACACTACACATTGACAGTCCAAGGACACTGGTGTTCAACTTGACGAAGTCAGTGCGGATTTGTATCACTCCATTAATGCATGTTATGTCGATTAACCGTTTCATGGTTTGTGGAATGATGATTGATGATACTTGTGCCGTTTTAAAATTAATCTCCAAACACTGATGAGAGACAATCCGGAATCTCGAACTATTTCTCGTGTATTAACATGAGGATTAGGAGCCTCTGCCGTGCTCAGTGACTGTGCTCTACGGGTTCTCTTTATCGGTTGAACATTTCCATCAGTAATAAATAATAGTACGGCCAAATGAAGCACGTGAACGAATCCTATCCGGTAAACGTTGAGCGTAAATAGCAACAGCATTTGCAAAATTTCTGCTAGCTTCTCCATAAACCAGAACCATTTCAATTGTCTCTGCCACAGTTAAACGCTCCATTCTAAAGTATTTTATTGTTTATTTTACAATTACGAAAAACATGGAGATAAGAAATAACACAAGCGTTAAATGTGATTTACAAAACTGAATAAATTGTTTTGATGGCGAATTCTATTTCAAGCGTATTGCAGAATCGAGTGCGTGTGTTCTAAGAAAAAGAAATTGAAAATATTGGATTTCGTCGATTACAACGCCATCTATCATGAACCGAACAAAATATTTAATTCAATTCATACGTACTTTTAGTCGTAAAATCCGTATCTGCAATAAAAAATATGGTTTCCTATCTTAGTTTAAAAGTTACTCCCGCCCCACCTACAAACGGAAGGAAGGGGGACTATTTTTTTGCACTAATGTATTTCCCCCGCGGTATGACTAAATTTTAATTATAGACATTTTTTTTCGTAGAGTGGCTATTTTTCGAGATATTTGATCGTTTCAGTTTCAAAGAAACATCCGGTATATATGTAACAATTCGCCACAATTATCGCTGACAATTGAGGGAAATATTAAGGAACTGTCGAGGCTTGTTTAAAGTGACAGAGTCATATGCCCAAAATACATGTTATAATTTACTTTTATCACAAACAAGTCTAAAGCTTGGTTCATACGACAAGATGAAAAACCCTACAATCCTATACATTTTAACCGTGAAGTTAGCCAATTATTGTTTTTAGCTCAAAAATTGTTCTTATTTATTGACGTTTAAGCTGTCATTTATTTAATTCATTTATGCTTGACTTGGGTGTATAAAGAATGTCATGAATTGCCTATTTTGTGTACGTCAAAAATAAGCAACAAAAATTATAAAATGGGCAAATTTTTGCTTTTTATTAGTTTTTTATATTGTTTTTTAGTTGATTATACATGGGATTTTTACCGGATGGCTTTATTTTATCTTGAAGGGATAAAAAGAGACGTGCTTTTTCGTTTATAAAGCGGAATCAAAATTATGAGATTTTCATCTCGTTGTATGAACCAAGCTTAAGGAGATTAAATAATTCTTATATGGTTTCCTTAATTATGCATTTTCTCAAATATCTACAATTTTATGTAGTATATTATATAGTCTTATTATTTTGCCTTTTTATCCAATCTTTTTGTTTTAGTATTCTGTTTAATCTTACCAGTATAGTATTCAGATCCTTTATAGTAAATTAGAAATTTATTTTACTTTGAAACATTTCTTATCTCATTCTAAAACTATAATTTTATATGACGCAAGGGATCTATTTTTAATTAAATTTTATTAATAAATTTACGATCCTTTTTCGGAATCGTAAACTTATTTAATGTCCTTATCATTAGGTACAATATTATGATTCGATTATTGATGGTTTGTGTTCCATTATTGTTTGTCTTTTATTCCCCAGGCAGAAGATAGTAAGTACAGGTCATCATCTAAATCTTTTTACACATTTTTGATAACAAACTTTTTGATAAGGTCTGATGCCGATGTCTCGGTTATACTTGAGTAAATATTTAAATCTTAACATTCAAGCAAAATTCACCATTGAAAATTCTCTTATTGACATAGCGTAGGACAAACAATAAAAGGAGGTAATGAGGTCGTATATATCATTGAATTTGTATACAAAAATAATATCATTGTAATGCCATTACTAAATAAAAAATAATTCTTCGAAAAATATAATTAAAATTCATTATTTACACGCAAGTCATATTTCGATTTGTGTATATAAAACAGTATACGGTTGTTATTGAGCCACCAAAAGCAAAAATGTCAAATGTCATATATGTGGAAGGTGAAATGAAAAAGTTTGTTATTAAAATTGTACGATATCGTACTTTATTGTAAACTTCCAGAAAGTTGACATACAAAGCAATGTAGTCAACAAAACAACTGATTGAAGTGGTTGAGAAGGTGATACAAAAAAAAAAAAAAGTTTTTAGGTGATACAAGCATAAATTGAATTTAAATCTGTGTATCATAAAAGATTCGTCGCCGGTTATAGCCTAATGGTTAAGAGAGTTTCTCATCTCGCGGTTAAATATTAACATGTTGACATAAAAAGCGATTGTGTGTAAATGCAGTCGTTGGACTAACCACCTGCAATATGTAGCAATACGTTAAATTGGTTCGGAAGGTCTCAGTTGAGATGCGGTTAGAGCCATTAACGGCCTTTAAGCCATAGATTAAGCCTTTAAGCAACTTTAACTACTACTGTAATACCCTACAGTTTGGGCAACGTAGAAAAGTTTTTAAATAAAATATGTAACATTGTTGGAAATTGAAACACAATGTTGTTTTATCAAAGTGAAAAATCGTGTTTTGATGTCCTTTTTGGAATTCGACACGAATTTGTTCGTGTACACTATTTAAATATGTAGAACAGATACGTTAAAAATGTATACGATGAAACGTCGAAAACTATATTTGGTATAATGTTATATATAGTCGTTATAATAATAATAGCTAATCGATTAAATTCTATTTTTATATTTCAATATAATGTTAATGGTTATACAAGATAAATGTTAACTACTCAATAAGGCATTGTTATTTGAGTTGGTTGAGCAGATCGATTAGGATATTGGTTTTTAAACAGACTGATCCTTTATTGGATTTTTATCTCTATTACGAACGAATTGCTTGCAGAGACTAAATGCAAATGGTGAAACATCCAAATGATAAAAAGTTTATAGCTCGAATAAAAGTACATAACCTTAACAGAAAACCGGACCCGAATTCTTTAAGGAGCAATTTGAAAATTAAGTGGTGGATTATGAACACAACTATGACACCTTCCAACGGAGTGAAGATCATATTCTACGAGTAGCTTATATGAAAGCTGCAGTATACGACACATTTTTGCTGAAACTTTAATTATAAGTTGACCAAATACAGGGTGGAGTGACTGATTTGAAATGCTTATTATTTCAAGAATTATTTTCGAGCGATGCACCACAACGTCTATAATATGCAAATAGATTCATTTTGTTTCCCACAGTGAATGTTAATTTTATTATCAGCGACAATTACATCCTCTTGTTAGATTTACATACAATTATAACTGATAGAGTTTTCAGTTCATATTTTTCAAAAATGAAAATGTACATCCAGGAACTGTCTCTGGGGAAGTATTTTTACGTCCGTTAAGCCTGATTTCCATTATGAGAAAATACTGACAAAATAGTCAAGGCGGGATACAAAATATAATTTTTCTTAAAGTGCGAGAGAAATAAAAAACATTTCCAGTATAAAAAATTTATTCAGTACTGAATAAATTTTTATGGCTACTGAGAAAATTATTATAGCAGTACTGACAAAATATATCAAGAGAAGTATTTTTATTCAGTATTGTGGCCCTATTCTGGTAGTTTCCCGGGAATAGGGGTAAGATTTTATATGTAATTTCTGTTGAAATATATTTTTTCCGGCCTACGATGTTCGATGTAAATATTTATAAATTGGGAATAATTTTTCCATATCAAAATTGGAAGAGAAAATTATTCCCAATTTAACACTAGCTTTTTACCTCAGTATGCCAGAAAAAAAATATTTAAACTCAAATTTCATATAAAATCATTCCCCAATTCCCTTTTCCCCGGGAATTACCAGAATAGGGCCACTGGAGATATATTTTATGGGAAAACTGAATATGGAGGATAAATCTTTTATATGACGTCATTATGAAGCATTTTATAGTAGTTATTATATGGTCAATTAATAATATTAACATTTCGTTTTGTGTCATTCATCTAAATTGATTGTGAAAATAACTTAAATAATTAATTATTATTTTAAGTTTATTTTTCTTAAATTTATTGTTGTAGATTCAAAGTGTTTTTTGTCTTTTTTTCAAAAACAAACAAAAATTTGAAATTTATTGGTTATGTTACACGCATCTGTCAAAATATCTCCACTATAAAAAAAGAAAAAGTAAAAAACGATCTCTGTCACTCTAATGGTATTTTAAATTTTTTCTCGCTTTGGTTTTTACAGTAAAAATACTGACAAACTTTTTTTCATAATGGAAACCAGGCATAATTGTACCATGTGGCTCCAACAAGATGAAGCTAAAGCTCATACCGGGAGAGGAACAATGGCGAGTCTGCCAGAATTTTTCAATGACCGAAAAATTTCAAAAGATACTGATTTTGCTACGTTCAGTGCGTTAACAGGTTTTTCTATCTCTTTCAAAACAATTGAATTAACTGTCAAAATTAATGAATATAATAATTTTTTATAGGTGTGTTTATGACTGTATATAGTCAATCAAAACTGATCGTCATAATTGTTTTACAATTATATGTATAATAAATACTTGTTTAAAAGCCAAAGTCTATCTGTCTGTCTTTATCTTTGCAATCTGTTTTGGGGCTCAAGTCTCTCCCAACTCTTTCACGGTTCACTTGTTTATATCTTACTTTACGCCATTACAGCCAAATCGAGGACATACGGCTATAGGTCCGATTTACGTAGAACCATCTACGTCCGATTAACGTAGAATTCGCTCCAATTGCCGCAGCTTTAACCAGTGTGCCATTATGCCAAAACCATTTGGATCGATTTGCTTACTTATTTAAAATTATGACTAATAAGTAGATACGTTTCAAATAAGTATCCGTTTCGGAAAGGGCATAAGTTATAAAAATCTTAAAATTTGTTGTTTAACTCTAAGTACACAGTTTAACCACAAACAGAGGAACTGAAAGGAAAGTTTGGTCAAATTATAATTAATAAAAATTATAATTTTTTTACTATTGCCATCTATTTATACAAACCAGAAACATTATTAGAAACTTGCACCTCCTTCCCAATGGTTTATCTGGATATATTATATTAGTGGTTTGACATTACCTCGATTCATTACTGACATTACCCAATTACAATATATATATATATATATATATATATATATATATATATATATATATATATATATATATATATATATATATATATATATATATATATATTATGTATATATATATACATATGTATATATATATATATATATATATTTATATATATATTTATATATATATATATATATATATATATATACACACAGTTTTAAGATTTAAAATGTTTTTCATATGAATATTAAGCCACGGAGATATATGAAAAGCTATTGATGGTATGGATGCCACAATCTTCGCACAATAGTTTGATAATCCAAAGTACTTTTGTATTACCGCATTATGTTCCGTGTTGTTGCATTCAATATGTAAAATAACAACATTTTATACTGTACTATGTTAAAATATATTAAACATATGTACTTGTAGTTTGTCCGGGATGCAGCATGCAGAATACAAAAAAAAACGTTTCTGATATGAATATAACATTACTGTGAAATTAGATACGCTTCATTGTCGCTATAGATGTACATATATGCCAACAGTGTTTTGAATTGTTCCACTCAACCTTTAGCACTTGTATTTAGCATAAATTACATATTTTTTGCTGAAACAAGTATTTTATAGACCCCGCTAGGGATACATATTATCGATTGAAATTAAAGTGGATTTTCATCTTCTGATAGTCATTGTTATACACTTTTATTGTAATTTAAAGCTTTAATCCATTTGTGCAGATATTTAGGTACCTTTGAGCTTTTATACAAACCAAATTAAAATATAATATATTTTTGATTCTAACCATGATTTCGACCAGTTCCACAGTGAATTTAAGAACACCCACAAAAAAGAAACTAATTATCTCAATTGCTTTATGTTGTTGTTTGATGTATAATGTGGTATAATCATATACACAGAAAATTCCCGCTCAAATTATGTATACTTCGAAATATCAATATATTCTAATTGGTAGTTGAAAAAGATGTTTTGGTTGTAAAGAGTGATCCAATAGGAGGTACTTTTTCCAATTTGGAGTCTCATTGGGGTTCATGTGTGACAACTGTCATTTTTATAAGACATTTGTGTTCAGTGTCCCTTGACATTTCACCATGAGAACTTCGTCGTTCTCAAGCTTTTTCAAGGTCTTTCATGTGGCATATTGTGACGTATTTTGAAGAAAAAAATTGGTTTGAAGGCATACAAAATACATCATGTTCAAGAATTAAATGGGTTTATGGGTGGGCGTTGAAACAGCTCCAAATTGATCCGTTTTTTATCGATAAGTTGTGTTCAGCAATGAAGCTCATTTTTAGCTTAATGAATACGTCAGCAAACAAAATGGTCGTATTTGAGCTAATAAACAACCAAAAGAGATTCAAGAGCTTCAAATACAATTTTTGATTATCAAATTGATGTTAATATAATTTTTAAAAAAAAAAACCTCCGAAAGCTCTTATTTGATCACCCATTATATGTCAATAACATTATACATTTTACTCGTAATTATGTTGTTGTATAAACTAGGTATGATTTTGTCATTGAACGATATATAAGATTTTTAAAAATTTGAATTTCTTTTCTCGAATCTGCAGCAAACTTGTTAGGGCCAGTTTGTGTGTAACTCATGTTTTTGTATATCAATCAATCAAAATATTAGAAGAAATATTGAAAAATGTGTCGTCTTTGTTATTTTGCCACGGGATCCACAACAGTTTTATGGTTGTATGTTTATATGCTAATTTTTGTTGTTTTATATAATAAATAATCTATAAATAAATATTATATTTTGTATATCCAAAATAATAAAATTTTATTCATAAATGTTGTGATGGAAAATCAGTTAGGATACTCGTATTTTCAACATAATACTCGTACATACTACATACATATATTATGTATGTATATTCTATTTATATTTTGTGTACATGTTATGTTGAGGATGAACAAAAATAGGCTCGATTATACGATCTATACACATTTGTGCGTATGTATGTGTATTTTTTTTTTTTTTTTTTTTTTTTTTTTGCGGTTTTTACAGGCCATTATTGGCCCGTACCGTGTCAACAATCTGACTCCAACGGTTTCGATCACGAGCCAGATCTTCATACTGTTGCAAGCAGTTGGAAGATGCCAGATCGCTCTCTACGCCGTGGAGCCATCGTCGCCGACAGCGACCTCTTCGCCTACCGAAAGGCGGTTCTCCCTTTAAAGATCGCTGTATCATTCGGTTCGGATCAGCACGCAGAACGTGACCGAGCCAGCGTATTCGCTGTCCTTTGATTTCATGCACGATATCAGGAATTTGCATTAAATTCCTGATCTCGTGATTGAAAAGAACTCGGTAAGTGCCATCGACGTCGCGTTTTGGACCATATATCACACGCATGATTCTTCTCTCGAATGTTAGAAGCCATCTTTCGTACTCATCCGTCAAGGTCCAACTCTCACATCCATACATGACAACGGGTCTGATCAACACTCTGTACAGTTTCAGCTTATCCGTATTTGCAAGATATTTTGATTTCAGCAGTGGACGTAGAGGATACAAAGCCCGATTGCCAGCGGCAAGGCGGACCTTGATATCCTCTCCCACACTATTATCGTGAGTGATGAGAGATCCAAGATACTTGAATCTCATCACTCCTTCAAACGTGTGGTTTCCACTACTGAAATCACTTGCGTCTTGGTCTCTAAAACCCGAGATTAGATATTTGGTTTTTGACTCGTTGATTTTGAGACCAACGGAAGCTGAACACTGTTCCAGTGGATCAAGTATCTCTTTCACTCCGTTGCCATTTAATCCAATCACACAGATATCATCTGCATACGCAAGAAGTTGATTGGATTGTCGGAATAAGATATTGTCCTGAGGTGTTGCACTTTTACGAAGGATGTATTCCAACATGAGATTAAAAAGTATCGGGGACAGCGCATCTCCTTGTCGAACACCGGAATTGATTGCAAAAGTTCTCGATAGCCTGTTCTCAACTTTTACACAGCATTGTGACTGCGTTACTGTCATTTTACAGAGATGTACATATTTTTTTTGGTATTCCTAAATATTCAAGCGCATACCATAGCCTCTCTCGATTGATCGAGTCATAGGCTTGCTTGAAATCTAGGAATACCTGGTGTACATCGCGAGATGTTTCGTAGTACTTGGAAAGAATCATCCGTAGCGAAAAAACTTGATCAGTGACTGACCGATTTGGACGGAATCCTCCTTGGTAGTCACCGACAATTTCCTCCGCTAGAGGAGTAATTCTTCCCAAGATAATGTATGACAGTAACTTGTATGCTGTGCAAAGGAGAGCTATACCGCGATAGTTCTCGCATTTCATGCGATCACCCTTTTTGAATATTGGGCATAACGCGGCCACTTTCCATTCATCAGGCATAACTTCATTTCGCCATACCAATCGAACAAGGTCGAAAAGACAGTTCCACAAAGTTAGCCCTCCGAATATCAAGAGCTCTGAATTAATGCAATCAACCCCTGGTGAACGATTTTTCTTTAATCTCTGCATGGCCATTGTGACTTCCTCATAGGATGGATCCTCAATGAACATCTCCGCGGTCTGTATTTGAGAGTCTTCAAATACAGCTTGTGATACATGTGGAACATTAAGTAGATCAGAAAAATGTTCACGCCATGTATCGAGTACCGCATCGACGTTAACACAGAGGTTTCCATCCTGGTCCCGAATGGCAGTTGACCGAGATCTTAAGGTATGGTGCAATTCGGTGATTCCTTTAAAGAAACCACGCGAATTGTGCTCATTGCTGAGTTGTTGTACTCTTAAGACCTTGGCCTTCCACCATTCGCGCTTCTTCTGTCTACAAATGCGTTTAGCTGTCCTCCTAGCAAGAACTGCCTTGTTTTTCCTTGCAATTGTAAACCGAGTCTGCGCTTCATTGTGGGCTATATTGCGTTGCTCAACAGCAAGACGACACTCCTCATCAAACCAATCATTTTTGGGCGTAGTTTTCACTATACCGAGAGTGTGCTGGGCAGCATCGACAACCGAGGTTTTCAATACTTCCCAGACACTGTTCACATCATCAGATTGGTAGTTGGATCCTAAAATGCTATTGCTGACAAGATCTTGATATTTTCGTTGCGTTTCTTCATTTATCAGACCTTCACAGGAGAATCGCGTTTTATATTCTCCTGTCCTCCTTGACTTGTACGAAAATTTCCATCGTAGCTTTGCAGCAACCATAACATGGTCACTGCCTACGAATTTTGTTGACGACCGATACGATCTCACGTCTTGAACAACCCGAGCCCGGTCTTTTGAAATCAACACATGGTCAATTTGGCTTCGGGATGTTTTACGTGGATGTGTCCAGGTTTCCAAATGGATGTTTTTGTGGGGAAAGAATGTACTTGCCACTTGGAGATCATGTGCGATCGCAAAGTACATCATTCTTTCCCCATTTTCGGTCGCAGTTTCGTGTCGGGAGTACGGACCTATGTTGTTACATAAGTCGGTCTGATTTCGGCCAGCTCTAGCATTAAAGTCACCAATCACCAATCTGATATCGTGCTCAGGTATAGAGCCCATCAGATTATCCAAATTATTGTAAAATGAGTCTTTATCTTGGGGTTGGCTTACATCAGTGGGCGCATGTACACATACAATTGACAGGTTGGCTAATCTCATCACATGTATGTATGTGTATACATACATAAAAAATGTAGCCATAATAAAACCGACTGATTAGGAATTGACGGAAATATAACACTGAAATTTGAGGCCAAACAAATGGGAACGAGATGTATAAAACTAATGGCATATAAATATGATCACTGAGGAAACTGTAAGAGTTGGCACTAATTTGACACAGTATATGTAGTTCAAAATATTTTTTTCATTTTTCGTTCATATTCAATAATGATGAACTGATATGTGGCAGGAGGTTACAAATAATTATTATAGCAAGAAAACAATAATATATTTCTTCATCTTATAATTTTGGAAATGTTTGAAATAAACCCAATAGCAGCACAGTTCCGCTGTGTTTTAAGACACCCTTTGGCTTGCTTCTTAAATACCTTGGGTCATTTATTGCAGTACGGTTCTTAACATAATATTAAAATAAGTTACCCAGCTAATTATTATATTAAACATAGTTAAATTCCAAATCCTGTATCATCCGATATTAGAAAAGCTGACAAAAATCAATTTTCTGTAATAACAGATAATCATATAAACCATAATCCAATAATAATATTTCACAAACCTTTCACAATAATAATAAAGATAATAAAACATATTTCATGGCTATATTATACGAGTACATACTATACGACAAAAAAATTGTATGAGTCTTTTCAAAACCAGACATGGGAATGTGTTCAAACCACATGAAAGTGATATTTTAATATGATTCTGGCATATCATACATTTATACAATTAATTCGCATCGATGACATATTTTTTACGAAAAGCATATTTTACACAAATGTGGAAAAATATTTGAAAAATAATTAAATTAATGGAAAAACGGATATTTTCACATTCTACATTATTATCATATTATATACACATAGCTGATGCATCAGATATCCTTAAGCAATAGTCTGTGAAACATTGAGATACTGTTAATTCCAGGTGTACAAACCTTTGGTTTTTTCCGTAATCGTCGAATTCTATATTTACCTTACGCTAAGTATCAGAACATTCCCTATCTTTACAAGGGATGGAATTTAAGTTTTAGATAGCTCTTAAGACATAATCCATATCTCAGTAGATTTTCTTAATTTATAACATCTAAGAATTTAAAAAAATGATCGTATTATGAGAAGCTGAGCCCATCGAAAGTGGGTCGCAAAAGTTAATCCCAGCATAACCTCTGCATAATAATAGGCAGCTGAATGGAAATAAGCTCTAAGTTGTCGAGTGGGCAGTGTTGTGCAATTGTAGGTAAAAAACTGTTACATACATATCTTACGTAAATTACATAAATTACAGTATTAATTACATAAATTTCAGATTATTCTTATACCGGAGATTTTCAATTACAAAATATTTTTATAGAAGTTACTTATAATTTTTTTTTTATATTATGAATTATTTCTATATCACTGTTATTTATACAATAAACAATAAAGAGCGACGAATTTCTTAAACAAACTACTGATATGACCTCCTTCTAATCGAACAATTCCAATTCGGACCATCAGTTATGTTTTTTAAAACTGTTTCTATAAAAATGGCTTTTTGTAATCGAATCACCTTCTAGTCGAACCTATTGACATCAATAAAAACGTTTTCTCCATATTCTGTGTAGAAATGACATATTATTTTCATACTAACATACAAATTTTATATTGTAACTCTTCACTTACAAAAGCTTATTACGGTAGGGCGTTAAGTAAAATAATTATTTGACTTTAAAAATTGGAGAAGGCAAGTTTTTAAACTATACCTATAGGAGCTAATTTTGGATATAACATATTTAGATAAGACATACTTTGGGAAAACATAAAATTGTTAAGTTTGTATTGCACGAAATTCATAAGAGTATATGTATTCATTTTAAGATAAAACAATATAAAATTAATCAAAAAAACTTCAATGAAAGTTATGCATTAAACACACTGTAATGAATCGGCATCTGGTTCACCACAGCAGCCAATATCTTATTCATCTCTCTGGTCATCATCAACATCGTAATAATGTTCCAGAAGGTTTTTGTAGAAATTTAGTTTTGCCCTGTCAGTCCACTCATCACCATAGTGTTTTTTTAGGAGATTATTAACATCATTTAGTTTCGCCTATATAACGATTCTTCCTTTCAAAATTATTTCCGGATCTATTTCAAATACCGAGAGAGTACTTTTAATAATTGGCCTCTTTTATAATTGGCCTCTCCACGAATCATTACTTTATTTGAAATTCTGTTGCATTGCAAAATAATCCTCTTGCATGGCTTGTATTGAAAGTGCCAGTTACCTAGTTACAACTGAACTTCATTTACTACCGTTTCCAGTTAAAAACTGGACATCCTTTCTCACCTAGTTGATTCACAGTTCCATGTTCGTCAAAAATCAACATATTCTTAAGGATTAACAATTACTTCTTTTTTCCTCACTCTCTTTCAATCCGTGCAAATACTCTGCCAGCTGGTAAAAAGGAATGCCCAGTCACAGGAAAATAAAATTTCAGTGATTCTACCTGTTGAGGCGCATGACAGAGCGGCCATTTAGGAGCCATCCCAACAATAATCGAATTTTTACTCTGGTCACCACAACCGTCTGCAAAAAGTCTAATTTTATTGATTTCAGGGCCGATTTGCCATCTCCTTCAAATGATGAAAAACAGCACTAGCGGTTTCGTTAGCACCTTTTGCATATTCACTCTCAAGCCAGTAATAAGCCGATTGGTCGGCCACTTTTGGTAGGACAATATTATTTTCGCAGTCATACGAAAATGTTAAAACATTACCTCCTTTTTTTTAAGCCATTAAAAAATGACTTGTATCTTAGAGCATGAATCCGTTTACTTATAATCACTTTAAATTTTTCCGCAGCATAAGTAGAGCTTTTAATTTTATTTTGTAGTTCCAAGGAATATGAACAAACATAGGTAGCTGGTTGGCTGAAACCTATATTCTATTGTTTTATTGACATAGTTCCTAAAGAAACACTTTTTGACTTTTAATTTAACGTTCACTTTTAATTTAACAACACTTTGATCATTAATGAAAGATCAGATGATAAATACGATCTGTTGGAACTGTCACGGTAGTAGTGTTTTTCTAAAGTTTTGAGGCGTTCCATAAACTGTGAAATAGCATTCCGTTTATCTTCATCAGAGTTTATTTGCCTTTGTCTGAATTTTTTAAGCAAGAGAAGGCTTAAAAGAGCTCCGTAAACTGTGCAAAGGTGGAAAAATGTTTTTGGCAAATTATCGATAATTTAATTTTTAAAGAATCTTCTATTCATAGCAATATGTGGTTCTAATAGCGTAGAGGAATTATTGAAACAAATAACAGTTTAAGATGCATGCTCATGGTTATCAAAGAAATGAAAAAATACAACCCCGGAAAATAATCCTAATTGTTTCATCAATGATCTGATGTGGAAATTATTCCAATGCAATTTGAATCAGATAGTTAGTATGTTGGTGTTGAAGAAAACATGATCCAAATAAATAAAATAATAGTTCGTTGCCAGATGGAGAGCAGCGACATAAGAAATCTGCTTTAACTCATACATTCACCAAAGCTAAACAAATTTAAAATAGTTGAAAATTATGCCAGTGACCAAGGGCTTGGCGAGATGTTTGTTTATCTGGAAAGGTCTGAGCAAAAGCTAATCGAAAGAGAAATTTCTTTGAAAACGGTACCAACAAATTTCCATGTCTTTTATAAAAGCATCCTTGAACAATTGAATAGTTTAGAAGAGTCTAGCTTTGTATAGTCACTAGAGTTTTAAATAGACTTTTGCTTTGATAACTAGCGAAAAAAATAAAAAAAGTAAAACCTTTTAATAGAACCAATTTTTTTTTGGTCCCGAAGAGATTCGATTAGACAGGGTTGACTGATAATTAATAAAAGTTGTAAGTTCCAAAAATATTTCTAAGTCATAATGACATTTTACAACATAATTCAAACTACTTTTAACAAAAAGGTATTTAAGAATCAAGATAACTACAACATTTAAAATATGTAGTTAACTTAATGTTTCCGTATTTTACTTTTTGTAAAAAATTTTAGTGTATAAAATACATATTTTACATGTAAAAAATCGTGTAAATTACGTAGCGTAAAATACAGGCACAACACTGCGAGTGGGTCATCCCTCTATCTAAGTTCATTTCAGATTTGAGTGTAGATTCTTATATAGGTCCTATTTCATTTGAGGGCTATGAGAAATCTAATGTGTGAATGTAATCAAACAAGGACCGAACTTACCAGATTTACCTATCTGCGTATCGATAGGAAGACACGTTGGTGCCAGTTTGTATACCTCTTTCTAAAGTCATAATTAAAAGTAGGTTTAACTCTCCTGTTTGCCACTTGAATACTTCCGGGTGGAGTATATTTAAATCAGATACAACCTTCTAATTAGAATATATACTTTTATGTATAAGTGCCATGCCTGCAGGTTGACAGCTAAACATGACTCCGTTAGCTAAAAGTAGCAGTTGGAAGCCCCAAAATACAAAAAGGGACTGAAAGACTTTCCTCAATTTTTTCTCTGTACCATAATCTACCTTTGGATGGTTTGCCTAACACAATATGTTACTAAGTACTCCCATGGTCTTGTTATCCTCATCGCCAGACATCTTCTTAATAAGCATGAATGCTAAAGACCTCATTTTCCATCAGACCTCATATAACGGAATAGAGGCAGATTTAGGAGCCCTAAAATCAAATATCTTTCATTAGACGCCATCCCTGTACTCTATGGATTTTTTTCGAAGTTTGGTCTGTCTTTAGGGTCGTTTTCCTTGCCCAATTAGCCTTTCATGCCTTTTTATGACAGTTTCACATATCTTCACTTCAAAAACCTTGGAAGAAAGACTCTCAATGACTGTACTCCCGAAATTGTTATTCTTACCCATTACTACGGGTACATCGCCCTTGTTTAACTTCATACTCATCGCCAGAGAACTCCTTAATGAACAGATGGCTAGGTTTCTCGATTTCCATACAGAGTATCGCTTTAAATGGATAAAGGTTAGAGGTTCGCCTACGCCATTCAAATAGTCCCTTAGCTTTGTGGCGCTTTTTGATACCTAGTTAAACTCAATGTAAACTATATAGGGTTCCCAATTATCAGCGTTCCGCCCTTGGTCAAAATAAAGTTCTATATAGCTTACACATAGTGGTTTATCCAAATACATACCACTGTATTTGTGATTGTAATTGTTTCCTGATTACCGCTGCGCCTTTTGCTTGGGGAAACGATCCTGCAATACCTATAGTAATCATGTCAAATTATGCTCCAGTATTATACTGTTGCATCGTTCCATGGCTATTGTTTGCCGGTCATTTCACTACCATAAATTAGTATTTTCATTACCATCCCACCGCTGTGCCCAAATGTTACGATTTCGCTGAGTTAGATTCACAATCCAAGGAACAAACCGATAAAAATTGGAATTATAAGAGCCACTGTTGTTGGAAATGAAAACTACCGAAATGTCTTAATTTAGTGAACGACCAAGCAATTTTCAAGTTTGTTTCTATTATGACAATATTTTTGATAAGAATTGCAGCTTTTCACTTCGAGAATGATATCTACATATATGAAACATTACTTATTAACACTGAACGGCACACAACAGTCGAAATAATGCAACCTTAAGGTGAAACAGTGCTGAAAAAGACAAAAGTGATATGTCGGCTAACTTAAAGATGGCGAAAGTTTTAGAAGTGAAAATGGTAATGCAACAAATAAATTAGAATACGCATTGCTTTCTCGTTCACCATATTCGCCCGATTATACAAAATAATAAAAATGACTTGCCGGAAACCTATTCGATCCAAATGATTTAATAATAAAATTTTAAAGATTTTCATCAGTCTTACTTTTGGAATGGAACGGGAACTGAGAGGCTGTAACTCTATAATGGGAAGAGATGAGATGTTGATTGTAATTGCGTTCGTTATTCTGTATGTCTACTGCGTAAAGTTACGGCTAAATCGACGGTTCGGCAGATATGTTGCAAATCATTCCAGAATCTGAACGAGAGGAAAGAAAATATGGTGCTGATCACAAGCGTGAGCTATACAGGATGGAACTCAAAGGTCGTAATCAACGTATCGAAGAAACGCTTCAAGAGTTTGCTGCAGACATCGAGCGATTGGTACATCTAACACACTTTAATATGGCGCCCGAATACACTGAAAGAATTAAAATTGATGCGTTTACTGATGGTATTCGTGACGTAGAAACAAGACGAGCGGTAGTGTTAGGATCAAAGACCACATTTGCGGAGACCATCGCTTGTGCATTAACGATTGAGACTGTTAATAAGATGATAGTACCAGATGTAAAAATACGACGAGTCGGATAAGAACTAGAAAATTATAACTCAAGGAATTATAAAAATCAGGAAATGATTGGCTACCAATAAAGTTTCGGTCTGGAAAAGGTAGATTTAGATGTTGGATATGTGACAAACCTGGTGATATTTCAAGGGATTGTTGGAAAATAAAACGTAAGCGGGCAATGATACCATCATCCTTGTATTGGAAGAAAAGGAAAGATTGCAAGGGATCAGAAGAGAAGGAGCGTGCTGTAAAATTGCAAACAATAAACGAGAAGGTTGATAAAGAAAGAAACCTAACTTCTTCAACAAAATCCAGCATGACAGCCATCCCCGTTACACGGTTGACAAGAGGTGGTAATGGCTTAACATTAGAAGGAGTAATCAACGGAAGAGCCTGTATGATAACACTAGATACAGAAGCAATGCGGACAATTGTGCGGGCTGATTTAATAGAAAATGAACTTGATTCAATTGGAGGATTAAAACTGCAAACAGCAACCGGCGAAAGTGCAGAAATCAAGGGAAAGAAGGAAGTGGCCATACGAGTTGGTAACAGGGACTTCTGTCATGAAGTTTTGGTAGCTAATATTGTCGATGAGGTGATTTTGGGAGTGGACTTCATGTAGAGGAACAAATTCGTAATGGAGATAGGGCGTGCTACATTAAACTATGGAAAAATTAAGCTACAACTACAGTTAAATAACGGTGAGCCAATCGTACGAAGAACTATAGTGCGACATTCAACGGAAATTCGTTTGGAATTGAACAGCCTGGCTTCACAACTTACAGCACAAGAGAGGCTTATCACCAAAACTGCAACCTAGCTGGGAAGGACCATACAAGGTGATTACAAAAATCAATGATATAATCTACCGAATTCAGAAGGGCATCCGAGGGAAACCGAAGGTTGTACATTTGGAAAGGTTTGCTCTCTATAGAGGAAGGGAATTGGATCTTGTTCGGGACGTCAGGTTTGGGCGGAGGGTAGTGTTACGGACGCGGGTGACATCTCTGATTGAATAGAAGTAATAAATGCTCGTATTTGGAAACCAGCATAAATCGCAGTATACAGGCGAAATAATAAATAAATGGAAAATTCTACTATGACCGAGAAGCGGGCAAAATGAGTAAATACGCGAGCAGAAAGCGTAGACTTTCAGTTTGAATTAGAACAGCGACAGATTAAAATCGGGAAAAGGTGATAAATAGTGAAAGTAACAGTGAATCAAAAGTACTGTTGAAGTGAATTGTGGTGATTATTAAATAAAGTTAAAGTGAAAAACCAGCAAGTAGTTTGAATTATTCACAATCCAGTGATCGAGCCATGGAGTGGTTTGAATCCCTGCTAGGGGAAAACGTAACAGAATACTTATTCAAATTAGTATCTTGGTGAAGTGACTTATTTTCTATCTCTTTCTTGCATAATAAATTAATTTTTAATCTAGTCGTATTTGCGACTGTATCCTATCAAAATTGTATGTCGATCAATTCAATTCTAATTGGATTTACTTACTTATTTAAGATGGCGGGAAATATTTATTTATTTATTTTTATTTATTTTCAATAATTATAATTTTTGTTTTTGAACTGCACACCCCATTTTGAGCATAAGCTCATTCATAATGAGATATACAGTTCTTGAATTTTGCATTTATATTAAAATATTGGTCCAAGATTCACAGCTTCGCACTCTTCATCTTTACATTATTTCTCATATGTGTTGTTGGGAATTATATCTTGGCTCGATGTTATTCGAATGGAACTGCATTAATGACAAGCTGGGCCAGTTTAAAATGAACTAGTTTCATCAATTGATGATGCGAAGTCACGTTTAATATTTTAGAACAACAAGAATTTTAAATTTTTCTAAATTATATATTTTTAAAAAATTAAATTTTTTTCACGCATCTTTGACATGAAAGTCATGGCACGAATTTAAAATAAGTAAATAAGTTTCGGTTTCGAAAACAGCCTTGAGCAAGTAACAAGGTTAAATTTTGTTTTGGTTGTCAGTTTTTGTATATTGTCAATGCTTACTACGTTTGAAAAGACGACAATTAAGAATAAGAATTATAAGCACAGCTTTCTAGTGTCATCTATGAAGAACTGATTGTAATTAAATCAGTTTTGGCCAAAAAACCAATTGCCTGTCGGTCATCATGAACTTAATGAATGTAGCATTCGTATATTCAAATATTTTGATAATTGAAGCTGAATCAAGATTGATCCGAATCCAAAAAAGTTTTAACTATATAGGCTATTGGTCAAAAACATAAATTCATAACCATTTTGAAAATCGACCCAAATAAATTTGCTATGTAATGATGTGAAAACTGTCTAAAACTTTAACATAGATTTATGAGTAGTATATCCAATTTTTCCCAAAATTGTACTGTAATCAGTGAGAATAGAAAATTATATTAAACCAATTTGTTCGTTGTTTTATGCCAAAAACATAAAACTGTTTGTTTTTTTTTCGAATCACATCAACAGATACGAAAAATGTCTAGAGCCCGTAATTAATTTGAATGTAACTCGAAATCATTAAACATTTTTCAAACAAATTACCAACTTGTATAATGTAAGGTAATCAATAATAAATTTAAATGGTGTTTCGTATACAGACTGGCAACAAAATTGTTTCATCATAAGTTTTTATAACCGCACCTATAAACACCCTAAACCGCACAGTATATCACTATAGAGTACGCGCAGGCAGACAGACAGAACAATATATAATTTTTCTAATCATTCGTTTTGATTTAGTTCCAAAGTTTTGTTCTCTTATCCATGTGCATGACTTTTGTGATCATTATTTTATATCGCCTTCTTTGTACGAGTCTCACTTCTTATATAGAGTTACTTATATACGTGGTATCACGTAAATGAATATAATTTTAGATTGTTGCAGATTACCAATTACAAGAAGACGTACATATATATTGAAACCAGCCTTAATTTTAAATTTTCTTGTAACGATGATAATATATTATATATATACAAGCTTTTTATGACTTAAGTGGAACGTGTCAAGTATTTACTTTAACATTGTTTTTGTTGCAATACGGAATTGTTATGGACAAAGACAAATGGTTGAGTATATATGTGTATACAGTACATACAATCATAGATATGTATATATACGAGCTTTATGCTTTATGTCACAAGAGTCTATCTCCATCTTTGATATATTACTTAAATGTAATTATCACCTTCATATACCAATTATAATTCGAGGAATCAAGTTTGTATACCGTTCTGTTGAATTTGCGTGTTAAATTTTTTTTTTAATTTAATGTGTTATATTCAATTTTGTAAATTTTATTCATTTTCATCGCGTTGAATAATTAATCAAGCTTTTATGGCGTTGATTTGAATTCCAATATCGTGTACACATATAAAGGATGATCCAATAAGAGCTACCAGAATTTTTTTTTGATACAAAACGTATCAAAATACATAAAGCTCTTGAAAGCTCTTGAATCTCTTTTGGCTTTTCATCGACCCAAAAACAACACAATATGCCATGTGAGAGACCCAGAGGTCGAGACGGGCGACGAATTGATTAATTGCGGTTTTAACTTACAATATTCACATTAGATCGACTTGTACGCACTTTAGTCGGGTGATGAATATCCAGTTGGACGATTATTAGCACCATATAAAGTGGTCGAAGACTACGAAACCATTTTATCACTGAACATTGATTTTTGCAATAAATTTCCACAATTTGTAAACATGGCAGTTATTACGCATGAATCCCAATGAGAATTCCAATTGGAAAAAGTGCCTCCTATTGGACCACTCTTTATGTATATAGAAAACGGGAAATCAGATGTAGAAAAAAAAAGTGAATTTTACGGATACATAAAAGTATAAAATTTATTTTTGAATAAATTACAATTTAATTATCATTATTTTGAGTTGATTTAATCATTATATATAATGGAACGGAAAATCTGTTCCTAAGATTTAATCACATTCGCAGAAGATGTAAATAAGTATAAACACTAGATAGGTGGATGTGAAATGATGAATTTCAGACGTCAAATTTCCAAGAACTTGTTAAAAATTAAGATAAGATTGACCTCTAATGATATCATTATCAAACAATGAAACAAGACAGTATGCATATCAGACTCCCAATTATATAATTCTATAGCATAAATATATCTTATATCACGTCGTTTCAATTTGTTTATTATACACGACCAATTTATGCAATTCACGTTGTGTGAAATAAAATAATATATTCGGCACAAAAATTTGAGGGATGCTGTTTGATTAACATCAATTTTGGATCTATGTATATATATATATATATATATATATATATATATATATATATATATATATATATATATATATATATATATATATATATATATATATATATATATATATATATATATATATATATATATATATATATATATGTTAATATTTGAAGTCACAGTTCGCCCACGCAAAACACAAGAACCGAAATTGAATATTCGTTACTAAGAATAGTTTTTTTTTCATGAAACGAGAATTACCCACAGGGAGCACAATTATGGAATTCAATCAATATTTTTTTTAAATAAATTCTTGCTGTTAGCCTAGTCGTGTGTAGACATTATTATTTCTTGAGAAAATTGGAAAATAGAAAAATATTTATTTATTATCTTAATAAAATATCAATATAAAAGGCAAAATTGTCAGACGGTAATAATATGTTATGTGACATAGGTGAAAAAATTAAGAATTTAAAATGAGAATGAATCCGAGCAATATGAATTCTGCCCAAAATATTTAATGTTGAACAAAGTTTGAAATATCTTTAAACGCCCATTCCCAAACCGTCTCGAGTCGTTCGGTTAATTTATGGCTCTCCCAATATCGTGATTGTTTGAGAACCATGGATTCGAACTCCCAAAGTTAATAATTTTCTTGCTAAAATTAGTGGAAAAAGTTGGGTTCTTCTGCTAAAATAGAAAAAATACGGACACCATGTGCTATCTTTGTACATTCTCACATAAAATGGGTCATAAGTGGTTTCGTTATGGTATTTTGTATTGATTGAACAATGCTGTTCTTGAACTTTACAACATTTACATGTGAACAACATGTTTGTGTATCGTTAGAATGAAACTGATAGAAAGATGAAGGCCAGAATTCAACGTTCGTCTAGCAAGACGACTGTGTTAAAACATTTTCATGTTGGAAGAGGGCGTAAACGTAATCAATAGGCAAACAATCCAGTAATTGGAAGTTTAAACAAGACTCGGCACCATTTCACAAAGCCCATGAAACCAAACGTTTTTTCCAAGAAAAAGTTCCCAACTTCATTTCTTCACAACAATGGCCACCTTATTTCTCGGACTTGAATCTAATGAATTTTTTTATATGGTCCATTCAAAATGCTAAACTGGGAAAAATACGGACACCATGATCTAATAAACTTTATATTCTCACATAGACTGGGTCACAAGTGGTTCACTGAATTTCGTTATTGTATTTGAAGCACGACTTGATATCACAACCAAAAAATCAATATAAGGCCAACTAGATCAGACTTAAATGTCCCAGATATGTTAACGAATGTGCTTTAAAAAACGTTACATGGTTGCATCGACCGAAATAGTACTAGCTTTCAGTTTTAGTCGGAGAGAATTTATTGATTAAAAAAAGCTGTTCTTGAAACTCGTTTTCAAGGAATCATAATCAGACAGCATATCGTTTTAAGTCTACATCTTAGAATGAAACTGATAGCATCAAAAACTCTATGGAGATATTAAAACAAAACTTCACCAGAAATATTTCATATTTGGCAGAATTCAACGTAATCCATGATAAAAGGCAGTTTGCCTAGCAAGACAAAGGTGTTAAAACATTTGCACGTTGGAAGAGAGCATAAAGGTATATTAACATAGGCAAGTTAACAATCCTTTAGGATGAATTGGATGTTTAAACAATACTCGGTGCCATTGGTGGGTGAAGGTAGCTACATCGAACAATAACATACATTTAACTAATTACAATTGACATTATTTTCCGCTTAGAAATGTTCGAAAAGAGAAACAAACAAGTTATTCTAAAGTTTTGTGTCTGACAAAAATTCTAAGTACGGTCAAGACCATTTGACGCAAAACGCCATAACGGTTAACGTATAATATCTCACAAATGAGATTTCCTACCTTATCGCTAATCAAAGATAGCTGAAGACGATTCAAACACATCACCAAGACCTGGATTGGTACTTAGTTATCGTTTTTAAATGTGTAATTTAATCATTTTTCGTCATTAGTAGAGAAGTCCAAGTATTTATTTAAAAATACGTTGACGTCTTATAAATTGGATAACAACATAAAAACATTTTTATCCTAATTTTTCATGCCGCAGGCGAAAATACAGAAATCAAGTAAAGGCGCAGCCATACGAATGTCCAATGTTATTTACCAAATTTTGATACTGGGAGTACACTAAGCTTTCATCGTATTTTATCGAAAGATTGAGGCCTTATTACGAAATATGTGTTACCTGACAGAAAAATTATACAAATTAATTGTCATCGCTATAGCCACGACAGTTACAAATGCCGAAACAAAACAACTTCAATGTAATGCTTTCGATATATTTTTGACATTTATAATGCTCAGCTAATCCCAACACATAATATAGAAAGGACTCGCTTGGTTGAACCATGAATATATTCAACTTTGCTGACTATGTTGAACATTTAAATAAAATCAAAGTGAACTTACATATGTGTAACAAAAGTTCACTTAGTTGACCAGAAAAAAAAACAAAAAATATATCCCCATTGATGTTAAAGCCTGATTTCCATTATAAAAAATTTTGTCAGTATTTTGTACTGAAAAAATCAAAAATACCATTAGATTGACAGAGATCGTTTTTTACTTTTTTCTTTTTTTATAGTGGAGATATTTTGACAGATGTGTGTAACATAACCAAAAAATTTCAATTTTCATTTCGTTTTTGAAAAAAAAGACAAAAAACACTTTGAATATACAACAATAAATTTAAGAAAAATAAACTTAACATAATTATTCATTAATAAAATTATTTTCAGAATGAATTAAGATGAATGACACAAAAGGAAATGTTAAAATTATCAATTGACCATAAAATAACTACTATAAAATGCTTCATAATGACGTAATACAAACGATTTCTCCTCCATATACAGTTTTCCTATAAAATATTTCTCCAGTACTGAATAAAAATACTTCTCTTGATATATTTTGTCAGTACTGCTATAAAAATTTTCTCAGTAACCATAAAAATTTATTCAGTACTGAATAAATTTTTTATACTGGAAATGTTTTTTATTTCTCTCGCACTTTAAGAAAAATTATATTTTCATCCCGCTTTGACTATTTTATCAGTATTTTTTCATAATAGAAATAAGGCTTAATGCATTTCTTAAGCCCATAGATCCATTTGTCAAAATGTAACTATTTAAGCTTATAAAATTCAGCATTAAGCGCATCAATTATCTCTGTGTTACTGGTAAAGATCTTTCCTCTCAAGTTGGTTTTAATTTCTGGAACTAATCAGAAACGATAAAATGCTAGATCCGTATGGTGGTTGTATTTTTTCGATGCCAGAGATCAAAATAAAGTTACTCGTTATTTCAGCAGTGTAAGCTGGTGCGTTGTCATGATGTAAAAAGTAGTGCTCCAAATCCTCTGCCATTTTCCAAATAATATTTGAAAACTTTTGGTTAGTAGTCTTCGGTGGACTATTTTGTAACTACCGGTCTGTGTCTTCCAAAGAATACTAACTACAATTTTTGATCGGGTTAAGTAAACTGACATCATTACTTTTCTTCTTCACACCATGGACTGCCGATTAGTTTCTGGATTGTGCTTATAGAACAGAGGGTTTTGCTTAAGTTGTTAGACTGCCAATTTTTCAATTTATTTAGGAAAAATTTAGCAAAATGCTCTCGAGCCTCTTTTTGAACCTCCTTAAAAATTCCTAGAACCCATTGAGCAGATTTCTTCGTGTACCTCAGATGATAATATTAAATTTTCGCGATAAAGTCATGGCATTCAAGGTTAATTCATCAACAATAACTTCTTGTGTCAATCGTGAATCTTTTCTACAATTTTTGACTTCACCAGAACCACAGTATCGCCATCAGTGAAAGATTATTCTCGTCACCATTTTAACTGATCGTTCATAATTTTTAAAATACCATATGTCTCATAAAATAATTGCCAAGGAGTTGGTATTTTAAGTCGCCTACTACGCGCACTTTTGTTTCTCGCCTCGTATATGTGTAATATAACCTATTGTAGAAATCGTGAGGAGAGTCAAATCCAATTTAACCAAAGTTAGTTCACATTATTTAAACTACGTAGAAAATGTACCAATGTTGGAACAATATGATTAAAAATTAAATTTTAACCTCCTAATGTATTAATTTGTAAAAAATTATCTGGCAACCCTAACTGATTTTCTTTATCAAAACTGTGATATTTTGACAACTAAGGTTTATTTCAGGTGAGACCTATAAGCAATATTACATATATAATAGAAGTATACGATTTTTGAGAGCATTAAGCAGAAGTAAGAAAAAACATTGTGATTAAATTTGAGGAAACTGGTTTAACAGGTTTAATCATAACTGATTGGTGTGGTTTTTGGTCTGGTGGATTGATTGGTTTATATTTCTTTGAAAATGATACTGGACACACTGTTACTATGAATGGTGCTCATTAGCGAGCGATGATTACTTACGTTTTGTATGATGAATATGATCATATTGATGTGCAGAATAGTATGTGGTTTTAACAGGACAGTGCAACCTACCATACAGCACCAGAAACAATCAATTTTTTGAAAGGAAAATTTGGTGACTGAACAATTTCTTGGAGTGGGACTGTTAATTGGTTTTTGTGTGTTTTTTTGCTGATAATTCTCAAACCAATATTATGTCAACATGAGTTGGTAAATTTTGCTAAGAGATTGAAGACCTATTGAGCTGGTCATAAAAATGATAAATTTGAGTTAAATTCATATTTGTTAGTTTCGGGTTTTTAAATTATCCCTAGTATATCGTTTATGAACTTGCGGCTTATTAATTAACTAATAGCTACAGAATCCTTGTCTATTTGATATATTGGATGGTTTTCAGACCATTGAATAATTTTAAATTCTCTAAATCAAGAATTAAAAATATAAAATATCGAACTCAGCAGTAAAGACGAAAATATATAAGAAATAATTTATTAGCATTAAGATTCGCTTTTCGGGTATAAATTAGTAGGGAAAGATAACAAAGAAATAGATTTTTTCCCTTTTCAACCCGATTTAAATGGATTAATTTATTATTCAAGATATTTTTTATGTTCGGTATGCTCAAGTTCGTAACGCTTTTTCGTTGTTGTTGTTTTTGTTTGTATTATTTAATTTCATCAATAAATTAATCAAAACAATTAACTTTTTCTTTTCTTTGGTTCTTCAAATTAAATTAAGAATTTTTCCTTTTTTTTATTATTTATTCGTTTCCAATGAATATAAATTTCATAATATTGTATATCTAAATATTTATGCAAATTATATTAATCGTGCTTTCGTCTTTTCCTATTCAACTATGTATATAGATAAAGGCGCGACTTTTTCCATCTTAAATTTAAACACCATTTCCCTAATTTGCTCCACATAGATAGCGATGGATGAAAATATTATTTTCAATTTATTGAATTAAATTTGACAATTTCTTAATTTATTGAGATTAGACATCACAGCGATTGTCTAGGTTATATGTACAATACCAGTATCTACAACACAATATATATAAAAATTACCTGATATTTCTCTAATCATCTTAGACATTACATTAAAACCTCAAACAAATTTCTGCGAATTTATTTCATGGAATATTAAATCAATACTTCAACCTAACCAAAGTATTACAAAACATATTAAATCTGTTGCTCTTATTTTAATAAATAATTTTAAGTAGCTTTTGGGGAAAAAAATGTGGTTTTCATAAAAATTATAGAGAAAATCTTAATCGGATGTAGCACTCAACATACTTTGTTATAAAATATTACATCTATTCTGTATAATTGTGGACGGGCAACAAAATACCTAGAACACACCTTAATCTTAAATGAACTGGCAATCGAAACACTTTGCCTTGTACAATGGCTATTCGATTACTTTTTGTGACACAAAGAATTACGCTGGTGACTTGAACTACAGATTATCTTTTCATCTTTCAAGAGATTGCTTAATCTTGGGCCTTCTAGAGTAATCAAGCTTTGACAAGGATGCGACTTCGCCTTGGTATCATTGCCTAAATCGGATTCACATGACGAGGAATTAATGATTAATAGTGGTTGCCAAAACCAAAACAATCATAGATGCAAATTGGCAATCGTTACTTTCAGAACTGCGTACTAAACTTAGACTTTAGATATAATTCTTATCCCCGAATAATCTTGTTAACAATTTTGGCATTTACTAACTCTGCATTGCTATCCTATGGGAATAATCAACTCAGAATTCGAACTTTATTTATTTATTATCATACTAAAACATGATACAAAATAAAGAGTGGTTGGATGTTTTACACCCAAGATAGTAGTAGAAGAACCACAATTTAGGGTGACTACTACCCAAGCATTGGATTCTACCACCTTCTACACAACAAAATTGGAGGTATATTCCTACCTTCAACCACCTGGACAATACAACTTTTGTAGTAAACCAAAGCATATTGTAAAAAGAGTAACGACTTTTACAAGGTACTGATCGAAATATTACAGTTGGTTACTAGTTTAAAGAGAGTTTAGTTGGTACATCAAGAAAAAATAAGAGTGTTGCTAAAACTCTCGTGAAATAAACTAGAAAGAATGCCACTATGTTCCACTGTTCCACTGCTTTCTACATTTTATGTGGATGGATAATTCAAAAATATTTGAATAATCGAGTTTTATCATAAAATTAAAGGTTATGTTGATATTATCGATCAGTTATGTGCCATGTTGCGAGAAATGCTCATCGATGGCCTTGGGTTGTAGTTTATAGCCTATTAAATTTATCAGACACAAATGCCCGCATAATATTATTGTCAACGGAAAATCCCACATTTCATCAGCTTCCGTTCAATCAAGGTTAAGAGAAAATCAAGTTATTTCAATTAAATGTCAACAGAACAAAACAAATACAGTCACTTAGAAAATTTGCCACATTGACAGCCTTATCACATAATGTGTATTATAAGTGGAGGAGTTATACCCTATAACTATACCGTGCTACACAGTGGAGATGACCTTGGCAATCTTAGAGTTGGATTTCTCAATGGGCCTCAAGTAAAAACGGGATATGTTGGACTTCCAAGCAGTCGATGATCGAATGTGTAGGTTCGGCTTTGCTTTCACATGAGATTAGCCAAACTGTCAATTATCTTTGTAAATGCACATACTGATGAAAGTCAACTCAAGGATACATTGGTGATTGGTTCATTTAATAAGTGAGTGTTCAAAATCCTGTTCTTATATAATACGATCTAGACTATACATTCGATTAAAGGTCAGTGTTTTCTAACGTCGCGGTATGTATTAACATACTCTGGCTAAACTTGATCTGACAATGAACAGTAGTAAATATAATTACAAATAATAAGATAGTAATGAGTAGTTTTCAGCATCGTATAGACGATTAATTATCTCTTTTACCGAATGGTTGTCGAGGCTATCGTATTCACATAATAAAATTGCAAATAATCCGGGAAATTTTTATACCAAAAACTGCTGCATCATTTTTCTGACAAAGATCAACATCGGAGGCAAAACAAAGTAGCAATGCAAAGTGTTCCTGGATGCAGCAAATCATGATGATTTTTACATGCAGTGGTCTAGTACTTGAAGTAAAATTGTGCAATAGAAAGATCAAACGGGTGTACTATGACCGGAACTGATACTGTACATTTATAACGTTATAACACGTACAACTATTTTAATGTTATATTTATTAATTTGATATACAGTTATATACTCGTACAATATAACAACAGATGAATTGCACTGCAATGACATTTCGATTTTCATTATCAATGGAATTTTATCACATTGTTTATAATTTTATGTTACGATAAATTAATTGTTAATTGTTACATATAGCAGTTTTATTATACTTTGAGTTATTAATAATCATGAGTGTATAATTTAGCAATTGTGCTTATTATTGAATGCATTTTGAACATGTTTTGCCGTTCATAACTTTAATATAGTCGATTTATTTTATATCTACTATACGGTTATAATGACATTCTGGATATAAAGAATGAACCTTGCGCCATTACAGCCCAATAGAGAACGTACGGTTACAGGTCCAATTTAATAGCTCCATGCCAGCTTCTAGTAGTGACATGGAAGATGTGTCAACCCATAAACTTTTTCATTGACAACATCGAGCGTAATCAATTACCTACCATTCCATAAAAAGCCATCTAGTCGGTACAAGTAATTCAATGCATAATCTGTGGGCAGAACGACCGGTTTGTAATGACGACCTCTGATATAACCTTCCATTTTCAGACTATACAAAAAAGAATGGAAGTGATTCAGATAACTGATTGAGCAAGTCTTGTGAGAACCACTTCTCCCTTGAGGAGAAATTAGAACTGTCATAATTATGACCTACAACAACAACTGAAATAATATTGAATTTGAATGAATTTGATGAACTATGTACATAAAGCGCCCTTTAAAGGTTAGTTTCTATACACAGTACAATACATAGTAATTCCGTGACTAAGTTTAATTAATTTTATTTAAAAGTAAACAATAAAATTAATTCCTGACATAATGTTCGAAATTTTAATTTAGACAAAAACAATTAGTTTGTTTCAGCTGGCTTTTTACCATTGTTATTATTAGTCTCCATAGCAAATAAATATTTCCTTCCATCGAACAAGAAATCAATTCATAACTAACATATGTTCGAAAGCACTCATTGGTGATAAAATTGAACTGTAAAATTCCCGTAAGTTTGATTAGTCTTATATGAATAAACTTCTCTGATACCCACCAAAACAATTATGATGGAGAGTAATCATTGTCCCCTTGTCTGTCTCGTTTAACATACATTGGCTAAAAGCAGGCGGCAGTTGGATCAGCAATCTGTAGGAGGTAGAACTCATAAGCTGGCGAACAAGGAGTAAGAAGTGCATCAGTTACACAACAGATAGAAGAGCCAGAAACAAACGACCAAGTAGAAATATCATTGGACAAAATGTAAGATTTTTAAAACAATTGAAACACCATATACAACTTTAATCCAATTTAATAATCGTGAATGACTCAAAGATTTTAATAAAGGTCTTGAGTTATATATTGTTGTTGAAAACAAAATGTTCATAATAAAATTAAACCTACAGATATTTTATTTTCATTTCCAGTTCCGCAATGTTTATTTTATTCGTTTGTGGGTGATATTTTTCAGGATTATTGACGGTATTTAATATTTAAATAAAATAAAAATAGATGCGTCCTTTCATAAAAATATATTTTATTTATGTAACACCTACACACATCAGGATATGGTTGATTTAAATATATATATATATATATATATATATATATATATATATATATATATATATATATATATATATATATATATATATATATATATATATATATATATATATATGTATATATATATATATATATATATACATATTTCCTCCTTTCATTTTTGGCACTTTTAATAGCCGTCTTGGGACTGAGTCTATTTAATTCCTTATACAAATTTTGGGTGTATTATTTCAGACCTTTACTAATGTATAACCACCCAGGTGGCCCAGTGGTTAAAAGCTGTGACATTTGGAGTGGGAGGTACCGGGTTCGATCCCGATCCGGGGCAAGATTCAAAATGGGTTTTTCACCATCGATCGTTTAGTGCGATCGATGGTGTAAAATGAACACATCTGGATCTCCTGTCTTGTTAGAATTCTCGGGTCGACATATCGTCCATATCAGTACTATAGGCTGACATGGAGCTATGTAATGCGCAGATGGTTCTAGGAAAATCGGACCTATAGCCGTATATAGAGTGGTATCACAATGGACCAATTGCCGGTCTATTTCACGTAATAATGTATTTCACGTTTCATCTTCCGTTCTTCTAACGTCAATTTTTTTTTTCTCGTTTGATGTAAGCGAAAACGTTCTTTATGACATTCAGAGCGTTCTGAAAAGTGTGATCGGGCGAGGCGAACGATCTAACATTGCCATGAATAATAACAAAACAACAAAGGCAAAACATTTAGCATCGGGATGTGCCATGACAATTCATAAATTCCAAGGTGAAACATTCAACGAAGTTGTTTATGAATATCTTATATATGGCTACTTTCAATTGCCAAAGTCTCTGAAAACACGGACTTGATCGATCCCATAATTAATTCAAGCTAAATTTTGTTTCTATCAGAAACCTGCAGGCCTATTTGGGAATTCGATTCGTATTGCTATTCGATTCGAATCATCAAATCGATTCGAACATGAATTGGTATTTGGTAATACGATCGAAAAAAGAAATGCACACTGCCAAATAATGAGAAGAGAAATTTTGTACTTATGGTCATACCTATCCTAAAATTAATCATATTGTTGATTTTTGACATTTAAAAAGTATATTTCTGTTATTATATTTAGATTCGGTTTATTATTTGACAGTTGAATTATTTGGTATCTGATAGCATAATATTCATTATCAATAGAACTTAGCAATTCAGATGGTGGTGAAATTGGGTTGATTGGTACACTAAACCGTGTATCAGCAAACGAAATAGTGCCAGTTATTTCAATCATTTGCTCTGTTTCTTAAAAATGTTTCACTCACATGACAGTTCCATTTTTATCTTCTGTTACGTTTTATTAAATATTATATTTGAAATCGGTCCACACTTTCTTCCAGCCATCTGAAGTTAATAGTTGATTGTCAAAATGGAACCTACTCTAAATCTTGGTTGGATGGTCTATAAAATTTCCCCGTACTAACTACTAAGGTGCTGGAACGCAAAAAGCTGGTTTGGCTCATTACAGTCTCCCAATATAGATTGTGTGTCCATTTTTTGCAACAATTTCCTTGATTTCGTTCGACATCAGCGCCGAATACATACCTGATATATATGTTGAGTGTACATGTAGGTGGCTTTCATTCTATAATGTTTGTGTGGATAATCCCTTTACCACCAGCTATGTACTGATGCCTGTTTGTATAGAGGGATCCTCCCTTCGCACTACTACTGGGCTCTGAGCTTTCTTTTGTTTCCTTTCACTTCCACTGATCCCACTAGTACTCATCAACATCACGCTTTTAGTTGGTTTATTTGTGAACCATACCAGCATCACTCACTTTGTTTGTTTGGTATCATTTTCTACTAACGAGAAATACGGTTGCCTATATATGACAGATCTCAGCATTATCGTTGGAAGGCTATGTTGTGAAACCCGAAAATCACCTTATTTGGAGTAACCCTACTAGAAACTTAGCATCCCCTTAGTCACTCAGACATGAGCGTATGCAGTGCCACCTTAGCTTGAGTAGCTCAAGCGGTAAGTTATGTCGATTATAAGTTCACCATTCCAGCCGAACGCCATAGCACATTCTGTTACCCAAAGGCTAACAGGGTTCACCATTCACCACGATAAGGCAGGCTTGGGAGTAGAGAAGAGATACTGTAGCAACCTGCATTTTATTAGCGTTTTATGCATATATATATATATATATATATATATATATATATATATATATATATATATATATATATATATATATATATTTAACTACATATTTATAAATGATAAAGCATCGGCTTCCATTTTAGGACTTACAATTTTTTACTTTTGTATCCTCTTTATATGGATTCGTTAGCAAAACTAACAACGAACATAAATTCGATCATGATCGAACAAATAATACTCGAAATCGAACTGCCAAATAAGGGAAATTCTCAGTCGTTTGTGTTTATACGCGATTGCTTTGGTGTTCGTTTTCATTTTGTACGTTATCGAATTCAAAAATACCGATTGTTCGATATCGTCGTTCGATTAATCGATATCGAGTTCCCAAATAAGGGCCCTGGTTAAATGACGACGAAAATGTTGACATCCCGAATTTGGATTGTATACAACATTTAATTACATACAAGTTCGTTAAATCGTTATTGGTCAGTCCTCAATTGATGATATGTGTGCTACTCACTGTGTTTTGGACGATGGAACAAACATCATAATACTAGTTGCTTACATTTCACCCAATAACACAGTTAATAATATTATAGTTTTATATAAAAGACTAATGATTGACGGTCGAGAATTAGGAGAAAACTATCATATATTGCTACTCATTTCAGCGAAGATGGACGACTTTTGGTAAATTTTCTACAAGAGAACTACAAATGAATAATAACCATTTTTCTTTATGTATAGGTGCATTATCGTGCTGCAACATGAAATCTATTCCAATTAGAAGACGTGTTGGAGTTATCACAGCTATATCTATAATATAAATGTAAATTGATCCGTCCATAAAAAGTTTTGCCAGAACTCCAATGACACCGCCCAGGTGGCGCAGTGGTTAAAGCTGCGGCAGTAGGAGCGGGAGGTACCGGGTTCGAATCCCGATAGGGGCGGGATGGTAAAGGGATTTTTCACCATACGATTACGATCTATGGTGTGAATGAACACAATTATGACCCCCTGTTGGAGTGCAGAATTCATGGGCCAACCCATCTTCCATGTCAGTACTATAGGCTGGCATGGAGCTTTGCAATGTGCAGATGGTTCTACGTAAATCGGACCTATAACCGTACGTCCTCGATTTGGCTGTAATGGCGTAAGATAAGGACGTAAATAAGCGAACCGCGAAAGAGTTGGAAGTGCCTCGAGCCCCAAAACAGATTGTAGAGATAAAAACAAACAAACAAACAAACAAAACTCCAATGACTTGTTGATATAATCATGAGTAAATTTCAAACTTATTAAAACTTATCTTCCTTAACACTTGTCTTTTGTTTACTAAATACTGCCAAGCTATACATTACTGCCATAGCTACTTACAAATGGAATTCAGATTTCTTCCATTTTAGATTTCAGACCATTTTTAATTAAAACTAAGCAAACTGAATCGTGACTAACTGAAGACTAGGCTCGTTTTAGACAATATTTAAATTTATTGTTTCAAAAAACATGGACATTTTTGTTTTGTTTCTAGCGCAAAAACAATTGTGAATCAAAATATCATCGCACAAACAATTGGCAATCAAGTATTATTAGCTGTAATTTTTCGCAGAAATAGACAATTTAATTGAAAAGTAATATAGACATTTTTTCATTATGTACATTATTATGCTGCAACATGAAATCTATTCCAATAAGATAACGTGTTAGAGTTTTCACAGCACGTTTTTATTGCTCAGCTCTGACGGAGTGATGAGAAACTCTTTTAACCATTAAGCTACAACTGGCGACTAATATAATTTTACATAATATAATATAAATATAAACTCATTCGACCATAAAAGATTTCTTAATATGTTCATGAACAAATTGTATTATTCCTGGTTTTATATCTTGAACAATTTACTGTCTATTGTAAAGTAGAATTGCAGATGGATTAACTTTCCCACGTCTGGACATCTTCCTTAACACTTGTCTTCTGTTTACTGCCCAAATACATTACTTACTGTACCATGAATATTTCGTTTTCTAATTTGGTATCGTATTTTTATAATTCACTGGCCGAAAATCCATTTTTGTTATCAGCTGCCATAGCTACTTTCACCTTGAATTCTGTTTCCTTTACCATTTTTAATTAAAACTAAACAGTCTGAATCGTGAATAACTGAAGACTAAAGAGCTAACCAGAGATAACGTAAAAACTTAAAAAGTAACGTAAGAATTTTAACGAATCTAATTACGTTACGTTTTTTTGACGTTTGAACCATACTTGTCGTAAGATTCTTACTGTCGATAGGTATTTTTGAATATTGAATTGATTTTAAAATCATAACTTTTTAAACAGTATATCACATTAAATAACATTCAATATATGTACATTATATTCGTATACATTTTAAATAATTATCCTAACAAATAAATATTATTTGTAACTATATTACAAATCTATAACAGTTACAATAAAACTATTATATCACAAAATTATTTCCGAACACAATCATTTGTTATCACAGAAAACAGAATAATGTCGTGTTTGTTTTAGTTTTTTGACATTTTCCGTTAATTTTTTAAGTTTGCACGTAAAAAATCGCATCAATACGTTTTTAAGTTGACAGATAATAAATGAACGAAATTTCGTTAAATTTTTTACTTTACGTTAAGTTATACATGGGCCGATACACGAGCAGGCATATATTCGCACTGTTAATTTTTCTTACGTTACGTTCCTAAGTTACGTTACGTCCTGTATAGTTACCACTTAACTCGTTTTAGACAATACTGACCAATATTTAAATTTATTGTTTAAAAAAAACATGAAAATTCGTGTTTTTTTCTCTTGCGCCAAACAATTGTAAATCAAGATATCATCGCAAAAACAATTGAGAATCAAATAGTATTAGTTGCAATTTTTTGCAAAAATATAATTTTTTAATAGAATTGTGAATAGCAAGTATGTATAAACAGCACAGTACAATAACCAGATATTTCGTATTTGTTGTGCAAATTTAATTAGAGTATACACAACCATGAGTTGCGTAGGTGTAACCTAATATATAATACCGAATTACCCAAAAAACCAATATGTGGGAATGAATATTATATCGTATACGTCAACAGCATAAATATTTTGATACCCAAATTTCAGTTTCTCTTTTAATCAATTATACCGAAAAATTGGTAAAAACAAACCCCCCTAAAACCATTTTAATTTACTTAAGAGATGTATGTATGTATATATAGAAAAATGCCGAGTACATTATTATAAATATATATTATACATAAGATCGAAACGAAAAAACAATATATACATAGTCGTATGTAAATAATTATTTAAATATCTTAATTAAAATCCGACATTATTATAATCTTCTTGTTACGTACTAAAATCAACTTGACTTTAAGAACAAGAAAAGTTATCTTTAAACTTTTTGGTTTTCATTTTACCTCGCTAAAAAATATAAATATATTTAAAAAACAAAAAAAGTTATTTTATAATTCGTATAAATAAATAAAATTATATAAATATTTAATAAAATTTGTACTTCTATCGCTTTATTCCATTTGAATTCGATGAAAATTCCAATGTTTTCCGCGCTCCTCGCACCATATACGCACAAAAAAATATATATATACACACGCACACACACAGCCACAAAAAACACTAAGAAAACACAATACGTATAGGTATGTATAAATATTCTTAGATATATCACACAACACACAAAGCACATATATAACTTTATACACTATAAATATAATATATAATTTAATATGCACAGAAGTAATTTTTTAATAAATAATTAATAATTAAATATACAAAAAATTATAATTAACTATATATATAAAACAGTCACCTTCTACAAATTTATATTCTTACACCGTATTCTCGTAAATCACTTTGGTCATATTGAACAAAAAGCTTATTTTAACGATTTATTTTTTACCAACTAAAAACAACTGTATTTAAACGGTATTTAATATAAAACCACTTAACATTGTTACAAAAAACTTTCTACCAAACAATATATATACTATAAAATTATTGTATTAAAGTTTATTTAATTAAAATAAAAATTTGAACAATCAAAAAAAAAATAATTTCGGTTGAACTTTTATTTTTTTAATTTTTATATTAAATTTCGTATTGCTCGATAAGTTTCGTCACCGTGTATTTTAACCAAGTGAAATCCGAAAACAAACTGAATGGAAATTGTAGTGGCACAAAATACAATCAGTTATGTATTCGTATAGTGAAAATTTTATTAGTACTTTTTACTCGGTGCGAAGCTTTTTCTCTTTTATACAATTTTCTCTTTATCGAGATGATTCAGAGCGAGAGCTTTATATCACGCGTTTCAAAATAATATTAAACTTCCCCTGTTTTATAGTATATGTGTGGGAAAGAGTTGTAGCAAAACTATCGGGATAGATTAGTTGTAGTTTGTAACTTATGTTTAGCGGATAATCGATGTCGAAGCTTTAGTCTAGTTCGCTGGGTAAATATATACTGGTGTGTACTGCATATTGGATATTATACAGTGTGTTGTATAACTATACAACCAGCAAGAGTCTACAAAAATTTTCAATTGGAGACAATAAATTCAATTTTTCCCACGTTACTCAGCTCAGAGTTTCCCATAAGTCTTACTTAATTCAGACTGCCTATTCGATTCAAGGCAATTACTGTTGTTGAAGTCCAATTTGTGCTTATTGTACCAATAATTACACAAAATAATTTTCCAAAAACGTGCTACGACACTAAGATGTGCGAGGGCATGTGGGCTGTTATGTGTTGGCTGAAGGGCTGAATAGATTGTCACTGCCTTTCAGGCAATATACAACTTCTAATCCAAAGTTCAATAAACATACTGAACCTTCTCAAATATCCGTGGGTGTGGTGTTCATAGTTCTCACAATACCCAGAGAAACCAGTCTATAAAGGCGGTTTCTCTTCAACCCCTCTCATTGTACTAGGTCACCAAATAAGTGCAACATACGAGATTATAAGTCTGATAACCGAAACATTTTGGTTTACTAAATGAATGTTTGTATTTCCAGTAAATGTTACATTCTAATCCGATCTAACCAGATCCTCAGATACTTAACTTCTAAACAGAACAGGGTGGCATGTGGCCAAATTTTTTAAAAACTAAATTTTCCCAAAGTCCTGCATCTTGTGATAAGCGCCATCTCAGTTTTCTTAGTGTTAACTGATAAATCCTGATCCCTACACCAGGCTAAACTATAATGTTAGTCGTGTTTTGCGATTCGCCGATCGAATCTACAATTATTTCAGTTCAGTGTATTTTGCCATATTTACGATTATTTATTCCAACAAATTTCAGTTCAGTGTCGCATAAAGTGAAAGAGCGGAATAGTTTGAAAGTGCCATGAGGCCGATTTGAGCTGCGATGTGTGATATCGAGGTAAGTGTTTTCTATCGATTTTGTGTATTCGAGCGTTTTGTTTATAGGATGCAGAAGTGTGATGGCGAACTATGTTAACGGCGGAGGAGCATGGACTATGAGTTCAGGTTATGCCATGATTGCTATTCAAAAATGTACCTTTTAATTGTTCGTTATATAAGATCCGCTGGTATACGATTACGAGATTCTATCTATCTCTTACAAAATAAATGATCGCCACGGGAATTCGCTAGAACTGCTGCCCTACCACGCATACTTTATATACGAATTGTCCAGTACTAAATATAAAGTCCAATCGATACGCTTGATGAGATGGAGTTGATCTTTTCGATCATTCAAATCAGTCATACAGTGATGTTTCCTATGATCATTCGAAACTAGCCAAGCGAAACAAAACATTTATACAAAAGATGATGATGAATGATTGCATTGTACATATTTACTGAAATATACATATACACACAAACACAACTACTTCCGGCAACACCTAATAGAAGCACAGACTTCAAAAACACTAACGACGCATATTTCTTAAAAAAAGAAGACTTAAGAGATTGTGGGTCGGATATGTCTGTTTTAGCCAACTAAAGTATGTCATAAACGATATGACTTGGTCAATCGAGAGAGGCTATGCTATGCACTTGAATATTGAATACGAAACAAATTACATATGCTGTAACTCAGTGAATGAAAGGTGGACGACGAACACCCTCTCAAGTAGGGTAGCAAGACAAGTGTGGCCAAAGCTGGGCTTGAAACGTTCAAGGACACTGATCTCCCTTCCAAGACGTGAAGTAAAAACGATCGTGGAGGCACTCACAGGACACTGCCTACTTGGCGAACATGCGAGGAGGCTAGGACTAGAAGCAAATGACTTTTGCAGAAACTTTATGGACGAGGAGGAGGAAGAGACGGTAGTCCAACTCCTATGCTCATGCCCGGCTTTAGCACGCAAAAGAAATGAATATTTGGGTAAGTTCTTAATGGACTGCCTCTCTGTTTCGAAAACTGTAAGGTGCGAGATTTATCACGCTACATAAATAGCTCAAACTGGTTCTCATAAAGGTAATAGATGAGTAAGATTCTGTGGTATCACAACAGACCATCGCCGGTTCAAGTGTGCTGTAGCAGCCACTCAACCTAATCTAACCTACATATACTGTGCAAACTCACAGTAACGTATAGTAACAATGATGTGTCAAAGCTTATATCAAGAACCTTTGCAATTAATTCTTGTATTCGACAAGGAGGCCGGGTGTCCTCGATACTTTTTAATCTACTTTTTAATCCTAAAAGCAATTATTTCATACAAAGGTCCTTATTTACATTCAAAAATTTGAAATAGAAGCCCCTAAAAAAATATTGCGGTGTGAGGTCCTTCCTTACTTTTTGTAATTAATAAATCTTGATCTCCGATAGTTGACATTTTTTCATATATTCTTACATCTAAATTTTGTTCGTAAAACGTCTTCTGACCATATCGAGAGGTCTTTTTGCCGCAGTTATTATGGACTTCAATTTAAAATATTCTGCTAGAGATAAACCGATCTTTGAATTATCGTAATGAAATGGCCTTAAATTTGTGTAGTTAGTTTTGCTGTTCCTTGTTCAGGTCTTGATCATTTGTTTCGTTAAAACTCTCAAGACAGTAACATGTTGTTTGAGAAACTTTGTTCAACGTAAATGAAATATACAATGCCATCGACCTTGACTAACAATAATGATAAGGGTCGGAATACCAACTCACGATATTTATGGTTATTTATGGCTTGGTTTAAGTAAATAACTAACCTTAATTTCTGTAGTAAATTGTATAGTGTGCCGTCAATAATTGTCAACATGAATAGAAAAGCAGACTCGCACGATATCATGAACTTCCTAACCTAACTTACAGGAAACCTTACTCACCTGGTGGAGAATAGCGGAAAGTAGTCTTAAATTAAATTTCGATCATTTTGTCCAAAACTCATAGTCCCCACCATTGTCAAGTAGGCTAATATTTTTAATTATTGCTAACTATCACCGAGAGCGTTGGCCAGACCCTAAAAATTTCGTATCGACGTCACTGCTACTACCTTGCGGTGCATTTTGAAAGATGATTTTCATTTGTTTCTATATAAAGTATAATTAACACAAAAAATATTGCCGACAGACAGACCATCCATGTCGTTTGAAATACGACGAAACAATCGCTCCATTGGTTAATTGAGACTGTACATCATTTTTGGAAGCAAATTTTTATGACCGACGATTTGATCCCTCCGACCTGTTTTTGGTGGGGTTTTTTGAAAAGCAAAGTGTTTCCCACCAAGCCTCAGACTATTAGGTACTTAATTTATGTATTCAAAAAACTGTGGTTATGAGATTTATTGTTTCGGTTTATGAATATTGTGTACAACGACCACGCGTTCTCTTCATTTCGAAGAGAACTGGGAAAAGAGCGAGCATTTCATTTGTTATGCATATTGCTCCCAAACAATACACAACAGATGGGTTTCATTTGATGAATATTACAGACACCTTGACCTAAAAACATCGTAGTATTCATTTATCTACTTGTTCGGGAGTTCTGAGCGAAATTAAAGTAAAATTTGAGAAAAATATTAATTTTCGATTCTGCGCTTGTTTATGATTGAACTTTCCCCGCTTTGTAAAAATACGAGTTTCAGGAATATTTTTACCTATGGATATATCCTATTTATAGAATAACGATTTGGATTAATAAATTTTTTATATCATGTTAATTGTAATGACGATAAAGTAATTGATATTATTATATTTATAATTTATATTGGTTATCGATTTTGTGGATACTACATTATTTATATACCCACACATTTAATTATATCGTATTACGAGTATCTTATTAACGTTTCAGTGGATAGGATTACATCTCACGATTAGCCAACAAATTTATTTTAAATGAACTTTCTCGCTATGCGGACCACCCGCATTGCGTAAAATTCAGCTTCTTTATACGTACAACTACTCTTCTGGCTCTTCAAGGTTGGCTTTTCTTCCAATTGCTACAGCAGAACTCATTTTTGACACGCATTGAACTTCGTAGCTTGTGAACCATGTTGAACGTATTTTTGGCCCTATTGGTGCTTCGATTAATGTCTTTTTCGTGCCACCTGTTTTTCCTAAAGCAACAGAGGCATACGAATTTCTAAACTTTTCCGATTGATATATGACTGATGGTGATTGTCGTACTATTGTTTTTGTTTAGACTCGTGATTAAAGAAACAGTTTCTGTACTTCATGCTGCATGTCTATGTATTAGTAGGCAAATGTTATCTGCCTAGTCCAAAAACACGTCCCATCGTATATCATTTGGGGATATGGTTTCAAGTTTCCGCACAATCCTTTTAAGTATCATACTGGTGGAGATAATATATACACAGTCTTGCCTTACTCCTCGTGAAATGAAGAATTGTTCACTTTATTTTAAGAAACTGAACAAATAGTGATTAGAATGAATGAGCTTTTTCATGAAAGAAAAGATCACAATGAGGTGAGTATAAACTGATTTATAAGCTTGTGTTATAAGTATCTAAAAACATTGATGTTATTTTGAACGTCGCAAACACTTGTGCGCAATCTTACTTTGTGTATGGAATTGGGCAATTATTCCAAGGTAATGAATGATATTATGGTGGATTGTGCTACCTGGCTATGATTAATAATTTTCTATGGCCGGAATTGTAAGATATTGATGTGAACGATGTTTATTTTCAGCAAGACAGCGCTACATGCCACACAAGCAAGGAAACAATCGCATCAAGAGAAAAGTTTTCTGACCGTGTTATTTCTAGAAGATTTGATCACAATTGGCCATCGACATCTGGTGATTTAACACCCTTAGATTATTTACATTAGGTTGTGGTGTTACCTGGTATTTTGGCGCTACTTCACAGAATACAACTCATGTAAATAGTTTTTTGTATTATTCTAGTTAACTTTGAAAAAACAATTATTTTTGTATTATTCAAGTTAACTTTGAAAAACAATATTCATTAGTTTTTCTTATAGAATAAAAAGAGTCGTTTCTGTTCCTTCGTCCGCATAACTTGTATTTTTAAAATGTAAAGAGATTAAAAATTGTATTTTAATTTCAATAAATAATTTATATCCCAAATAACATCGAAATTATGGAGTCAAGTTTCATCGAAATGATGGAGTCACATGAATTATCGAATAATATAAATTCATCATACCTAATAATCTTAAATACCACATACACATATCTCTGTAAAAAGGTCATGTGAAGGATAAGGTCTATGTCAATGCTCCCCAATCGATCCAAGACCTTTAAGATTGAATTTGTGAAGTTATCGAGGGCCTAAAGCCGCCAATGTACGAATTGATCATGGACACATTTATGACTTGCGTCTAAAAGGTAATCTGAGCTGAATCTTGATATTTACATCATCCTCGAATTTACAGATCTCTCAATTATAAATATGTAGTGGCATATTTGAATAAACATGCACATCGAAAATACTGAATCACAATCCTTTCACTTTTCTTTAATCCTTTCATTACCATTATCATTATTCTGTATAACAAACCGTTACATAATTAATTCGGTTAGCAAGAAAAATTATAAAATATACCCTCTTTTGTGTTTATTTATTTAATTTTAATTTCTTCAAAAACAATTTCAATTAATCGAAACTTTTTTGTTTTAAAAATTTAAATTAATAAAATAACGAGCAATGAAATTAATATATCACTTTTTAGGTAATTTCATTACTATGTAAAAATTTACTCAGGTAAAAATTTATTGATTTTTCATTTTTCCAAAAAGAAAATTAGTTTTATAAATTGGCGGAAATATAATTGTCGTGCTTTATTAGTTTGACTATAATACTGGGGATGAGGGAATATTTTGACTATTATGTATTAAAAATGGTTGTATCTCAAATATCAGAATTTTATCATATATAAACATGATATTAGGCGGTTGTATAAAAATAATAATAAAAATATATTATATGAAGAAGATTGATAATAAGATTAATTACGTAATTAATTTAAGTCGGCAAAAAGCTTATACTATCGAATATAAAATCGTGAAGAAAATTAATTTTTTTGCTCATTTAAAAACTTTAATTAAAAAACTTTTTACTAATCGAATAATTTTCATAACATTATAAGGTGATAATGTTATTTATACACAACTGTATAAATAGTCGAGGGAGCGAGATTTTTGATAGTGTAGTCATTGAAGCAATTTATAAGCTTTATTTAACCCAATTTTCGATATCATTAAACACATCATGACATTGATCTGATATGATATGATATGACAGGTGGTGGTTCTAGGTTTGTTTCCATAATCCTGGAATATGTACATCAGAGTACCAAATAGATATCTTAAAACTTATTATTTTATAAAATTATGCTGGCCCAGTAACTGCCTGTGTATCAACACTGAAGGTTATAAGAAAAATGAATGTTAGTCACAGAAACTTAGTAAAAAAATATAACTTGTTAGTAAAATCTTTATCATTTTTACATTGGTTGAATCAAGAAAATGGCCAAAATAACAATCCCTTTCAGAAAATCTTTCAGTTTATTTACATTCCGTTTATACAGCAGAACAGCTGTTTAATTAAAATAAAATAAACTTCCTGGTTAGGCCAGTCATTCAAGTAATTTCCCATTCCCCCATCTCAATAAGGAAATCTTATTATTAAATTATTAAAAATATACCCATCTGGAGGTCAACCTACCGTTTTAATTAGTTGAGTTTTAATAAGAAGACAGAGGTTAATAGGCTAACCACAACGGCGACCGCTAGCATTCCAACACAATATTGTATCTTAACATAACCCACAACAGTCCTAATCATGCGAGAAAAAGCTCGGCCAGGTGTTCAATATAAACGGCTTATATAGTATCAAACATGGCCACCAACTGAAAGTAACCATCGAATCATCACCACAAGCAAAACGGTTTGATTAACTCACAATAATATACTCACACTATACAGACTCGAGCCTACTATAGTTCGCCTCAGCACATGGCAGGTGTGACTAGGCCAAAACAATGCATCTCTGTAACTCCCTAACAGTAAGCAAATCGGAGTACCCCAACTAAATCTCATGTATAGATCATCTTTTCCCATGCTGAACTCACAGATGTTTCTACAAAAAAATAAACAAAAAAATACAACTATATACAAAAAAATAAAACTATTAAACCGGTACTGAAATCGGTAAAGAAAATTAATTTAACAAAATAGTAAAAACTGAAAACACGTCTGCTCTGTTTAATGATCAACACTGCACTGACATAATGACATTCGTTTGAAGGACCTAATTATATGGTGTTAAAATAAATAACCACAAAATATTTATGAAGGTGTACTGACCTACTGAGTTTTATATGGTTTTAACCAGCGAATCTTTAAGAACGTTTAGCCGACAATACTATATATAGGCGTTACTGGTCAGCGATTCTAAGACCCAACAACATATAAGAGCAAAATTGTCGCTCGAAATGAAGTAAACTTACTCGTTGATGTGTTAAAATTTTAAAATAAATTATAGTCTATTATTATTAGGTGTACGACACACGAATTGTTAAGATATCCTTTTAACTGGATAAAAATGATGTTTTGAAACATCGTTTTAAGATTGGTACGTTTTTGGATTCACGAGAGGTTTCTATGCGTTATCTATGTATCTGCATCGAAACATATTGAGTGCATAATATATGGATCTAACACCCCGATTCCCTTAGTCGTGTCACTTAATTTGCCGCGACAGTTGTCGTGTCACTTCATCTATAAATTTGTATTCTGCTAGTCGATTAAAGTGACCTGATACAACGAACGTCGATCGCTAAATTATTCAAGGAATACTAATAATTTCAACTGAATATATCGACTGAAATTTTCACGCGCCTATAAATGTCGTTCCAAGTGACAAGAAATTTTTTAAATGACTATTAGAATAAAAAATTTGTCACTTCAATTAATAATTGACGAACAAATCGACTAAGAGTATACCAATATTTGTCTGTCGCTACAAGTGAGAAGGGACTCGGGGTGTTAGTCTCTAAATGCATAAAATTTAAATAAAACAAATTTAAATCAAACCCAAATTTTCATATTCAATTTCTAGAGCTTTCAGTTATTCAGTGGTTTCAGGAATTTCAAAGCACGTGGAATAACTTTAAATTTATTCGCAAATTGGTTTCATCATTATTTTTTATTTCATGAACTCTCATTACAACAAACATCATTAAAAGCTTTTCGAATATTGAATCCGGGGCGGGATACAGAATGAATTTTCAGCAACTGACTACATTCAGAGTAAATAAACACATCTATGTCTCCTAGTTTAAGTCCAGAATTCATAGGCCGACCAACTATTCCGCTACTGTACTAGAGGGTGCCATGGTGCTACCAACTGTACAACTGGTTGTAGCAGTACGACCCCGATTTGACTGTAATAGCGTTAGGTAGCACATACGTAAATAAGGCAACCGCGAAAGAGTTGGGAATCTGTAGAATCTCAAAGACTGCCAATATTAAAAATAAACAAACAAACCCAATGAATTTACCAATCCGTGCAAAACAATTCTTTTATTTAGTGTCATGTCAAATTTGTATATTACAAACAATAAAAAAAATAACCTTGACCTCGTTATTGATTAATATTTATTTTATTAAGATATAAGGACTAATTAGTATTCTGTTGACATTAAGAAGTCAAAATTATATTTTATACTACAAAATCATGGGTCACAAATTATTGAAAAATTTAAGTTGACTGTCCAAATTTGTGACAGCCAAAACATTTTTCGATCTAGTCGTATTTGCAACTGTAGTCAATCAAAATTAATTGTCATAATTTTTAGCCAATTGTTTCTGTCAAAATAAGACTATTGTGTGTGAAATCAATTCGAATGGTTTCGTTGAAATGATAGTTCTGTGAACTGTGGTGAATTTTTGTTCACAGTCAATTCACTGTGAAAAAAAAAATCATCGGGGAAATGAAAAAACTTTTATTAAATTCACGTTTCATTAATTATTTTAGTAAATATTTAATAAATAATTCTATTTCCCGTTTATTCCAATAAAATTTATACAGAAAAATCAAATAATTTCTGATTTATCGATGTAAATTGATTTGTTCACGTTCAAGTTCACGAGAGGTGTAAACTGGGCTTTAAGCTAAACTTGAAGTAAGCTTTGTGACTGTAGTTGGTAAGTTGTTCTACAGACCTTATTGGGCCTATTTAGACATGTATTTTTGCATCAACTTTTTTCCTCGTTTCTTTTCTCTTTACCTATAAACTAAAATTTGTGGTGGGGATTTTCCGATGCACTTTTCGACAGTAAATTTTCTGTATTCTCGTGTTGTTTATATTAAAAACAAATGATTGTGTTTGTATGTGTGGCTATTTTTTTCATTAAAATTTTTATTTTGAACTGTAAACACCTATCTATACTTCAAAAATATTATTGAACGAGTCAAAGTATCAATACGAAATAAAACGAGTTTACAAATACATATATAATTAACATCGGGTGTAGAATACAAATCTAAACTTAAAGTTGATTCAAGTGTTGTTGAAATGTGTTGTTAAAAATACTTGTCTAAATAGGCCCAATCGATGCAGTTAGTAGCTGCCTTATTATTTTTGCCTACATTTTGTAATATTCAATATACATTTATAATGATATGAGCTTTCAATTTAAATGTGAAGCTTTAGAGTTTAACAATTGTTTTATTTTGTGCACTTATTACCAAAACGGTTCAGATTCGAATCTAACATAATGGAATGAGCGAGCTGACAGATATACATATATGCAGTTGCTGAATATATAATTTGAATCTGAAAATTATTTTGTAAAAGTGCCAATCAATAAAAGAAATAACTTAAAGTAGATACGAAGCAAATATATTGTCATAAAAGACAATCAATTAAAATTATATAAAATTTAAGTTAAAAGAAAAAAATCAATTCGATTCGATTTATTGATTCCAAAGTTCATAAATTTGGTTTTTATATTTGTACAGAATAAAATAATGGAATACGTTTATAATCCAGCAGATTTAATTATGACATTTGAAATAGTATACAGCTTAGTAAAAATAATTAAATTAGTTTTAGACGGATACACACTTAAAATCATCTCGGAACTCAATGACTCCAATTCAGGTAACACACTCAATAATAAGAAGTTTATCAATGATCAAGAACCAAAACATAGGTAAAAGCACACCTCATAAGGACAATCATTGATCATCATCATCACTTACTATGACTATGTGGTTTATTATTTAAAGCAGTTATCATGCGATAAACGATTTTTTATTATTACAGTTGGGTGGAACCATGGGAAGTTCCGCACTCAATGGCACCAATGGGCCATGGTGCAAACCTAGGATTACATCAAATCACGCAGGCGCGTTCTGCAACCTTCAGAAACAGAAGAATTTTGGACCAGGGCAGAGAAGACATAGAAATCTTACTCGAATTCAACACAAGAGATCTGATGTGATCGAAAGTCGAACAACGGCTGATACTGTGTCAGCGTTTTTAATTTCTGTTTTAATTATGTAAAGCGTTAAACGAGCAGCTGGTTGACGTCCTAATCTCTTTATCGTCGGCAACGTTATTAATTCCACTTGATGAATAGTACAGTATATCATCAAACTGCCGAGATTCTCAAATCATGTGTTGAACAGTAGAAACCAAAACCAGAACCTTGTTCAAAGAAAACGAGAGAGACCGAGATTTAATCTGAAAAGAATGCAAGAGATAACTAATTGAGCAAATCTGGTGAGAATCACATTTCTATCCTGTATGGATAAACCACCTCAAATGATTTGTGGAAATTTAAGCCAGACAGAAACCTGTCGAATTCCGGCATAGTGTCGAAAACGTTTCATACCTCGGCACTCCTCAACATAAAGCAACCGAACAAGCTGTACCGAGAGTAAAGAATTGTAACTGGGGTATGGAGCCACCAAACAACAGATGCATTAGTTAGCATTGGTAAGTAAAAGTGCTTACCTGACACTGTCAGGAACAGATTGATAGCATAACTTTGAGCAATAAAACTGGATATTGAGGACCTCATAATTAATTAATCTACAGTAGACTTACTCCCAATTACTTCCAAATCATTAGTGACTATACAAGATTTGTCGGTTGCGATCGTATTACAACCTGGAAAAAGAGTAGTGAGAAGTAGGTCGCCTATTTCCTTTGTAGACGAAATAAACTTGCCATTGGGTAGACGAAGTGAATCAAATCTACAGGTATTATTCCTGCTCTAGTCAGACTTACTACATCAAATTTAAACTGTTTTTTCCCAGTTACTCAAGCCCATTGTGACATCCCTTCTCAGATGTACACTCTCAGTCCCGATATCTATTGGTTATTTTAATGAAGTTCAAGATATCTGGTATCTTCAAGGAGCACAAGAAGTGATCAAAAGTATTTTTTTCTGCTCCCCACACAGTTCACCGTTTGCGATATTTTTTTCTCCTCCCCCACACATTTCGCAGTTTGCGAGTTTTCATTCGGAACGTGTGTTTATTCAGAGAACAATGTCCCTTGAGTATAATAGTCGACAAGAGATGAGGTTGTCCCATCCCTTCTGGTGCAGATCACCAAAATAATAGTCAATATTCTTTTAAAAGATAATAAAGCCACTCCTAAAGTAAACTAAGGCACCACTAAAGTGGAAGCTACTTCCAAATGGACTAATTTATCAGCTAATACTGTCTTAATAATTTCCTTTAATACCCATGTGACAAGGTTTCTAATAACGGCTCACTTCATTCAGACTTCCTAGTCGATGACAATTATCGTCTACAAGGGGGATAGATAATATAACCTCAAAATTTCGTATCTATAACGGCAGTAGCCAGATTACAGCTTACTAATCCGTCAGTAAAGATCATCATATCGTCACTGGATAGGTACGATGGGCTTCGAGTTGGGTGAAATGTTAATTGATATTTGCATGTGACCACATAGTACATCCGTTTATTTACCGGCATAACCCTGGTAGTAAAATCCGAAGTGAGTTGACCATAAGAGTGGAGACAGAACTTTACACTGAGGACATGACCTACCAAGGCCAATTCTTTGTTGTCCAGCGATTTTTCAATACGTCCAACGACTTCATGGAGTGCTGTTTCAACAGATCTATCTTTCTGATATGCGTGCTGTTTGTAATGAAAGGGATGTTCTTATATCACTAAAGTACCTATCAACTAACCACTCTAAATAACTTAAAAAGAGACTGGTAGGTCGAAAACTCTGCTTGGTCATACCCATAGGCATTCCATCCTTCGGGATGGACACTACTTTCTAAAAATATGTGCAAAGTGGTCTAGGATAATTTTTCCTGTAGCAGACCCAGAAATATACCTCTTTTATATTTTAAGAAAGAACCTATGCTTCATCGGATTTTATCTTTTGTCACCACTTTTGCCACCAAGTTCCAATTTATGAAACTTGGTACATGGTGTTCCGATAGTGGCCTTCATATTACGTCAGAGTACTCTTTTCAAAGCACTCTCTTCTTTCACTTCGGATACATTTCTTGTACTCTCTTTTATTAACATTTGTACTAGTCTCAATCTTCCGTTGTACCGGTTTTCATGCCTTTATTGAGAAGTTTTATTTTCTGCTTCCTTAGTCTGCCCAGTTACCTAGGCCACAAATTTAGTAAAGTAATTTAAATTTCTCCTTCGTACTTCTTTCTAAATCTACAATATATATTGAAATATTAAATAAATTAAAACCATTATACAGCTTTATATATAAATCTTTTAATTTATTAATAAACCAATATTTATGTTATAAAGATAAACATCTCAATAAAACCAACCTACAATATTCTCATTTCACTGCACACGAGTAATAAAATCAATCCCTTTGTGAAATTATATCACATTTACAATCGATTAAAATTGAAACGACCAAAAAAATATGCAATCGAATTGTATTCCATATACTCCGAGCGAAAGAAGATTTGGCACCAACTAAGAATAGAAATTCATTGAGATTTTTTATAACGATAATTGTTGTACAATGCAATTGTACTAATAGAAGAACAGCAAAATAAAAAATTGAACAACCTGATAAATTTGAACATTGAATTTTCACAATGAAAATTTGTACCATTTTTGGTTTAACCACATTATATCGTTTGCTATTGTTGTGCTCTACTCGTATGTACCCAACTATAATATAATAGCGATATCAGTTTTCCTTTCATTGCCAATAAAACAAAAATGCAATTTCATTTCCTCTCAAGTATTTTTTTTGTTCAATGATGGTATTGATTTTGTTTGTTTCCACATAAACTTTTGGGACACAATCGATACGAAACTTTATTGGCTCAGACGTATAGTGACAGTCTTAATGTTAATTGAGTTATGTATCGAGAATTTAGTGCCGATAAGACTAGCGTAGTTGGTTCGTGTTAGTCGTAGTTATGTCCAAATTACATTATTTATTTAAGATTTACGGTCTAGAGTTATTATAAGATGAGGTATATAGTAAATTGTCTTGTTCAAGACATACAGAATTTGTTAAAATGTGGTCAGCACATCACAGCCTCGTTTTGTAAATGTGTGACACATTTTTGTAATATTTTACTGGTATATCATTGACTATATCCAAACCAATACCATTCCAAACGTATGCTGTATGTATTAGTTTATGAGTTACTCATAATAATACGACATAGTACATAATATGCTGCATCGACAGGTTTGACATATTTTACAGCTTATCATCAAATTTTTATCCTGTGGGTTCTGTGGGAACATATTTTACAGCTTGTCATCATCTTTTGGTCCAGTGGGTGGAAGCTTCTCAAGGTTTCGTAAATATTTAAAAAAAAACATAAGAGTCATAGAATATCACCACGGTATGCAGACCTTGTCGTCTGAGGCAGTCTGAATCTGGTCGGATCGCTGAACTGACGGTCCGTATCCGTAAAATAAATTCAAATGTTAAAAATATCGACAAAAGAAACAAAGTTGGATACCGTCAAAACAACAACGAATCCTCGCTTAAGATACGTGCAGTCACTGAGAAATGGTGCATTTGACGGCCATATCACATGTATGAAACAAACCTAATAGTGTCCTAAGGTTATACTTTTCTACACAGTGGAGTTGACCTCGAAAATCTTGAAGTTGGATTTCTCATTGGACCTCAAGTAAAAAGACTGTGTTGGATTTTCAGGCAATGTGTAAGCTTCGTTTTCACATGAGATTTACCAACCAGGATAAAGACTACGTTAACAAGAATTTGGATTATCTGATGGACTCTATACCTGAGCACGATGCCAAATTTCTGATTGGTAACTTTAATGATAGAGCTGGTGGAAATCAAACCGATTTGTGTAATTAATGCGTACAATACATGGCTCGCAAACGCAACGTTGATGGCACATACCAAGTTCTTTTCAAATGCGAGATCAGGAAAGAAATGCGAATATCTGATATAGTGCTTAAATCAAAGAACACCGAGTACGCTGGCTTGATCACGTTCTGCGTCCTGTTCCGAACCGAATGATATAGCGATCTTTAAAGAGAGCGAGGTAAGCAAAGAGGCTGTGAGTGTTACTGACTAGTAACACTGGCAAAAGGTAGTATCTTAAGCCAATATGATCCGTGAGACCACCGTGAATAGTGCCAACTTGAGTTGGATAAGCTGCTTGGTTTTATCAACCAAGAGAGAGATTATTCTTTAAGATTATCTCAGACTTGGAGTGTTGCATCAATGTGTGGTCGATCTTGAAACCACCCAGTCCTCTGGTGACCTCACACAACGGTTCCGACTTACTATAGAGACCTTATATCTTTGATTATATCAAAACTTTAAAATACAAGAGACGAACAAAAAGTTAACTTAAAGTTTAAATTACCAGAACGTCTTTTTCAATTAAACTTTCGGATTTATGTTTTGCATAAAACTTTTTATCGACAAAGAAATTATGACTTGGAACTTTGTAGTTTGTTGTATTTAAAAAAAATGATTTTTATGTTCTAAAGCTGCATTTATATTTTGTAGTTCCTGCTTTTCTTTATGAAACTTTTACAACAAGATATCTTTGCCTTAACCACTAACTATAAATTGCATTTTATTTCATGCTAAGTAAAAATTTTATAATATGCAAATGTTCAATATATGTAAGCAATACGCAAATTAAATTAAACTTTTACTGTTGATCTGATGTCCTTGGAAGGCTACCAAAATATCAATTGAAACAAATAAATACTTTTCTAGGTAACTGCCATCCACATCAATGTTGCCAAAAAATTTAGTAACCGCATTATAGCTATTGCATTCTACGTTTTGCTTGATGAGTCAAGGTTGAGACTTTCGAAAGATTCACGATTGAATGCTTATGAAAACAAACTACAACTTTGAGTTTCTACGTGCAGATGAATCATTTTATTCAATTATAAGTATTTATGCATAGAGAATTGTATATTTTCCATATAGCAATTACACAGTTAGATTAACACTATACTGTTTTTGTTTGTTTCTATCTCTAGTATCTGGTTTAGTGCCGAAACACTCCCAACTCTTTCTCAGTTACTATAGATTAACTTAAACACCATCTACACATTCGATTGCTCCATGCTATCCAATACTATACTGACATGAAAGATGACTCTGCGACTCTGAGTTCTCCACTCTTTCGCTGTTGAATCCAGACCCTATCGGATATTTTGACGTATTACGCCGTAAACAGAATCCTCGAAGATCACCAATGTAATGTTGGATGCCGATGCGAGTATGTTTAAGTGATGGGAGTTATTGCATCAAAATAACTCATTGTGGTATTGATCGATATCTCACCGTTGAATCTCTTTGAAGACGGAAAGTATTTGGCATAATATCTGTCTGTTCTGTAATATTGTTTGATTGGGCCAGCTTTAATTTCATGAAGTGACATCAATGGATGATCCAAATTGATTGAGAAGTTCGCAACTTTACCTTATAAGTTGTATGCGACTAATATATAAACTTTTTCTCAATATTTGATTCTTTCTATAGTAGACTTAAGTACGATTAATTACAGTCTGTCCTTTGTTTCTATTTTTGCAACTGTTCTTGGGCTCTGTTCTTATTGCGTTCTACTTTACGCCAGTACATAGCCAAATCGAGGACGTACGGCTATAGGTCCTAGAGGGTTCTTCCCGGGATTTACCGACCGAGAATTTTCGATGATTTAGATTTCCCGTTACCCGGAAAAATTAAAAATATTTCCCGCGAAAAAATTGTGTTGTACCAAAAGTGAAGTTATTGCAAAAATAAAATCACATAAAGAAAAAAGTGGAAAATACAGTCTTGAATGTCAATATTCATTTCAATATAATATTTATAAATCTTGGACTGGTTAAAATTAATGGAAGCTGTACAGCTGAAGTAACAATTGACCTGGTTAATGAGAAACTTTCAGAGTTTGAAATTATTTCTTCAGATGTTGTTGCATCAACCACTGACGCTGCTGCAGTAATGATTCAATTTGGGAGATTGTCTGATTTTACTACACAATGTAGTAAATTTAATTATGTTATAACCACGGCAACACCAATTATGTTATAACCACTTGGCTGTAGTAGACTTTATTTATAAAAAAAAATTGAAAATCCTAATATTCGTCACAGTGATTCTTTAGAAAATGAACCTAATTTTTCCAGTGACAACTCTAACGAATTTGAAACTGAAAGTGATTATGTTAATGATTATATATATGGCTTTACAAATGGTTGGAAAAATAGTTAAGTTTTTTAAACTTTCGCGAAATAGAAATTCGATTTTACAAGATCATGTACAAGTTGATTACGGAATTGAATTTAGTTTACTGCTAGATTGTCGGACAAGGTGGAACAGTATTGTGACAATGGTTGAACCGGTTTTAAAAGTAACTGACTCAGTGAAAAAAGCATTAGATGATTTGAACTTCCTAAAGCTGTTCAACGATAACTATGTTTCAGTTTTGAAAAATATTCTGCATGCTCTTCAACCAATCAAAATAGCTGCAGAGGCATTAAGTAAACGTGATGGAAATTTGATTCAATTTTTGCGACAATAATGATTCAATTTTAACGGAGTTGTTGCTAGCTCTGTCTCTTCGCGTTAAAGAACAACGAAATCAAGATTTTGTGACTTTTGGAGGTAAACACTCGATATGCATTCAACTGCTACTCCTGAGCTACCTTCATCACCAAAAGCTGCAACTATTCGTTATGCGAATGATTTATTTAATCGAATGTTCAGTGAAGATACTGATACTGAAATTGAAGAAAGTGAATCGCCTGAAGAGAGTTTAACAGTTACAAATATATAAGACAGATTGGCAATAGCTATAAATGCAGCATATAAACCTAAGAAGTGTGTTGCAACCAGAGATTCTAAAACAGATCTCAAAAAAGAAGTTTAATTGTATGAAAATACGGGAAATATGACGAACAATTTACAAAAACTGCTAGATGCCCTAACTTGCATACAACCAAAGCATTCTTGATTGTGAGGAGGTTTTGATACAACCAACCTCAATAGAAAGTGAGAGTGTATTTTCATTGTCATCTGCACCAAAAATCATCACTTAGCGATACATCTCTAGACATTAGAATAGAGAATAAAATTATTCAGTTCCCGGAAATTCCCGGGAAATAAATTTTCGCTTTTCCCGGGAACAAAAAAAAGTCGAGAATTGATACCCTTTAATAGGCCCAATTTACGTAGAACCATCTGCGCATTGCGAAGCTCCACAGTTCAAAGTAGTGACATGGAAGATGGGCTAGTTGTTGAAATCTGTACTCCAAACAGGTGCTCATATATGTGTTCATTCACACCACCGATCGTAATCAGATGGTAAAAAATCTCTTTTGCATCATGTCCCTATCGGGAATTGCCTCATTGGGTCGGTTACGATTAATTCTTTAGCCATGTTTTCTATTAAAATTTGTACACACTAGTATGGATTCGGCTGCTGACCACTTTAAGATAATTTCCACACTGATTTGTAACCGCATAAAGTTATCCTGATCTGACCAGGCGCATTTAAAATCGACAACTACATCTAGGCTTGCGATTGTTTATCCCAATATTATTGAAATTACTCTTGTGCTACTATTTATCTTTGGCTATGTGAGTACTGTAGGCTGGCATATAGCAATACAATGTGGAGGTGATCTACTCAAATTCGACCGATAGATTCATACGTTTATCTACGTGCCTCACATTTTTGCCTACAAAATTTGTTGAATGGGGAAATAATTTATACGGTTAGACATATAGAACAAAGAAAATTGTGTTGTATCTACAACACGTGTAAACAGCTGCATCTCAGGTAGTTCGGTCTAACATGATACGTGATATCTATTATCAAACAGAACTCCAAATCCAAACTAAATGAAAACATAATTGTGTATGATAAATATAAACTTTAATAAAAAAAACGATATTCGTACAACAGTGTTTTAATCCATTTGAATTGGATCATCATATGCAGGCACATCATCATCCAAATCCATCCTAGTTGATTTTTCATCATTTTCCGGTTCTTTACACTCCACATCTCGGCATCTGGCTGCTTGTAATTCACGGCGTATTTCAGGTGTAATTTTAGGATGGTAGTGTTTTCGCAATACACCAAATAATGCTTCTTTTTGGTCATTCGATATATCATTTTTGTACCGCTGAACAAATGTTAAGAATGATTGAAACCAAAGAACAGGCATTTCACGTTTATCATGTTCGAATTTCAAAAAATGAAAAACAGCCGCGTCAACCACCCGATAGGGTAATGCATACCGTTTATCTAGAAAAGTACGAATGAAAATTGAATTCGCACCCGAATATTCCATTTCACATATTTTAAGGAGACACGCGGACGAGTGTAATACAGGAATTTGATTACGTGCTATTACACTACCGAAGATGATAGCTTCGCGAAGTGTACAGTCTCCAGCCTCGAGCAATGGTAAAATAATACCTTTCATGAACGCAGCCGGTTTAAATAGTGCCTTCTTTAATGAACAATATAAGTGGGGATTTAATTTTTTGTATTCGGCCAAATCATCTCGAATTCTAGGCAACAAAACTAAATTATAGTAACGTTGTGCCATGTGTTGCGCTAGTACTGAACTAAATATTCTAGTACCACGATAAACTGCAGCTGCACTCCAATTATGTGGTTCGGTTATATACAATACTTGTTCCCAATTTCGTAGCTTCGGTATAATTTTGAACGCTTTTGGCACCTTACCACTTCGATATTTTTTCATTACATCACGAACCCCTTCGTACATTCCACGTACCCGTGGATCGATATCCTCAATTTTTAGACTGCCAATATCGGAAAATTGTGTATTTATCTCGTCCTTTTTCATTGCAATTTTTTCGGCTATAATATCGGCTAGTGTTTTAGTTTTTGGTCCATCCTTGTGTTGAAACATTTCGAAAGCTTTCTCATCTTCGGCATCTACTTTGATGTCGTCGAAGAAATCCTGTTCGGTTACATCTTTTTTAAATTCTGCTTCGTCGGCAGATTCTTCATCTGATTCCTGTTTGACCAATTTATTCCTACGATACGGTTGTGGTACATCGAATAAACCCTGTGCCGATGCTTCAGCCGGGGTTGGCCCGAAATTATCGAGATTTATTTCGGCTTGCTGTTTGCGAGCTTCGCTCAAAATTTTACCAGATGTTTTTGAATCAATATACTAGAATACAAAATAATTTTAAACGAAATTGCTTTATTGAAATTACGGTTAGTTATAAGCTTATGTTTACTTCTTTTTCCTCAGCTCTCAAACGAAATTTGTTCGACTGTTTTGGTTTAGCCACTTTACCATCAACAATTTGTTGCTCTAAGCCCATTTTATGAGAATTACCTGAGTTCAACATATTTTTCTTTTTAGCTTTTCCCATTTTAATAGTTTTATATTATTGAAAATTCAATTACAAAATTTGGACGAGAGATGTTTTTATCACGTTTTCAAAATTATGAATTCTTAACATAACCTAAAAGGTAATTTTGACAGTGACATTTATTTCACCTCGAACTATTTATATACACCATAATAAGTGCGTTAAATCCTATATTAGATATAAATGTACCACTGATGTTAATTCCGTGTGTTTACACGAGGTATTTCATTCCGGATTCCTCAGCTCAAAAAATCGCTCATCGTTTATACGAGTCAAGAAATAACTATATTTTTTTTCATACGTTTGTGTAAAAAATATTTTCATTTCGTTTTGTTCTATGTCCTTGAATTTTTTTTTCATTTCTGTATGTGTTATTGCAAAGAATCCGAATAAACCAAAAACGCCAAGTAAAACCGGTTTTGTTATGGAAATTGAAAAAAAACAGGAATAGAATACCTAGTGTAAGCACATGGAATTACTATTAGAAGGTCACTTATGTATTTAGTGTGTAACAGAGAAAGAGTAATTTTTCTTTCATTTTTTTGAAACTTGAATTTTCGTAAATCAAATATAAATTTGGTTAAAACGTTGTTTCGGAAGGCGATTAAATAACTCATAAATTGTAATTATTTTTCTTCGAGCTCGAAATTTTTGAACACTTTTAGATATTGATATTTCAATGGGTTACTGTTAGAGCTGGAGAGAGAGGGGATCGGAGTGATTGATTATGCTGATGACGTAGTGATAGCTGTTTCTGGTAAATATTTAAGCACGGTGAGAAGGTAATCCAAAATGCCCTCCTAATCATTAAGATGTGGGCTATCAGATGTGGACTGGCAATTAGTTCGTCCAAAACTGAACTGGTAGTTTTTACTAGGAAATATGAAATCCCGGTAGTAGATCCATTTCTCTTAAATGGCAGGAAACTAGCTGACAAGACAAGATTTCTAGGCGTAATCTTGCACAGCAAGCTTATTTGGAAACCAAACATTTTGAAAAGAGTAAAGAAGGCAAATAAGCCATGTACTCGTGCAGAAACTCCATTGGAAAGAGGTGGGGCCTGAAGCTGAAGCTGGCACGCTTACTATTCACTTCCGTTGTATGATCTGTACTTATGTATGGGAAGAGCGTGTGGTGCCTAGCTCTTAATAAAATAGGAGCGGGTCGATTACGGAAACGGAAGCATTGCAGTTTTTTACGGATGGCTCCAAGTTACACGCTAAAGTAGGAGAATATGAGAATATTTTTAAATATGAAATGAGAAGTATTATTAAAGATGGATGATAAACGCAGATAAAATCAGCAATCATCATTCGCTTTGAGATATTTATTACTCAAGGAATCTCCAACAAGTCTCATTAGTTGTAAATGCGATTTGAAATAGCCATGACCCGTAAGATGTTGATCAAGATTCCCAGCTTATCTCTCTAAGGGATTTCCAGCAAGTAAAAGAACTACGCCATACATTCTTGGTGGAAAGAAGTTATTAGAGCCAAAGGTGGTGGTACCATTATGATGACCGATACAATATTGTTAATATAAAGAAGACTAAAATAATGTTTGCAGTCCTTGACCAGCGTCGAAGTGGTCAATAGATTTCGCAACAAATTGAGAACAATTCTACTTTCTTTACACAGCACATTCATTTTCCTTGAGGTCACAAGCTTGAATCATATAATGGATCAACACATCCTGAAACACCGTACAGTATGAACCTTAATAGCTAGATGATCTTAAAAAAATTTCAGGACAATAGGTTGCAAATCCCGAATCGCATATAATGATTTTGAACCATCATTCAAAAAGTAGTGACTATAATACCCGATTTATGAAACTTTAAGACAACTACAGATCTATCGATTGCTAGGCCAACAAGCAAGAATATCGAAGTTAAACTCCATTAATAATTTGTCATTAAAGTACCATATAAGATGAATTAAAGATTAGTTTGTGCCCCAAAACCAAACCGGAAGTTGTATGCCATATGCAATCCCCCAAGTCAAAAAGCCACGAAACTAGTTGTATCTAGAATAAAAAACTGCTGCGAATGGAGGACGAACATGGTCTGTAGATTGTATTGGGGTCGAGGAAAATGCAGCAGTACTGGCTCTCAATGCTATCTTTTGTAGATTTTTGAGTTTAAGTAAAGAAGAATTAGTGTAAACACAAAAGGAATTAAGCCTAAATCGTAAAATCAGTGGTCTGTAAATAAACATTAGCATTTCAAGGATTTAACTCTGCAGGAGCGTTAAATATCTAAAGTAACACCCAGATATTTCTAGAACTCGAAACTGACAGGGGCAGGTAAAAGACGAGACAGACAGTTCGCCAATATTCCTTCGTCTAGTAGAGACCAGAACAGTCAATTTCAATGACATGCAGAGCTATATTATCTTTTTTATGGTTTTAACGCTATCCCCAGAGCCATCTAGATAGTATATTAAGACGGTTCTGCTATCCCACAGTCACACTAGGAAAGCAATGAATAGAAATCAATTCTATATCGATTAATACTGTCTAGTTTAAATTGAATCTTAAACTGGCTATTTTAGCTACTCTTTCAGAAAGTTCGGAACTGATCAGTTTTTTTCTTTTCATAAAAAGGACAATTTGAGAATATTGGTTTCTATATTTACTGGCCATAGCTGTTTTAATGGTCATCTTTATCGGTTAGGACGTGTCAGTGAACCCGTATGTGACGACTGTCTTGAGGATGTTGATGATAGCTTACACTTCATTCCAGCTTTCGATCGCATCAGATGCCTTGTGATGAATTCCAGGAATATTCCTGTACATCTACTGACTTCTTTGCCCTAGTTCAAAATACTCCAATTTGTTACAGATGTAGACCACATCTTTGATGAAATCCTAAGTTTGCACGATATGGGCGCTTAGATTAAATCCTAAACGATAGGGGAATTGCGTCGCAAGGGTTCCAGCTTACTTTAATAATCGCAATAAAAATCTACCTCTTATATAATATTAAATGCAACACATAATTTATGGATCTGTCTTGTAATCGATAGTTGGTAAATGTTTATTTGTTCCCTGGTCTCTATGTTCACATCTATAAGAAAATTTTAAAATTGTGTAGGATTTGATTGTCATTTTTTGTTTTTTTTTCGGTCCGGCTTTCTAGCACATCAGAACTCTTGTTCCAGGAATATTTCTGTACATCTACTATCTCTGCCCTGGTGCAAACTACTCCAATTTGCTAAAGATGCAGAACGTGGCTATGTGCCTTGATGAAATCCTAAGTTTGCAGCTTGCACCATAACGCCTTTGTGACATTGAGTGCGGAACCTGTCAAGAGTTCCAGCCAACTTTAATAAAATTCTACATTATGATCGATTGTTCAAGATTCACATAATTTGCAATACATAATTTACGGATCTTGCTTGTTATAGAGTTGGCAAATGTTTATTTTTGTTGTTTGGTCAACGTTCACATCTATGCGAATAATTTCAAATTGTCCAGATGTTGATTAGACTCATTGTCATGCATTATGAATACATATGCCGAGTATTGTTCAATACCGAGATAAATGGATCCTGCGTGCAAATCGAACGATATCACAATCTCTTAAAAGCGACAGCCACGTAGACTGTTGGTTTTTTTTTTTTTTTTATTTATTTTTTATTATTATTGAAACTAGTCTTTCCAGACTAACCATCAATTTACATCTGAATTCTTACAAACTAAAATATAATGTGGTCACTGTTGATCCAGCGATGCACAGTGAATGTTCGTTGGTAGGTAGCTGCTCACATACTAACGAGCTCGAAGGGTTTGGTCCTTTTTAGTCTCCTAACCAAATGTTCATTATCCGCATTGACATGTTCCATTAGTCTTGATTCATGCTTCGATGCAAATCTTTTTATTTCGTATTTTATTTCTGGAATCTCCAAATCACGATGCAAATCACTATTACGAATGTACCAGGGTGCATTGACTATACTCCGAAGTACCTTATTCTGGAAGTTTTGTATAAGTTTCATGTCTAAGTACAGCCCCAAAGCTGAATGCCATATAGCCAGATCGGCTTAAGGATCTGATTGTAAATCAGTATTTTGTTGCATATGCTTAATTTTGCCCTTCGCCCAATTAGCCAGTACAATTGTTTATATTTAAGATCAAGTTTAACATCCAGAGTCATACCCAAGTATTTAGCAAAGTTCACGTTCGGCACCATCACATTGGTTAAGCTGATTGTCGGCGGATTAATCAATGATTTATCCGTAAAGTTGACATGGGCAGATTTTAATTCATTAAGTTTAATTTTCCATCGCTTGGTCCACTAGCGAATTTCATCACTTTGCTCTGTTGCTAGTATCGCGGTGTCGTCAGCAAACGTTGCTATGCTTACGTGGTCAGACTGTGGTATATCACTTGTATATAGTAGGTAAAGGACCGGTCCTAGAACGAATCCTTGTGGGACTCCGGCCCTTACCTCTCTCAGTTCAGAATACTCGTCTTTTTGTCTTACTCTAAAAAGCCTTTCAGATAAATATGATCTCAAAAGATCAATATATGGTACCGAAAGCATAGCATTAAGTTTATGTATTAAACCCTCGTGCCATACCTTATGCTGCTGCCACATCCAGAAATAAGGTCGAACAAATTTGTTTTTCTTCTAACGCCTTTTCTATAATGTCTGTTATTCTGTGAACCTGATCAATTGTAGAATGTTTGCATCTGAATCCAAATTGGTGACCCGGTATTAGGTTCTATTATTGGCTTCGAAATTAGCTTTGAAATGATAGGGAGCAGGGATATCGGACGATACGATTTAGCTTCATTAGGCGGCTTACCTGGTTTCGGTAACATAATAACTTCCGCAACTTTCCAGCCCGAAGGAACATGTCTTAATCTAATAACAGCATTAAACAAGTGAGTTAGTTTAGCGATAGCTTTCTTTGGTAGTTGCTTTAAAATTTCTCGCGTTATAAGGTCATATCCAGGTGCCTTTGCTGACTTCAGATTGAATTGTATTTCACTGGTAACTTCTTTCTGTGTTGTTAAAGGAATTCCACCCTCATAATTGCTGCTTTCATTTTCGATTATAATATCCGATTCAATCTCATTCTTTTTGAAAATATCAGCCAAATGGTTAGTAAATTCTTCAGCTGTTGCTTTGTTATCCCTAGCCCATGAGCCATCATTTCGCTTAATAGGAGGGATTTGCGTAATTGGGGTTTTTATACTTTTAGTTGCCTTCCATAGTGAGTAGTTCGTATCATCATCAGCGGTCAATTTTCCCAGATACAAAGAAAACGATTTTTCATTTAGCTTCTGAATTTCTCGCCTAAGCTGTTGTCATTTATTATTTAGTATCGTCTTATCAGATGGACTCTTTCTTTTTTCTAAGACAAGATTCCGAATTTTTCTTGGGTAACTTTTACCAATGGTTTTGGATACTGTTCTATTAGTATTATTTCAAGCGGTAATCTGAATGATATCGGTGAAATTTTCTACCTCTTCTTCTAGTTCCTGATTAGTTTTTACTTTTAGTCGTGTTTGTAAGTTAATCTTGTTTTCTACTTCAGATCTGAAGCTCGCCCAATCAGTTGTTTTATTGGCAAGAGTTGGTCTCGTTTCCTTTCTAATTATCTTGTCGCTTAAGGAAAGTATCACCGCAGAGTGATCCGAGTCCATATCTGAATTATCCTCTACTTCAATAAAATTTGATGAAACTTGTTTTGATATAAAGAAATCCAGTAGATCAGGCGTTTTACCTGCATCCGTGGGCCAATATATTGGCTTGCCAGTGGAATTTCTACTATTGCATTTTTAAGTTTCGTTACCTTTGGTTGATGTAAGCCTAGAGCCAAAGTCAACATGCTTTGCATTAAAATCACCCCCTAGTATAAATCTACTATTGAAATGTTGTAGGATATTAATAGACTGTTGGTGACAACGAATCCAATCATGGTCGAAACCGATAGGCCCAGATTATTGCCTAGGTACGGTACAATAATAGCTAGTATCATTTATGTTAATTTAGATTAAAAACGCCTTTTAAATATTTTGTTTTTGTTTTATTAATTTTGCATTAATACTTAATAAAATAATTATTCATATAGCATTGAAAAACACAGATTATTTATATATAATTAAATTTTATATTATTATGTTCAAATATCTTTTAAATTATAATATATATATATTTATTTTTTTTTTAAATTATAACGAAATGCTTAGAATTAATTAATATTATATTATATAATTTATTTTGTGATTTTTTTATATTATAATTAAATGATTTGTTTTTATTGGACGTTCAACAATATATTAATTTATACAGGATGGCCCAAACGTAAAGTAGAAAATTTCGGGTGGTTATCAGAGAAAGATAGATTTCTTAGCATACTTTGGTTACTCTTGGGTTTCTTTAAGTTAATGGGTTTTGCAGAACTCTTATGTCGGTTTTGCGAGCTTAAAGTTGTCACCGTTAGAATAGGTTATCCCTTATGGAACATCCTGTATGTGATAAATAATAATTATTATTATAAATTATTAACAATAATAAAATATAAATATTATTTTTATACTATATATTTTATAATTACTGATTATCTAGTTTTTAATATGTGCTGTCTAATTTTAAACAAAATTAAACATATATGTAAATAGTTTTATTAATAATTACATATTAAATACAAACTGGTAATTTTTAATTACAATAATAAAATATATATTATTTTATACATTTATAGTTCAAAAAAAATAATTAGTCCTAAATTTATTAATCGTGTACAAGAAATAATTTGAGTCACTAGCTGGATTTGACTACCAGTTTTGAATTCTAACAAACAATATTAAGTCGAGATATTTCGTTCGACTGTATCCTAAACTGAATTTAGAGGGTTTCCGGTGCATCATCAATTATTTATTACCTAATTATATAGTTAAATTTTGCAATAAGTTAATCTTGTTCCATAAAGTAATTCGCGATTTAAAGAACTTTAACCTAAGCGGACGAGTGTTTATGTTTCTTGGTTATACCAGAGTTTGGCAAACTATAAATCCTCAAATTGAGACTATCTGTGAAAAGGAGATTATGCTGGCTACATTTCTAAGTTAATCAAAAATTAAGGACAATTAAGAGCTTTCACAACTATATTTGTTAAAGTAATAGCTTTAATCCGGCCGTTTTGCAGCGATTGAAGGTAGATGCTCTAAAACGAATATTCAGGGAAAACGTGAACTTTAACTTAAAGTTAAAATAAAGCGATATAATATTTCTGTACAACTATTTAAGCCACTACGTTTAGTTTCTGACCAAGTGCTTTATATTATGTTTCGTACAATAAAATATGTATGTACGTTTTATTAACAAATTTTTATCTTTAAATAAATTATTTGATACTCAGGGGTGCTGGTCAGAATATACAAAATTCTGGTCATATTATCGATATACTGGTTTTCTTTTATTAGTGTGCAACTTTAGCTTTCCAGCGTAACTCATAATTAAAAAAATGTGAGGCCGATTATTAAACATGGACAACCCGTAAACCCAGAATATTCGCCTTGGTACTTTAATGTGAATTGGAGTTTCTTGATTATACTCGAGATCTCAAATTTGTATAGCTGATAACTTCTTAAAAATGATTTCCACTTTAAGTGGATGGCATGATATTCAAGGATGCAAGTTAGGCATCGTCACACTTACCGTTTAGGCAAGACTAGTTTTTTGGAAACTTATTTAAACATTCGTCATTGTTAGGCCTTTAAAATAAAAATCACAACGTGTATTATTGAACAAGCTTCTATTTTATTAAAAAAAATATTTTTAATCATTAATGCATTAATTAATCACAACTGGGTATGATAATAATAAAATGTTAATGTTACGTTGAGGCGAGGAAGAAAATTAATTAAATTATATCCACAGATTATAATGTTGTTAAGAATTAATAAACTTGTTCAGAATTTTGTTTGTTTTTTTATCTTATCAATTAATTAAATAAATGTAACATATATATATAATTTTTCTGCTTAAGTTTTCGATTTTTTTACTTTAAGGATACATAAATGACTCACACAAGAAATAAATGGAATAAATTTACCAATTCACGTGAAATTATTTAAACAAATTTATAAACAATACTAAAGAGGGATGTCCTTACTCATTTTGACTAAAACATTTAAATTTGTGTTTTTTTGGTAATGTATATCAATAATACGCATAATAGTCTCAAAAAAAATCGTAAATCTAAAACTTAATTCAATAATAATATTAATTAATTAATTTTTATAAAAAAAAAACAAATAATATGAAAATTAAATTTATTATAATATAAATTATACTTAAAGATAATATATAATATATGTAATAATAATGATTATATACGTATAATATAAAATTATTTCAATTTTAAAAATAAATATTGAATTTCCTTTCTTTTTTATTAATTAAGGTTAACTTTAAATAATTTATAATTATAATAAAAAAAATGAAATAATTTTTTTTTTGATAAATGAATATTTTATATAGCAGATTATATAATTCATTTTTTATTTTATATAAATATAAATTTAGAAATAAAATGAAATAATAATTAAACAAAAAATTATTAATTAATTTATAAATCTTTATTAATTATATTGTTATATGTTAATTACTAGTAACGCGGTGTATTAAGTTGTGTATTAACAGCGGCGGTTGCAGCATTTGCAGCAGCTTGCTGTACATGCGGATTACGAACAAATTCACTGGTAAATTCGGCTTGTGCTTTCGCAAAACTAGCCCCACTACTACGATAAATTGAATGTACTCGCGTTAATAGCATAACATCACCGGCAGCGCATATACCAAAACATATTGCAATTAATAAACAAAATATACCGATAAATATTTGTCCAACCGAACCATGAAATTGTTCTAGTGCAACAATAAAACCGCATGTGCCCGACGATGGTAAACCAATTGTTTGAAATATTGTAACGAGCATTTGGAAAAAGAATACAAAAAAGAAAATCATAAAATTAAAACTAGAATCGGAACGGAAAGCTTTATATCCAGGACGGTACCAACATATAAATGATGCTGGTGTAAATAGGAAACAATAGAATAATGCGAGGCCAAACATACTAAATTGGCCATCGGAAAACATTAGTAGCATTGCACCGATCACATTTACACACATGGTTAGCGCATAGAATCCCCAGAGATAGTATAATTGTCGGACGATTTTTTGAAATTCAGTTGGTATATCTACATTTATGTCTTGATAGAAACATGGTTGAACGCAACATTTTTCTGGTAATGGTGGCCAATTGTTCCGTCTTTCTGGGCCAGCACTGCGTAACGCTTCTTCTCTCCTATCTAATTCTTGTGCTTTTCGTTCTAGTTCTTCTTGTCGACGCTGTAAATAAAAATAATACAAATTATTTAAGATTTATTTTACGTACAATAAATAGTTTGATTTCTACCAGAAACGATGGTCGAACAATTTCAAATATTGTTGCATTCTCTAACTGAGCCAACAATGTTAACAATCCATACATGACAACGGATCTTATAAACTAATTAATTTCAGCTTAACCGCATTTGCAAGATATTTAGATTTCAGAAGTGGTCATCGTTATTGTGATTGTATAAAATGGAAATCACTTCTCAGCTCTAATCCCAAATCTAAGAGCTCAAAACGAAATGAATTTCATCAGTGATAATGACACGACTAAGGGAAGAGGTTCAAGTGTCTTCCATAATAATAATGTGGGGGTGGATATTAACAATAAACATACGTCTACAATTTATCAAATTTCCCAATACAAAGAAGTATTGTATATGTATGTGTGGTAACATTTTTATAAGCAATCTGGCACGCAAACAATTTGGACTGTACTCTACCTAAATACTCTAGTATTTCGCCACCCTCTGGACAAGAACTTTTTAGAAAATTAGTCCTGTACAACATACGTAAACGACTATTGTACATATCCAAAAAATAGTCTAATAGGTTGTTAGCATGCTTCCAACTAATTTTGTTGTAGATAATGTATATTTTATTTTTCATTTCTGAGTTTCGACTCTTAATCTAACAAACGGATCTGCTTTGTCGGCTCAAGTTACACGCCATCAAATTTTTAATTATGTTACTAATTTATGTTGTTTTATTTGATGATAAAATTACAATAAACTGATATTTAATTTACCATTTAAAACTTTTAAATTTCAATAAATAATTTTACCCACTAAATCGATAATCGGACCAATTTTTAGTAAGTTTATTATTGATGAATAATAAATTGATATTTGTGTGTATTCGTCATCATATCAATTGGTTCAAATATAATTGTAGCATAAGATAAAAACCCGTAAATAAACCGTCTTAAAGTATAAATAATAAATCTAATGCAAATATTAAACACAATTCATATCTTTCTAAAGTATTGTGCATTCTAAATTATCTTATCGACATTGGTTGTACCAATAATAACAAACTCGAATTGTTCAAACTACGATTTGGTTTATCTGAAACAAAGTAATTAAAGTCTTTAATTATTAATAGCTTCGCCTATTCACATACATAGCATATGTACATAAGTCAATAAATACGCTAATCTGATAACCTTACTCAAGATTCTTTGGAGTAAAACTGTATTCGATTTACACCAACATCTATAAAATGGTCATAAAATGGTTCTACTCAAGTGAAAGGTCAATAATAATTCAGTACTTATTATATCGGAATGAAACGCCGAACCATTACATGAAAACTTTGGCAGTATACAGAAGATAAAGTAGAGATGTTCCATATATATTTCAGAGGAATGGATCATACAGATTTTAGAACTACACATTGTTAAAACGTTAAAGTGCTCAAAACAGGAATCAAAAACAAATAATGGATGACGATTTTCAATCAAATAGCATAATGGTTTAAATTTATGACATAGGGGCGGGAAAATCATCATCTGAGTACAGAATCATCCTCGTCCATTTAGAAAGTGTAACTAATTCGTATAAATTTGTTGATGACTTTAAACTTCACTGTGAAACCGATTCTACTTAACTCGAAACTAAAGTGTCTCCGCGGTTGGGAAATAGGTGCAAGATAGGATATTTATACGAGTGTTGGGAGTACATTGACCCATAAAAAAATTTAACGATAAAAACAGACAAACAATAATGTACAGTAGCACCTCATATATAATATGATTTAAATTGTCCCTTAGTTAATTGATATATCGAATCTATTTGGTTAAAAATTTGGTAAACATGGACACTTTTACTAAGTTATGGGCATTTCATAATGCAGATACAGACGGTTATATTAAAATCTCCGGTATAGTAAAAATTATATTCGCTTTACAAATTGTGTATTTGTTTTACACAAAACAAGCTCTTGTATGGTTTCACATCGTGATAAATTCGTTACTAAATGTCTTTAATGAAAACCAATCAAATCCCAATATATAATCTGTTGTAATAAAACGTAACAATTAAATTGGACAGGTGCATTATACTGAAGTATTATTTACATGTATGACACATTCAATTTTTACCAAATAATACAAATAATTTAAAAAGAATACACAACGAATAGAAATTCTGATAAGAAAATGTGATAATTAATAAACTATTCATTGGTACCCTGTAATTAACAAAAAAAAACTCCCGTGCAATATACATTCTAACCAATAAATTTATCGCTTGATTTGTAGGTTTACGTTTTCAATAATTGAACTCACCTGTAACTCGGCTGTTGTTACTTGAGTCGGATTTATGGGGTTACTTGAATTTGTTTGATATTGCTGTCCACCACGATTATATGCTGGTACTGATTGTACAGATGGCTGAACAATTGCTGGTTGATCTTGACGTACTTGCGGTTTTACTTGATTATCATTTTCAAATGGATTATAATCTTCTAAGCCTCTTTGGGTATTATTTGTATTCCTAGCAACTTGTTGTATAGCTGGATCCTATATTTAAAATCATTTTTATTATATTAATACCTTCGTTAATCAGATATGCAACACAATAATTGTAATTACCGCAAATGGGTTATCAACCATAGGCTCCCCAAATGGATTTTCATCAAAACCAGACATATTTATAATTATATTACACACAAATTATTTTTTATTTTAAATTTATATAATTTTGCTATATTTTAGCCACAATATTTTATTAATTATATATTTTTTATATTAAATATATACAAAAAAAAATCACATTAAAATGATTCGTATTAATCCATTATGTTCTCTGACATTTGATGACAGCTCATTTTTGGTGAATAATCATTGATGTACAACAAACGAAAAAAATTTACAACCATAATCTGCTATAATTTTTTATAGTAAACATGTCAAATTTTATTCACCATTCGAAAGGTGGGAATCACGAAATTCAAACTGAAATAATAAATCAAGTAAATAAAACAATCAATTGTTTACAGTTTTAAGATTTTATTTTAATCAGTTTTTATCAAAAGATTATTTTTTGTTTTCACTTTTGTCTGAACTCTTGGAATCTCTCATTGAAGCTGATCGGCGACGCTTGGCTTCTTCACGTTTAACTTTAGATTCCTTCTTTCTTTGAGCTAATAATTTTGCATAATCAGCTGCTTGTTCTTTACAATTTGCAGCCCGTTTCTTACGGAGAGCCAAACGATGTCTCTTACGCTAAAATGATATTTTGATTATAAACAAAAACTCATTGCCTTAATTTAAGATAAAACCTACTTGTAATACATTTGGAGTGATCAAACGTTGGATTTTTGGAGCCTTGGTGCGACCTTTCTTTTTACCATCTTTATCTGGAAGTGGACGACGTACAACATATTGACGTACATCATCATCTTTAGTCAAATTGTATAATTTGCGAATCTTGCTTGCTCGTTTTGGTCCTAGACGACGTGGAACGTTGCTGTCTGTTAAACCGGTAATGTCTTTTTCACCTTTTTTAACAACAATTAAAGCTAAAACTGACATATTAGCATCCACAATACATCCACGAACTGATTTACGTTTACGTTCACCAGTACGACGTGGGCGATAACATGAATGTCCTTTCTTCAAAAGAAGACGAACACGGCCTAAAAGTAAACATTTTATAATTAAGTAAAAACTTTTACCAAATCAGACAATATAACAACTTACCATTTGAAAGAACACCTTGTTTCATGGGGAAACCTTGTTTATCATTTCCACCAGCAATGCGCAAAACATAACCTTTCCATTCATCTCCCAAGATATCGGCTTCAATTTCAGCGCCCATACGTTTCTCGTAGAACACTCTTAATTTATGTTCGTCATTCTCTTCGAACAACTTTTGGCACCCCGTTGCGGGATATGATACGTTCAACTGAAAACATAATTTAAATAGAAATATAACATTAATATTTTTATAATATCGAACATCACTTGACGTTTAATCCTAGTCTCATTTTATTATGGTTCTGACATTTCACACAACTATTATTTTAAATATCATCGAATGAAAATATTAATTAAACTATATAAAATAATATCGTATATGCCATTTAAGAATATAAATTTGTTAAAATATTTATTAATTCACATTATTTTTAAAGATTTATCACACACCTTCATGATTATCGTCTATACACGGCAATCAACCATTTAGAAAGAACAAATAAAATATTTTACATATGGAGGAGACTTCCGGTATATAAATTTGAAGTGACACGTTTAGACGAATTATGTTTAAATATAGATAGCGCTAATGTTAATAGTTGTTCCAGTGTTCTATAAAGTTTAAATCTCGTTACGCTTAAATTTTATTTTTAATAAATGTTTAAATGATTTTATTCTATATGTGACCCATAAACAGTTTTATTTTGATATGTTAACATTGTTAAATTACAATATTTATCACATAGGTTGTGATAAAATGTTTATCTTAGTAGCACCTGTTCGAGTAACACGGCTTTCAAACCATGGAGTATGGAGATGGATTTTATAAATGAAAATATTAATTCATTCTATTTTGGTTAGACTTAAGAATGATATATATGAATTACGACCTGAGTAACCACTGTACCTAAAGAATTTACATGAGCATTTGTAAACTAAATAGTCGTTTAACAAAATCCACTCGGTGATAAGAAATGAAAGACAAAACTTCCATTTGCAAGTTTAAAACCAAAATTTTAATAAATAAAAACACAATAAATCTTTTTTTTATAATATATTTTTTCTTGCTTAAGAATACAAATGCTTACTTAGCATGAGCTTGAGCTTTACGCATTTGTGTAAGAACGTTAGATAATTCTTCACGCTTCCTCTTGGCTCTAATATGTGTTCCCAAACGGCGCTTTAAGAATTTGAGTGCACGCTTATCCTTGGAAACTTTTAGCAATTCCATTACTCGTTTTTCATAACCAGCATGTCCTACTACTTCACGTACTAAATCTCTGACAAATTTAGTGTGTCTTGTTTGAACCTAAAAACAAACAAGAAAGTAACATTAGAATTTGGTTTACGACTAAAACGATCTTAATTATTGATGAAATAATTGTATCAGTGCCTAGTCTTAACCAAGGTAAAAGCAAAATAAATCCCAAATCACTTTAAACAAAAGAATATTGAAAAAAGATCATTGTTATAAATTTTTAAAACTTGTAGTCTTTGAATGGAGTTTTTTCATCATATAAATTAAAATTGTGTCACAAAAAAAAATATTAAATACTTACACCCTTTAGACGTGCTGGTCTGACTCCTTTAACTTTTCTGTCACCTTTATATTTCAATTGCTTTATTTTGGTAGTTTTGTGTCCCTTATTAAGGCCAACACACATTTCGTATCTTACACCCATCTCGAAATACTATAAAAACAAATAATTTGAGGTTAAACTTTAAATTATTGTCAATAGTTCTAGGAGTTGTAAAACCCCATAATTTAATCATCATTTAATTATTAATTGTTTAAATTAATATAATTTACACAAGAGATTATTATATTTCAAATGATTGATTTAATTTTAAATGATTTTTTTAACTTCACGAATTATTTCGTACCTATTTCTGATGACAACCGGATGAAAAAGAATTTGTAAACTTGCCATCGTTGTGTTGAAGCAGTTTATTGTTTTTGTTTTTATTGGTATGCGTTCGGTATTTCAATTTTACAGCAGTTTTTATCTGTCAGTTTTGGCGGTTGGCACTATATTTACATTATTCTGTCAAAGTCAATTCTGAATCCATATAGAATGAAGTTCTAGTTTAGTATTTAAATAAATCTTTTTAATAAATAGCATTAATATGGTAAAACGGAAGAAAACCGATAGTTCTACAATTCGAAAAAATCCAGTGCGTAGTGTTCGAAAGGAAAAACATCAAATCGCTTCTTTCAATGAATCAATAGCGTCAACCCGTTGTAAGGAATGGTTGGTAGAACAAAAAAAAATTAAAAAGGAGATAAAAGAAGAAACGTCTCAACCTACTACTGATGATGTTGAAATTGAAACTCAAACTGAATCACAAAATGTGTTGCCAAAAGTAAAACTTAAAACTAGGGGACCACGGCAATGTTGGAAGAAAATAAAACACCTCGTAGATTTTACTTGCGAATGGAAGCGGTGTAATGCAGAAATATCAAACGAAGCAGAGTACGATGAACATGTAATGGAACATTCGTTTGGTATAGTACCAAATGAAGATTTGTATGAATGTTTATGGGACTTGTGTGGCTTTGTATCTAACGATTATAATGCGTTGACGAGACACTTAAGTTTCCACATTTATCATTCGAAATTAAAAACATACGGTGATTCGTATCGTCAAACTATTGACTTTCCACAATGCTCATATGATTCACGTAATCGAAACTTTTTTCCCGATACTGATTTTGACTATGCATGCCTTTGGCAAAACTGTAATCAGAAATTTAATTCAATTGTCGATTTTCTGTACCACGTTAAATTTACACACTGTAGCTCACTCTTCAAAGGGGTATCAATGGCTTGTAAATGGGAATCATGCACTAAAACCTTTAGTAAACAAGCATTTTTAGCGTGCCACTTAATGGTGCATACCCGAGAAAAACTGGTAGCATGTCCTCATTGTGGTGCCATGTTCAGAAATAATTCACATTTTTTTGACCATTGCGAACGACAATCTGTGAATAATAGTAAGTCGAAATTGTTTTACACGTAGTATACTTAATAAAAAATACAAAATTCATTTTTTCCAGCGCATGAATTTCAATGCGAACATTGTCATAAATATTTTGCATCGGAACGTTTATTGCGAATACATATGAGAGGTCACATCAATTCATTGAAATGTACTTTATGCGACATGTCATGTTCAAAACCCTACGATTTAGCAAGACACATTCGATATAAGCATATGCAAGAGAAACCGTTCACCTGTAAATTTTGTACATTCCGAGCCGTTACGAAACACGATATTCTCACACATCAAACGATTCATTTCGAAGAAACGCACGAATGTAATAAACTGGAATGCAACTTTAAAACTAATTCCGTTCATTTGCTCAAGAGGCATATGCTAAACGAACATGGACGAGGATTGAAAACGTTTGCGTGTCACTGTTGTGAACAAACTTATAACTATAGTCAGTTGTTGTCACGCCATTTACAGAATAAGCATAATTTTCAACATCCTGCTGGACACTCTAGGTTTACATATAAAAAGTGTGCCGATGAAATTTATCGTCTACAAACGGTAAGAGTTGAAAGTCTTGATGTTACAAAACAAATCATTCTTAAAAATGATGGTGCCGAAGAAGTGGATGAGGAAGAGGATGAAAATGTGGAACTGGACAGTAGTGATATTGAAATTGACGAAAATCACGAAAATGAAAAGTCGATTAAAATGGAAGATGGCGTAAGTGATATGGAAGCTCTTCATGTAGATGAAGAATATGACGAATCGCACAACGATGAAACTGAAATGGAAAATTCAAATTGTGTTAAAAGTATTGATGATTTTAAAATTATGAAGTATTTGAAAAATGAAAAATAAAATTGAATTTTAGTAGCATTTGGTTTTGAAATCTATTAATTGATCCCAATGTATCAGTGGTATATTGCCACTTGAAGCAACGTCTGCATATTAAGGCTGGTTATAAATTTCAAATTTAATTAAATTATTTGCCTTACCCATTTCTAGATGTCATTATATTCAATGTTTCCTCACAACTTTAAAGGTAGTCAAAAGTAAATACATCCTTATAAGAAAACAATATAAATTATACAACAAGTTATTTGGGATATGCTTAATAATAAGATTTAGATGTGAACAAACATTCAATCACTGCCTTGTTTACAATTATTTACCAACCAACCAATTTCAATAATCACCATAGATGTGAACCAGGTTGCTTTCCAATTGCAAAAATTATTTTCATAAATTATTTCAATTTTATTTAATTAAACAAAACAAATTTTAATAGATATCAGATCTTATAAATTAATATAATAATATTTATATCTACAGTCAAAAAAACAAATAATAATATTAATATCCTTTGTATACAAAAATATTTTATCTACAAAAATTTCTATAAATTTCATATAAAACATGTTATTGGCGATTTTAAGGCATTTTTGGTAAATTTTTCGGTATATATTCAACAAAATTAGCCGGAAATTGGCCCACTCTAGATCCTATTCGCCCATAAAGCCATTCATCATTTATTATATACAGTATTTCAACTATATCATTTTCATTTAAATTTAAATCTTCTGCCATCTCGCCATTGAACGTATATAAAACTTTTACTTTGTTTTGTGATTGTACAAGCGGTAAAGAATTAATAGGATTTGTACAATCGGAGAGTGGAATTTTTACATCTAAATAATTTATAGGAAACATTCCTTCACAGCCACGTTTATTACGTCCAAAGTACCATTCTTCGTTGATTTTTCTTAATAAATAAATTTTTTCATTTGCCTGCAATGACGAGTTGGGGAAAAGAAATAAGCATGAAACAATTTTCATTTTGATCAAACAAATAAATGATTACTTACCCTAAAATCTAGATCATCTTCTTGTACGCCATCGAAATCAAATAAACTAATACCATAACTATCTCCTGGAGTTGAATCGATATATTTGTTGTCATCCCCGTAAGTAAAGTTTGTTTCCGAGTTTTCAGTAAAAAATTCAGGCGGTGGAGGTGGTGGCGGTACCATAGGCATAGGTGGCGATGGTGGTGTTGCATCTTCGAAATTATCATCTTTTGTAAGTGATTCGGTCACTTGTGGTAAAACAGCGTAATTTTCACGTTTTTTGCCAATTGGTCGAATTATAGTTGGCGCAACAATTGGTGTTGGCATAATTAAACTTTTTCCATTACACAGTGGATCAACGAAATCATTTATTTTTGAACCAGTGGATTTTTGTACCAATGATGATGGCGGTGGCGGAAGGTTTAATGGTTTTTTAGATTCTCCAGGTAGCTCAAATGGATCAATTGATTCCCATGGATCTTTACTTTTTATGTGTAACGAATCTAAATTGAAATCATCTTCAAATCCGCTTTCTGTCTGTGATATATTACCATTATTTGGCGAGTAGATTGAATCCGAACTAAAACTATCGACACTAACACAATCACTATTCGATTTTTGAGTTAGTGTGGGAGAACTTGGTGGCGAATTAAAATCAATCAATTGTACATTAGTATTGTTACTAGTCGATTTTGTGTTCGACAGTGAATAGGATGGCGGGGGAGGCACCTAAAATATAAATACAACATGTATATTCGCAATTCGATTAAGTTGTTTTATAACAAAAACTAAATACTTTTGGAGGAATTTTACTATTAACAGGGTTTAGTTGTCCAATTCGATTTGGTGGTGTTTTTGAACGTTTGGTACCAAATAAATTCGACAGTATATTCACTGAGTTTGGTGTTGCACTCTTCTTAAGTACTGGTTGCTGAATTGCTTTTGGAGGTGGTGGTCTGGGTGGTGGAATTTTTTTGTTATTATTCAACATGAAATCTGAATCGAATGGTTTATCGTCCCAATTTGTTGTAGGTGCATATCTTGATATGATTTTCGAACCTGGTCGGTTATTTACCGATCCATAATTTTGCTGCCGCATATTGTTTGGTTTTGGTGGTGGCGGGGCAGGCCTTGATGGTATTGTCATCGCGTTAGTACTAGAAATAGAAAAAAATACATTTGTATAATTTTATAAAGAAAAACGCCTTCTACTTTAGGTTTTGAATTACGAGAAAATCAAAATATTACACAAATTATCTAACGAAAATAACGCCCCATTACATAAAATACTGTACAATACGTTTTTATTTCACTAATAATTCTGCGAAATTAAGAGAAAATCATTGACCGCATTAGAATTTATAAAGAAATTGGATGAACCTATCTGCAAAGTGTATGTGCGTAGATTTAAATCCAAATGTACTAATTAATATCAGTTTTATAGCTGAAAAATTAGCATGTAGGACCTTGTGAAATTTCTAATCAAAATTAATTTTAATCTTAATATCAATAAATTTGTTATTTATGAAATACGTAAATTCAATTTGGTTCTGTCTCGTCGATAGTCAAACAAAGGCCATGAAATGATAGATTTAACTTATTGTGAGACACTTTGTCTTAATACTTAATCCCTATTAAATTAATCCTAAAAAATCTCATTAGCTATTATACTAAATCGCATTTCGGATGATTAAGTCGCATTCGGTATCGATCATAGTATCAATAAAAATGAAAATTAAAAAATATATCTAGAATGAAATGTCTATTGGGCCAATAACAGATTTATTCGCTTATTACAAACATTTAAAAAATGAATCTTTTTGGAAGCTATGTAGCTGCCAGTTAAAGATCTATAAGCTTCAGCAAGAGAATATCTTCAAGTCCATCATTGTGGATGGAATTATGAATTATGTATATTATGAATCAAATGTTCATCCATTTCCATTTTTAGCTACATATGTTGACTAGTCTTCACAAACACGACATTTTTTTATTGAGATTAATTAAATATCGTTATAACATTTAGTTAATTAAAAAGGTATATATATATAAAAGTATTAGATAGGTCAAGTTTCAATAAGAACATCAATTCAGAAAAAAATAAAAATCATCATAAAATTCGTTGAAATATAATATTACTATTTTTTTGGATCATTATTTTACAATAATCAAAGTTCGTTTGTAAATATTATTCATTCATATTGATTATATATAATTCATGTCAAACAATGTTATTCATAGTACGTTGAAGATATTAATATACATACATCTATAATTAGGCTAGTAAACAAAATCGCGTTGAAATTTTATCGTGACCATACAGGAAGCCCTTCGAAACGTATATACCAATAAATCTATCTCGATTGAGACATCATTTTTTTATTGAAATGTGATACAGAAGTTCAAACAGTGACTTTGAATAGAGATTAACGAATATAAACCATATCGTAAAATACGGAAATGGGTATTTTCTCAGCTTCAATTATAAAAATATTTGTGGTTTTGGTTTTATTCTTTCTACTAGTTTACTAAACTGATTTTTTATAGCATGCCCTTATTGAACCACAGTACATTTAATTCGAAAGTAATTTAGAGGATTGACTTTCCGTTCTAGTACAATTCCGACTATTTATCTCGCGTTTGTATAAATCAATTGCTATCGGATATTTTTTATAAAGCAATTCTTAAATTTATGAAACGGCAATTGTTTGCTCATTGAAAAAATTATTACGCCAACACATTTCAAATATGCTGATAAAACACTTAATCGATTAGTGAGTAACCTAATTTTATTTTTAAGTTCATTGAAAAATAAATCAAACAAAGTTTTATCGAAAAAATTTCCTTATTTGTATATAAACAAAATTGCTTCGTTATCGAGATTATTATATTTTATAAGTTCGTAAATATTTTTGGGTACATGATATGAAAGTATAAGTCACGATAACTTCAAGAATGAAAGATAGATAATGAATTAAGAGACAATGAATTAACGTGTTAATATAGACTATTTGTATTTTTTTAACTAGAATGTCTAACAACGAATATTCCCCAAGAATAGTTTTTAATTCTTTTGTACAATAACACTTTATTCTTCTAAATAATTATACTTCCGATAAATTTTGCCAGCAATCACAACAAATACTATTGAAACATTATATAAATCAAAACATTTGGTACTTTCACAAGCGCACATATAACTCATCGCGATTATTTTTTTACATACAACAAAAATTCATTCATAATATGCATAATGAATCAAATCCACTATCCGTAAAATAAAATACCCAAAATATAATTGTTCATACTATTGGTGTTCACTCATCTTAAAAAATTTCACATCAACTAAATGATTCACTTTCAACATTAATACTACTCAGAAAAGTTGAATTTCCGTATATGTGAAATACAACAGTTGCACTATAATCAGAACTATACATTTCATTAGTCGCTATAACGCAAAATTTATTTCTTTTAATCGACTTAAAGTGGCATTGACCACAATTTATCTAAGCTGAAATTCTTAACCAACACAAATTTTAGAAATAAAACTAAGAAACTTAATTCACTTACACGAAACATGGTTATTACGATTTTGATTTAATCGACAGGTTTGTAATCGACCAAAGACAATTGCAGAAATTTAAAAAGTTGTTTTTAAGACAAAATCTAATTATACACGACTACGAGGAGGTGTTCTACATACTATGAATGTATTAGGAATGGTTCAAATCAAATTTTTTTTCGAGTTCTATACACCATAAATCTACGATAATAATACAATTGTTAAACTGACTAATTAAAATACAAATTAGTAATTCAAAGTAAACCTTCTTATCGTCACTCAAAATTATACATTAATAATTGAAATGTCTTACCTTGAATTAACTGATAACATTTGATGATGAAAACTCACACAGCTATTTTAAAAATGTTTTACGATTATTGATATGTTTGTTAGACTAAAATAAAAAAAATAGAAATTGGTTTGTATTAGTCATCAAATTAAAAAGTTTTATTACTACTTTTTAATTTAATTTATGTCGATGTAATTAATTGCTTCTCTAAATTAAAGAAGATCGATTATAGTAAGTTGTTTGTTTGAACGATTCGAGCCGTACTTAATTATTATTACGTGCGTCAATTAACTTTCATCTTCGCTCGAAAATATTATATAAATAAAATCAATAACAACTTTTATACTTACCTACCCACAACTAGATATAAACGACAAATGTGTATTGAACACAGAAATCGAAACAAACTAATCATTGATTATGTTGTATATACGAGGGAACAAAACATGAATTGGATTGGGATAGTTAATTCAAACAACGTGATACATAATTACTATTTAAATTTGTTTTGTTTACTATGTACTCGTATATTTAAGAATTACATGATCATTACAAAATATTTTAACACTTACTAAAGCACGTACGTAATAAACTAATTAGCGAAATCATAACATTCATTATGCTTTTGCTGTTTATTGTCTAGACAAGACATATTATCCAAATTATTATAGAATACAACAGCAAAATGTGTTTGAACGGAATGGATCCACTTGCGCAATTGCAGTAATATTCAAAATATCTCATAGGAGAGCTAGATGCATAGGATTTTAGTAACAGTTGGGTGAAGTATCTTGATTCACTCTGGAGAAATCTGGCGTCTGAAATTCGAGACAACAAACGCGAGAATATGTAACTAAAATTCTGCGAATGTTAACTATAGCTTAATTCATCGTTGGGAGCAATCCTTTAAGTTTAACAGGATCATAAGCAACAAAATAATTTAACTTTTGTTTGTTGTTCCTATAAGATTAGTATGTAACACTAAGTGTGTTACAACAAAGTGATAAATAAAATTTTATGTAAACGAAACAAAAATAATCAAAATGCGTAAGCTAGTTTATAAACCTGGTTTTTCGCAAATCTGAGATTTATAGCTGACATTTTTATGACTGTATGTCACTTTTAAGACAACATAATAAAATTGTTATGTTCACAGTCTGAACACTGCTGAATAAAGTTGAAATATACTAATAAATCTCTTTATTTTAAATGTTGATTCAATAAATAATAATCTATGGCTTAGAGGCCGTAAACGGCCCTTACCGCGTCTCATCTGAGACCTTATGAACCATTTTAACGATTGGTGCACATTGTAGGTGGTCAGCCCAACGAATGTTTTTACACACAAACGCATTTTTATGTCATCCGGTTGCATGTTAATTTTTGGTCAACGGCGGGAATCGAACTCGAAACCGCGGCGTGATGAGAAACTCTCTTAACCATTAAGCTACATCCGGCGACATTGATTCAATAAATTGATTCAATAAAACAGAATTAAAGTTTAAGTTTTATTAATTAATTTGAATTTGTTTTTTTCCAGTAAGTGAAAGCTCTCTAAATATACATTAACCTCTCGTTAACTAAGTAGTTAACTATCACCTACGAAATTGTATATATATAAATATATATATATATATATATATATATATATATATATATATATATTTATATATATATATATATATTTATATATATATATATATATATATATATATATATATATATATATATATATATATATATATATATATATTTATATATATATATATATATATATATAGATAGATATTTATATATATATATATATATATATATATATATATATATATATATATATATATATATATATATATATATATATATATATATATATATATATATATATATATATATATATATATATATATATATATATATATATATATATAATATATATATATATTTACAGGGAATCATTAAACCTCAAATAAATATTAACCCAGCCATTTCAATCAAATATTTATTAATTCGTTGGTTTATTGACCCAACAAAACACATTTCCATATGAAAATGTAACCATAGGTAAATTACTAACCAACTGTATTTGTTTACAATATGTGCTTATTTCCTAGAATAATGTTGTAAAGTTTTAATTCACAATGATTTCTTGGTTGAAGTGTTTAAGCCAGAAGAATATATTAAGGTTGATTTATAATTAAAATCATACGTTCAAGCAGTTTAAGTATGAAATGGTATGCATTAGGTCTATATTGTTAAAATGTAGATTATGTTGACTTTACAAAAGAGTATCAAAACATGAGAAATCGATTAATTTCGGTATTTCCTATTGTACCTAGAAGTTGAGACTTTATCTACAATTTGCTGAGATTGTCGTTAAATATTGCAACATCGATCTGAAATGAAAGACTTCTTCGGTTTTTTTATAAGAAGAAGAGTAAGCCTGAATTGACATTATGAAAAGCAAATGATAGTATATTAAAGGTCAATTAAATCAATAGTCATTACATTTTTCTATATTGACCAATATTGATTAATAAACTCTGAATTTATAGGAAGTCACGCAGCACGCTATTTATACTTAGCATTATTAATTAATACATCAGTAAAATATTTATTTTGTTTTAAACCATAAATTCAATGTCATGCCAACAATGATCACGACATTGGAACAATAAAGATAATTAATTAGATTAAAATAAATGAAAACTTTCTATCAGACAAATTAAATAATTTCTCCAAAATTTTCCAAAATTATTATAAAATGGGAAAGATTGATTTTTGATTTACCTAAGCTATGCTATACATATTGGCCGACTTCCTGGTATACTTAACAATGCATTTGAAATATTTTAATAATTTGGCATACGTCCAATCAAACACGCTCACCCTGTATTTATTATAAACAAAGGCATTTTTATTTACTATTTATATTATAACAATAAATAATATAGCGATCTCCTGATTTTAAGTTAACTAACTAAGACTTATATTATAATGGAGATATGCAGATATCTTTTGATTTGCATAGCAGCATTTACGATTCGGATATGGTTATATGGCGAGAACAATGCATATAAAAGATTAAAAAATTCAAATTACCTTCAAGAAATTCAGTACCGATCTAAGCAAGCATAAGAAGTAAATTAGTGTGATGTATGCATACTTTTGATTACAAACACTACTTTTGGTTTCTGTTGCATATTTCATATTTTAATATCGCGGTTCAAATAGGAATTGGTTATCAACTGATAGATATTAGTCTTGGTGTCGATTCTTCCCGTTGACGAACAATTAGCATGCACCTGATGACATAAAAAACGATTGTGTTTAAAAGCATTCGGTGGGCGACCACCTACAAATGTGCACCAATACATTAAAATGGTTCATAAGGTTTCAGTTGAAATGTGGTAAGGGCAGGTTAGGGCCTTTAAGGCATCGATTTTAATGTTCGTTTTGTTTTTATTTAATATTTTCAGAAATGGAGAAATTATACGACCTAACAAGTATTTCTATCTCATCAGTACCCAACTAAGGTCTAAGTTGAGACGTTAGGGCCTTTAAGGCATCGAGTTTAATGTTCGTTTTGTTTTTATTTAATATTTTCAGACGGAGAAACTATACGCCCTGACACGTATTTCTATGTCATCCCAATCGGTACCCAATCGGTTCAAATGTCAGCTGGATAGCCTACTCTAGGTTTCATAACGATAATTTTGAAAATTTATTTTCAATTAAATTTTATGCTTTTCAGTTTGGTAGCTATACATATATTGACGCGATAAACATTTTCCTTTAATATGTATTACTCTGTTTAATTTACTCTAACGCATATTGATTACAAACTTACTGAGAAAATTTAAAGACAATGTAAAGTTTATAGTATAAAATGTATAGTGGCTCATAAATATGAGCTAGAATATTACAAATTATAATAATGATAGTATTTTATATAGACGAAGATTTTAACTGCTAATTTCCTCTAATCCTCTAGCTTTATGATCATATCACTAACACATTAATCTTCAAAACGTTGAATGATTTGATAGATGATTGCAAGTGGTTTCTGTTTTGCAAGCAAGCGCAGTCTCATTGACTTTAAAAATACTATCGTGGTCATACAGACGCGATTAACCGACCACTTTCAGAATAACACATTACTATTTCCACAAATGTCGTCGGTTCTAGCTTAGTGGTTAAGAGAGTTTTTCTTAACCACTAAGATAGAACCGGCTAGCAACTTCTTTAAACGAGGTACAATGTTTTATTAAATTGATTGTATTTAGAAAGGAGACGATATCAGTGATATAAAAACGCAAATTTATTTTTACAGAATAATTGTTAAATTATTTCTTAGCAAACGAAAAATAGAATTATATATAATGTAACTTCATCTAACGTCATATGAGTCTAACGCATAGGTAGTTGATTTCAGAAGCAATTTGGATCTTATTTTATTAATATCTTATCTTTTCAAAAATCTTACTAAACCACCTCATGTTTAGGTGTCCTAACATAATTAAACTACAAATAAGTTTACGTGTAACGCTTGAAGAAAATGAACAAACGCTTCTCCGTTTAGACTAAAACACATTTGAGAATGAGTCATATATAAATATGTATACCACTATTGATTTATGTGAATCATCAAATCGAATTGCACACCACTGGTTCATCCATTTAAGTGCAAAACACAGGAATAAAATGTTTATCAATTAAGTCGTTCAATCTGAATAAATTAGAATTTAATTGAGAAACAAAAGATTTACATCTTAAACTATGCTAATTTTAATTGATAAAACATCCAACAAATACGAATAATTGTAAAACGCAAAGTTGAGATCTGTGAATAAAATGAATCATGTATTTTTTACAGATTAGGAAGTTCTTATATATTAGGCAATTGCAATATTGAGTCACGTGTCCTAGCACGTGTATGTCAAAAAATCGTTACAGGAGTAATACATTTTGTATGCCATTGTAACGTCGTTTACATCAGTTTAAATACCGTTCATGATGGATCATTACAAGTTCCTCTGATAATTGAAAACAGTAGCATGTTCATTTACATTGCAAAATAAACATTTTATATCCAGATTGTACAATTATAACGGAACAGAATTTCCTTTCGGACAAAAAAAAAATATGATAAAGTAATGACACATAGTTTGTTCTTACACTTAGTATTTATCACAATTGATAACACTGTCAATAATTGATAATTATGATGCAAATAATAAAAAAATACAAACAGCAGTTAAATCACCTGAGATAACAACAGATATAATTACGTGTTTGATATGTTTATTATTTATTTATATTTTATAAAAGTAAATGTATATGAACGACCTTCGTAAACACATAGCACAAAATATAAAATTCAAATGAAATTCATATTTTTGACAAAAGAATAACAAAACGAATTAATTTTTCATTCGAATCTGTCTATTTTCATGAAAATGTTTTCTTCGTTCGTTCTTCAAATAAACAAAAAACATTGACGTAATAGACGATACATGATTTTTTAACTAATGTTAGCACTTCGATAATATTATACATACATATTTTGCATTATACAAATTATAACATCATTTAAAACTACGTAAATTAACAAAAAATCTCACCTTGTTGAAAATTTATTATGAATGTTTGTAAATTGTAACACAAAAACAATAATTTACTAAATTAGTGTATACAAAATAACTAGCAGAATTAATTATAATTTAATCGTATTTTTTTTTTGTTTAATTTGTATATTAATAAAATAATAATAAGAGTTTAAATGGACAAATGAAATTAAATTACGAATAATAATAAAAAAAAAATATATGATGGAAAAACTTTTTTAATGACAGCTGATGACAAATATCGTGCTTTTGGTTGTGTTCGGTTTTATAATAGTAAAGCATGCACTACACGATGCTAAAAAAGTATTCATTTTGATCCACTTAAAAGGCTTTTTTAAAATCTATATTTTTTATGGTGGTTTAAAGCTTCAAATAAATAAATACCTTAAATTGTTCTGATTTTACTAGGGCTGAGCTGGCATTGCATGACTTTTCTCCATTGGCTCTTTAAGTTCCACAAGATAACAGGTTGTTTCTTATCCGTTGGAACTATCATTGCCCACATAAACCTTTTGCCTATCAAAACATGGCTCACCTTTGAGAGATCGCGGAACCATAAGCTTTAAATCAATACGCAAAACCGACTCATTGCTTGACTATATCTCCATCGGTCCTTCAACTTTCATAAGATAACAGGTTGCTCTTTACTCATTGAACTATCACAAGAACCTCTTCTCTACCAAAACATGGCTTAGCTTTGAGGGATCGTAGCATACCCGACATAAACGTAGAACCATTTGAGCTTATCCGTATTTATGAGATATTTAGGTTTCAATAGTGACGATAGGGCATTCGAAGCACTCTTATCATAAGTAATGTGAGAGTCAAACTAATCCTAATAAAAGCTATATTGTATATTTGGGCAAATTCGGTAAAATAATGATGACCAATACGGCGAGACCGTAAGCCTTAAATTAGTACATGTGTCTTTGATTCGATTTGGTATAGCGAGAATTGGAGAATCTTGTGTACACTTTAACTGTTTTATGCCTTAATATAGATCATGCTATTCTCAAGGATCGGAATTGGAAGCATTACTCATTGTAACTATGTATTAACTTTTGTGATAAACTCAATAATAATATTTCAATTCGTTTCAAGATGTACCAAACTATTAACTGAGAAGATATCGATTATTAATATTGAGTTGACGAATCACAGCTTATCACACACATTGCTTTGTCGATATTATTGATTGACTGCTTCATTTGAGCTTAGAGCGGAATTTAATCAAAATTAAATAAAACTCCAAAAATTTATTATAATATATTTTAAATATTTTTTATTATTCAATTAAATTTTTTCCTGTTTATAATTATTTTTATTTAACATAAATCTAGATACAAAAGAACATGAAAAATTAATAAACGTATATTGTATGTATAAAGTGAAAATGGCTATTTAGCAAAAAAAGGTTTTAAATCCAGTTGTGCGATTGGAAGTTACGATACAGAATAAGTTAAATTAAATTATTGTTTAGAAAACATTTCAAATAAATTAATAATAATATAATATAAATATTTAATTCAAAATCTATTTGAGTTTTATTTAAAACAACAAATTTTGAAATTTCAAACTATTTCATTCCGAAAAAAAAAATAATTATTCATAATAAGATAATTTTAGACGTCTATCTAGAAATATTTTATATAATTATATTATCACATGTAAATAATTTCATTGAATAATTTTTATATTTAATATTTAGTTTAGTTTTATAACCTATCTATGTAGATAATTTTAATTTAATTATTTTAGGTTTTATATATTTTTTTTAATAAAATTATTGTTCTTTAATATAATTTATACGATGATATTTTGAAATTTATAATTATTTTTATATGTAGTAATATTATTATATAAAAAAAATATTCTGTCATATAGAATCTTTATTTAAATGTGTTTCTATGTCAACACGACATATGGGACAGTGTTTATTGGTCACTAGCCATTGATCAACACAGTCTAAATGAAATAGATGCATGCATGGTAGTCTCCTAAAAAATAAAGCATACACCATGTATAAATAATAAAACAAATTCAAAATTGTTACAAAATAAAATTTACTCACCGCACATCATTCTCCACTTCAAATTGACATAGACATATTGTACATTTCTCTGATTCGTCGTCATCCGAACTAATACGCCGAACACGTTTATATTTATGAGGAAATGTATTCCGTTCAATTACATCTTGAGTAGCACCACGATTACCATTCGAACTACTTGCTTCTATAACACGAACAAAGTGATTCAAACGTGTTATTAAATTTGATGTATGTGACGATAAGTCGATCTCAGATGGGCCCAACTATTTAAATAATTTTGTTAGTAAATTAATTCAATAAAAATTAACTTGTACTTACCCCAATACTCAAATGTACTTGTGGTTGGTGTGTTGTCGGTGGTGTAGCATACACAAATAAAGAAGCATCATGTTGAACAGTTTGCCTATTAGGTATATGTGCATGATTGCACGAATGGGCTGGAACCACACGTGTGATTTCATATAAAGTGTGTGCCGAGTTATGGAACTCATCTGGAACATCACGGGGCAAAATACGTCTACGTAAATTGTTTATCATATGACGCCGATCACATGAGCCACAATAATAACTTCTAGCTGGATCATTATGCTGTCTTGTATTAGTTGATAGATTAAGCGGTGTCATAAGACGTCTATGCAATTCTTGTGTATTTTGTTGTATATTCCAAAGATTTTCATGCACTGGATACGGTGGTGGAGCATTAGGAATTAGACCATAATGTCGACCTAGACGACAATGGGCACGATGCGAGTTTGGAGTTATCCACGGGGATCTAGGCCAGCCAACCTCTCTACGTTGTGTTGATCGCGGCACCTGATACCACGAACGCCATGTTGGCGGCGGAGTTGGTGGAGGTACCGGAATTCTATTTGTATTTCCTTCCATATTTACATCGTAAATATTATCAACTTCGTCTACAACAATATTTCTCATACCAGATAGAGAATTCGGGCTAACATCTGGTGGTGGTGGTGCATTTCTACCACTATTATCAATTGGCGATAAAATTGGTGGAACAGTATCGCAAGGTGGGATTGTTTCATTATTGTTATGTTGAAGACGCATACGAACAAACGCAGGTAATTGGCGTAATCTCGATCTTCGGCGATATCGACAGAAATTACTATGCGAGTTTGGTGGTATAACTACATTAGGATCAACTACTCCCGGGATTGGTGGATGAGGCCGTCTATATGCATAATATGGTGTATATTCGTCAGATTGAAGTTGTTGCTGTTCTCGTTGTTGTTGCCGCTGTTGCTCCAAATATGGACATGACAAATAATCGTTCGATGGTATCCCTGTTGCTGGTGTATGATGACTATCATGATTTACATAATCAATATTTAAAAATGGACGACGTCTACCTGAAGTTTCACCACCACTTGTTGTGGTATTGGTTTTAAAATAGGAACTCATTGCACTGTCACCATCGTTACGAACGGACAAATTTGTCGATTTATTATGATCTGTATTTCTGTTGCTGCTACTACTATTACTTGCTGCTGTTATGTCATACTCATCTTCTGAGTCTAGTGTTAAATCAATAGGATTAGACTGTGGTGATGTTGGATCGACTAAAATAACATCATCATCACTATCATCGTTACTACTACTACTTGATACCCAGTCTAATTGTAAATCGGGAGCAGTTAAAACATCCATAAATCCGGTGCGTTTATCACTTGAATTATCACTAGCAGATGATGACGATTCACATTTGTGAATAACATTTGATGTAGTAGCCGACTGATGAGATGAGGTATTTGACTCGGTTTTCAACGTAGATCCAAGTGTTTCAAATGTGTTACTATTGTTGCTTGTGTAAAGTGTAGATGGTTGGAATGAAGTCTCATCTTCATAATTCCTCGATGGAGGGGCTAATTTTTGTTTTTTCAACGAGCAGTTTTGATTATTATTTATTGAAGCTGTGCTACTATTAGTATTCATATCACTGTAAAATGAAAATATAGGTTTTATATATTTAAAGACAATATTAGTACAAATAGTGATATTACCACATTATATCCATTTTTGTAATCGATTTTTTATCACTTTTTAAAAGATCTATATAGAAATCATCATCAGAGTCTGATGAATCGGCATAATATTTTGTTTGCCTTGAAAAAGTTTTATTATCACAATTTGATTTTTTACTTAAATTTAATCCACTCGGTCCGGCAATAGGTTCCTCTATTTTATGTTTTTCCTCAACTTTAAGTGTTTCCGAAGTACGAATTTCATTTTTTGGTTTATTCTTCATTTTATCACGTTTTGGTGATCCTAACGATGGAAAACATTCGATGCAATCGCAAGGCAATTTTTCAAATTTTGCCACAACAGAGGAATTATTACACAACGAAGTTGATGATGATGATCGAACATTACTCAAATTGTGAGATAAATCATCATATTCATTATTATTATTACTTGTAGTATGATTGTTATTACTATTATGTTGATTTATTAGTAATGGCAAATCATTGGCTTTACGCTTAAGAATAGTCCGAATATTTTTCTCTCTCATTAATTTAATATCTTGCTCTAGCGACGAGGATGAACATATTGATGTAGATGGTTGAATGTTTAAAGACTCTGCACTGTTTCCAATAACATGAGGTTCATTTTTTACCAAATTATTCTGGCCTTGATTTAAATTAGATGGATTTGGTTTTATTTCATTTAAATAGTGATCTATTAAATTAGGACTTCGTATAGTAGATGAAGATGATGCACTTAATTTCTTATTAGCATTTTCCAGAGCCTGCAAAAATAAGCACATAAGTTATTTTTAAAATAAAACAAAACAAATATTTCATTTAATGTGAATGCAATAAATTCAACTTCAGAAAAATTTCGATACAAATACGAAAATAATCTATTTGTAAAACAAAATTTCTTACGTTCGTACAACCAATCAATTACATTGGTTGTAGGCTATTAATGCAATTCTTAATCGACATAAAGATATTATTCAAAGTTTAGGTAACTATGCGTCTCTGCATATATTCTAGACCAAATTACTATATAAAAGTACTTTTCTGTTGGGATTTTAAATGTATGGAATTTCAAATATGTATTAAAATTATTCAAGAATTTTACATTTCTGGAATTATTGTCGGTTTTCATTTAAACTGTTTGTAATTTTTTACCAAATAGAAGAAGTCTACAAAATCTTTAGAAAGAAACTTCGATTAGTTAATAATAATAACAACTATCTTAATCCATAACTGCAGCCTTTTCCACACAAAAAAATCTAAGTGATAATTGAAGACAAAGAGGGATATGTCATATGTAGTTCAATATTCGACAAATAACTGAAAACAAACAAAAAAGCCATAAAATTAGCAATAAACTAAAATTCTGTTAATATTAACAGCTTTACACTTTGTCTGTACATATATACATATATAAGTATTATGTTTTTATCAAAAATAATTTAAAGTATCTATAAGCAAATGACGACTTACCAGATTTTCCTTTAAAAATTTTTTCCGATAGCTGGAAGATGACTTGTTACTACTACTACCTGGCCCTTCTTCACTATCTATTTCAATAACACCATTATTACTGTTATTACTATTTTGAAATGTTGATGGATGATCTCTTCCAGTATTTAATGTATGTGATGGTTGTTGGGGTTGTTGCTGATGTGGCTGAGGAACTAAAGATTCATATTGATTCAACTGCCACATTGGATATTCTGGTTCACTATAATATCGTGCATTCCAAAATCCACTTTGGGTAGGATTCTGAAATTATAAAATGTATATGTTTGTGTTTATAAAAAAATGATATTGTAATCTAATCTACCATATGCACTTTATAGGTCAAATTATATTTATTGACTATCGCAGATTTTTCATTTATTTATAAATCGATAATTACACTGCAAATACGTATAGTTCTAAAATTGGATCTCTGATTTAATCGATTTACATTCCATTGCAATTATTTGTAATTAACCAAAAATAAACAATCTATAATAATTTAATGAAAAAGCCAGTGCACTAAGTGCACACCATTCAAAACACTTTCTCTCTACATGGAAACAAATGCAAATACATTCAAGACTATACATTTCATTTATTGCAAACATAGAAATATATAATTCTATAATTATAAACAATAAAATCAATGTACTAGTTTTTATAGAATAAAAAATTTGTTGTACAAAATATATTCATTTCGATTACTCATAATTACTTTTATTAACTTACCATACGAAATTGATCCCAATCATAGGCACCTCTATAATCGTCGTCTAAGGCAAATAGACGATCGTAATCCATATCTAGAATTTCAAAATAATGTTCACATTCATTTCTTTTTTATTAACAATTAGTATTTTATTTATTCATGTCGAAATTTATTCAAAAGCAGCTAGAAGTAGATTAAACTTAAGTATTGTGCCTCGATATGATGTGTCAAATTATGACATTGCCTTATGGACAAGTCAACTAAATCTTCAGTCTTGTGCGATTGTTGAAATTGGTGAAGGATATTGTTCATTATTTTTAGAAAATCGAAAAGTTAAGAAAATTGACGAATATTTTTTAGGTGTATGTGAATGTAGTGTATTGACTAATTGGCAATTTTGTAGTCCAATGTTAACTAATGTGCGACGAAAAGAATGTACATTTTATTATAACGATACATCGTCACGAGTTCATCGTCGGTTGTGTGACATATCAGCAATAAGTGAGTGGGGAACGGCTTGTAATTGTTCAAAGTTATTTGAAGGTGTTCGATTGAAGTCTGTAAATGGATTTCCTACTTGTATAAAACCTCCAGTACCGGAATCTATTTGCAAGTGGAAAAATCCTTGTGGAATAGCTACATGTAAAACTAAAACCGTAAAAGGTGGGATTCATAAAATAAGATGTTCGGAACAATGTTATGGAAATAAACCATTTTGTGAAAATATAGGAACAGAAACAAATATGCCACCAGAAATATCATCTAGATGGACAGGATGGGAAATATCAAATGAAAATCAAGATCAATCATACATAACAGAGACTGCTATGTGCATTGATTTGTTCAGTAAAACGCCTCGTTTGGATTGTCTTGGTCCTGGAACAAAATGGTACTACAATAATTAAATTTGTCATACTGCATTATATGTATATGTGTATATAATTTTGTCATTTTATAAATTCCAGTTGCACTAAAGCTTTAGGAAACTGTATATGTGCCATCTCTAATAGACTAGGATATCTGGTTCTGACACGTACCTCATCCAATCTGAATACAGAAAATTAAATAACAAATTTAATCGTCCATACCTGAAATCGGTGACGATGCACCAGCCGAGCTTTGAAATGCAGTAACTAAAATGTCGCCCAAATTAAGAGAATCGTTCGAATCTCTTAGTAACTGTCCAGATAATTCTCCATTTTCCATTGTACTAAATTTTACAACTACGTAATATGTAGAAGCCGTACATGAAAATAAAAATGAAATATTTTTTACATATAAATAAACAAAAAAAATGTTCTAAGCCATTACATAATGAATTTAATGATTTGATATAAAAATGCAAGTGATAAAATATAGTGAAATAATTGATTTAATCATCATCTGTCGATATGTGACTATAATGAACGTAACGCAAATTTTTCATCGCACGAACGGAAACCAAAACACACAAGAAAGAACTATACGCAAAATTGATTTTATGCTATGCCTTTAACATTTTAGTTTTATAAATAATAAAATATTCTAAAAATACATATAATTAATAATTAACTACCTTAATTTAATAATTTCTATTCACCATCACATTAAAAAATTACTCAAAAATTATTTCACGTTCATTGTAATGTAATAAAAACTAAAATGGTCATTTACAATTGAAATGAAGTTGGTACGAATTCTGGTCTGGGAAATTATGTGTAGTAATTATTTTATTGTCAAAAGCATATATAAATAACTGAACTAGATGTATATGTGGAAGAGAAATGTGAACGCAATAAACACATAAATTGAAGGTCTTTCGATATAGCCCATCACCATTTGACGATTGGAAAACCTTAAGTGCGATACCTATTTGAGAACCTGTCACACACAGATAAAATATTTAGTAAAAGTCAAATTCCATAGGTTTATGCATTAAAAAGTTGTATAAACATTTTCAATATTGTTTTGTCAAATATAATTTAGCTAGATATGTTTATTATTTAATTAAATTTGAAATATGTTCTTTATGATTTATAGGATAACAAAAGAATTTTGTTTTAGTTAGTGTGTTATATATGTTAAATTTATAATTCAAAAAGTTCATTTATTAATTTTAACAATATGTCAACTTTAAATGTCGCTTAATATTTTATTTTATTATCTAGTTAAACTCGAGTAAATCTGAAAATATTTTATTTTATTTTTAATGACCCGTCGTATGGTTTTAAATAAGTTATAGCTATTTGCATTTGAGGAAATACACAATGATTGACATTTATCTGGGTGCGACAGTTACATTTTCTTCCACTAGAGAAATCATTCCAATCGTCAATTATGATCGAGATTGTATAGGTAACTGATAAAAAAATATTCTGTCTTCCAAATAGGTATATCAATAGTTAATCCTAAAACCCTGAAATATTATGTCGCACAATGTTAACGCACAACGAGTCAATATATATAAAATATTGAGAATTCTATCATTGCCATTTAATCATTCAATTAAATCCAGGTCGGAAAAGGGATTTTAATAACATATACAAAATCGAGGTACGTTAAAGTTGACTCGACTTGATCCAAACAAAATGAAGGTTAGGTGTGAATCACGAGTGTCAAGGCTTGTCAAAGAATAAAGATCTCGATGAAGAGCAACAAAGTATCAAGCAATTGCTCAGAAATTAAAAAAATTCAACCTATTCTTCGGGGGATTATAAAACACAGCCTATTCTTCTGGGGAATTTAGTGTGTAAACGATAGAACTTTCTAAATGATCATACAAGCTGTATCGATTCAAGATGTATAGTAAATGCTGTATTAGTGTCTATTCAAAAGCTTACTTAGGCCCAGTCCGATTTCTGTGAACATTATTTTTTTGTAATAATTTTGACAGGTTAATGTATGCTACCAGATTATTAACCAACTGCGTGTTATAATTTTGAAATTTCTGTAATAATTTTAACACAACAACAATGTCAACAACAACAACAATATTATATATACTCTTATGTGTGTTAATAATTTTTATATGCAATAATTTTTAAATGCATATAGTATGTTATTAAGATAAATAACACTATATTAGTGTCAAACTCTACTTCAATCATAATTATGACTTATTAGAATTATAAACTATTTTAATATCCACTTTAATATTAATTTGTACACACTTTTTAAAAACGCTTAACTATGTTTTGTAGTTTGAAATTTCAAAATTACTATGTCAATATTATAACAGAATTCGGACAGCAAACAAACTTACATCAAAATATGGAAGAGCAAATTATTTCGCTTTTGTCAAAATTATTTCATTATTACAGAAATCGGACAGGGCCGGCCTGTACATGGTACAGATTTTATTAAGGAGCCAATTCAAAATTCTTCACAATTCTGAAAGAGTTATAACGGTCCATAAATAAGTCATCCATGGCGCAATGAGAGAAAAACAGTAATTTATTTCTTTATCTTTGTCCTGGTGAGCCATCTGTACTCAAGCTAGAAGCACTTAGATTCAGACAACTCAGTAGTACGTGGTTTAATACAGTAAAGAAAATCTTTAATGTGACTAAGAATCTCAGATGGCAGCATTAGTAATTTAATAAAATTATAAATTTATTATTTTCAACCCTTTAAAACTAAACGAGAACTAAATATGTATTTTATACATTACTGCAATTTAACAAAATTATTGCAACGCAACTTTACTATTAACAAGTATAACTATTTCTTTTATACCAAGTTATTTGGTGTAAACAAGGGAAATATCATGGTAGAATGTATGTTATTTACAATGCGTATAGCAGTAACTAGTACACAGCGCCAAATGTGTTTCTCTACATAAACTAAACAAAGTAGTATTCTTGTCAAATTTCGTTCTTTTTCACGAATTGCTCGTGCTGCAAATTTTCATTGTATATTTTTGTGTGTCATTAAATTTTAGAAAAATCTCATTTTTTTGATTTTCATATTATTCCAAAATGCCTAAAAATAAAGGAAAGGGAGGTAAAAATCGTCGTCGTGGTAAAAATGAAAATGAATCTGAAAAAAGAGAATTAATATTCAAAGAAGATGAACAAGAATATGCTCAAGTAACAAAAATGTTGGGTAATGGAAGGTTAGAGGCGATGTGCTTTGATGGCGTAAAACGTCTTTGTCATATAAGGGGAAAACTACGGAAAAAAGTAAGTAATTTTATTCGAATTATATTATTATTAGTTTTAAGTTGTGGTTTTATTTTTGATAACGTTTATTGTAAATAATTAATTTGGAATACTTTCACTTTTTTACATTATAAAAACTGTTTCAATAACTATTTTTCTTATTGGTATAGGTATGGATCAATCAAGGCGATATTATATTAGTTGGTTTAAGAGATTATCAAGATTCCAAAGCTGATGTTATATTGAAGTACACACCGGATGAAGCCAGAAATCTGAAAACATATGGTGAATTTCCTGAATCTGTTCGTATCAATGATACAGTTACATTCGTCGATGATGGTTTCGATGAAGATATTGAGTTTGGTGATGATTTTAGTTCCGAGGAGGAAGCTGATTCTGTTGATGCTATTTGATTTGACGAATAAGAAATACATACAATTTTTATTATCTAAACATTTAAATAAAAAACTACATATTTTTCTCTGTTTTGTTTCGAATAAAACAGGAAAATGATTTTCAAATTGAATAGGTATCCAATTATTATTAATGTAAAAAACATTTTTAAATGAAACAAAATTTAAATAAATAAAATTAATTTTTTTATATAAGTCGGAAACTATAGAAAATCGAATTATGTATTATTTTGTGGCAATTTAAAATATGTATTATGCTGTGTTGTAAATTTAGTTTTTCAGGTATAAATTAAAAAAAAAATATTAAATTGTACAAATACGGAAAAGGCTAAATTTTAATATTTTTTATAATTACATAGTACATAATTATACTTTATAACAATTATACTCTAGTTCGCATTACTTGCATATATAGAAGTGCAATAAAATTATTGTTCCCTTCCACAGTTCTTATACACTCCACACACATGTACTGGTATTTGAAATTCATTCGGCTAAGAAAAAAGATTTTTTTCCAAACAACCAAAATTTTTTTATTTTATATTTTTATTTAACTTATACTATTGTTATATTTTTATTAAGTACATAACATTTTATAATATTTTTTTTCAATTAAATATTAAAATGTGTAATGTTTGATAACAGAAATAGAAGTTTACTTGAAAATAAAGAAACATTGACTTCGGTCAACTGGAAAATAGTTTTAATTATTCTTTGTACTTTGTGAAATTGAAATAATTTTGGTGTTATTAATGTAAAGAAATAATTAATTTGTCCTTGAAGATGTTATTTAAGTAAAAGATTTGTGTAATAAATTAATCAAATCTTATTAAGTATAAATTTTTGAAAAAGAAAGTGCGTCGGCCGGGAATCGAACCCGGATCAACTGCTTGGAAGGCAACTATGCTGACCATTACACCACCGACGCTATGTATCAATTGGTTCTATGTAAGACTATGAATGACATTGAAAAGTTCATTTAGATAAAACATTTTTCTTTACATTTTTAAATGAAATATACAAAGCCCTTCTCGAATAAGTTGAAAATGGTTCCAAATTTTCCAAAAAACAAATTTATCTACGAGTAATACCTAGATTATAATGTACAACGCAATGATAACTACGCAGTACTTTTTATTTATAAATATTTTTAAACTTCTAAATGGTGCAATTTAACAGTCACCCAGGCTGTTACTTAGGCATTGGGTGCGTTAAATTCTACCCCAATACACACTCTATGGTCTGAAATGAGTGGATCGCCCCTTTATAACCATGTTACAGACAGGAACAGACTAGGAAAACTCAAATAACCCCCTTGATTTAGGACAATATGAACATATTCGACAAGATCGAAAAACTGGTGCCTACTGTTCCTCCTGCAAATCTGGGGGCATACCTGAATTTTGGAGACATAACAATAGTTTTAATGAATAAGTTAAAAGTTAAGAGAGCTGCAAAAGACAAGTTTGTTAATTTGAAATCGTATACAGATGGTAGTGTAAGTGATGATCGAGTAGTTGTTGGAATTTACATTCCAACACTATAGAAGAGAAAATGTCAAGAGTAAATCATACCATCCATACAATCATACATATAATGAATGTTGGAATTGATTGGGATAATGGAAGGAATCAAGTTGGTAATGAATGAAGGAGGAAGGATGGTTCTTTTATTACCCGACTGTCTGACTGATCTAGAATTATAAGAAAGTGAGAGTGTACTCAGGGAAATGTTTAAGTGAATAAGTTGTTTTCGATCTTCTGGAAGTGAAGTTGTTCTTCAATGGATACCTTCATATCAACAGATAAGAAGTAATGAAAGAATAGATGATTGCGAAATGGGGTTGCTTGAATAAGAAGGTAATAAATATGATTGAAGGGATGCTAGAGATGCACTTCGTATTTTCCAGGTGAATCAGTGTAGAGAATGGGAGAGTGAATTTGATGAAAAAATGTCAAATCAAAGGCAAAAACGAGACAACAACAAGAAAATCGCTTCCGAGTTGAAAATCTCCGATCGCAACTTTTACCAGATGTTCGCATCGGTTGCCAATATTTCTATAACATTTATTTCAGCAATGAAATGTGCAGACGGTGCTTTGGTGGTGGATCCATATTTGTAGGCTGACTTACTGACAAACGTCTTCACTTCGAACTCGACCTTAGTTGTCCCCGATGAAGCTACGCCTCCGTTAATTCCGTATTGTGGTTCAAAAATGGAACCTGTCAATATCTCGGAAATTGTAGTCAGAAACCTGAAGGTAATGGACATAAATAAGGCCACCGCACATGACGGGATTCCTGTTCGAATATTGAAGCAAACGCGTGGAAGAGTGCGATGGTGCAACCGGTCCTTAAACGTGGTTGTGATAAAACTGACCCGTTAAACTACCGGGCAATATCAATTATGTCAGCCGTGGCTTGAGAAATGCATTAACCAACAATTGGTGAATTATCTTGAGATTAATAAAATAATTTCAGATAAACAATATAGCTTCCGCGAAAGCCACTCCACAACCGATCTCTTACCAATATAGTTGTAAACAATTGAATTTCGCCTTAGAGCACCACGGAAGAGCCTTTGCAATCGCTTTGGATATAAACAACGCTTTTGACAAGGTTTGGCATGAGAATCTCATTTGTTTGTGGCATACGGCTTGGATTCGATGACCATCAAGTGGACAAAAAGCTTTTAGTGAGAAAAAAAAACACAAACATAGAATATGATTGTGTGTATAGAATCAAACCGATCTTGATTGATCAAGAGGGCTTTGATAGAATATTGTTGTCAGGTTTGGGGTGGAGCATATCGCATTGCTCTCTAGTTGGTGGATAGAGTTCAGCGGCGTGCCATCCGAATAATACGATCTAGACAGCCTACAGCACCGCAGAGATGTTGCAGAACTCTGCGTGTTCTATAGATTAATAAATGGTAAATGTTCTGCAGAATAAAAGGAGAAAATACCACCATTTGCTACGCCAGTACGGGTAACACGAGAATCGGTTAATACGCATAAGTTTACGATGAAACTTCCGAAACCTCGAAGTAAAGGTGCAAAGCGCGAGTTCATTTATTGAACATCTAGGAAGTGAAATTCGTTATCCGGTTTTCAGTTACCGTTTGAGTATAAAATTCACAAGTTTAAGGCAGATATCAAACTTTACTTGAAAGATCGCGCGTTGGGCGCAGGAGCTCTGATAGTTACAAGGAGCTATGGCCGTCTAAAAGTCCGCCCTGCACCAAATTAAAGCTTAACTTAGAAAAAAAATAAGTACTTTGAATGGTGTAGTAGTGTTCTTTTGACAAACCCTTTATTTAAAGAAATTACATGAGACATTACAATCATTTGAACAATGGAGCGAGTGAGATTGAATCGAAATTGGAATGTCTATATAAACGTGGTTTGAGTTAAGAAAATGTATGTCATTTTTGTATGATTTTGAGCTTCTAAAGTGCAACAAATATAAACTTTGATTTCCTTGAATGTGAATAAAATATTAAAAAAGTTACTTTGAAAATTGACAACTCATGTAGCTACAAAACTTATAAAAAGTTTTGTCAGAAGTGGGATTTGAACCCACGCCCTCAGAGAGGACCAGAATGCTCATACACTTGATTTTATCAAGCAAGATTGCTCTTGAGTCTGGCGCCTTAGACCGCTCGGCCATCCTGACATGTGTGATATAGAAACAATTGCGGCTATTTAGATACTTAAATTACTTGATTATAATTTTAATAATGAAATAATATTTATAATTTCATCGTTTGTAATTAAATGAATTATTTAATTGGTGATAATCTACTTTTGTTTATATCGGTAGTGCTATAAAAACTGAACTCACCCAAAATGTATCATCATCGAAATACAAACAAATCGTAGCGAACGTCAGTTGAATTTCAGCACGTCAAATAGATTTTTCTTATTTCGCTTAAATTGTGTATTTAAGTTTTTATTTTTAATTTTTGTAGTTTTATTTTAATTCTGCAAAACTAGTTATTAATATTTTTTTGTTAAGTGTAATATAAGAATTAGATTTTGTTAAATGTGATTTAATTTATATAATATCAATGCAAAGGAATTAGAAATATTTTTTATTAGTATTTGGTATAATTAAATGTGGCCTAGGTTAAGTTTATGTGATTTCTTTGTATTTTTTAATTCTAATGAATACGGAAGAACAATTATTGAATTTGGATTTCGAAGAAACCAAAGAAAATCTATTGAAGAAAAACAATTCAGAACCATTAATATCGTTGAATCAAGCAACCACAATAACGCATCAATTACTGAAAAATACGGACAAAACATTATTGGAAGAAATCGATGACAAAAATAGCGTAATATCGTTATCAAGTTCATCGACTACAGAAGAAATTTGCTTAGTGCCGGAAATCAATTTTGACGGCTTAAATCTGGATACAGTTGGTGATAGTCGAGAGTCGCAACCTCTACTAGGAGGTCGTGATTGTCATGACAATATAACAAATCATGTTCCAGGTATGCATATTTGTAGAAAACTTCTTTATTATCTGCGAAGCATATGTTTAGTCTATACTGTGTACTAAAATTGATTATGAAGTAACTCCTTATCATTATTATCTCTATAAATAAAACTATTCATCAAGCTATTTAATATTCATGATTATTTAATTGTATATATTAGTCATTGTGATAAAGAAAACGTCACAATACATTTTTTTTACAAAAATCATTAATTGGCATTGAATTGCTAGCTATCTATGTAAATGGTTTGTTTAAATTAAAAAATTAATACTTATAAATCTCTTATCGTGAACTTACTTCTAAAATAAAGTTGAATTGTTTCATTTTTATCAGTCAATAATTAAAATTAAATTCATGTATTATTGTTTATTAATGTGTTTTTTATTATTTTGTAAAAATTGTAGCTTACATTTAGGGTGATAATTTTCAATTGGAATACAAAAATTTGAATGGATCAATTGCCAATACAATATATTGTATTCGATGTAATTAATTTATTTAGATTTTAAGTACTTAAATTTTACATCACAGTATAAAACGGATTATCAGTTTCTTAATTTCTTATATATGACATCATATTAATGATTAACGTATTTCAAAATGAAAATATTTTTCAAATTATATTTTGTAAGAAACGATTTGTACTGTGATTCGAGATTAAAATTGTTTAACAAAAATTGTACATATAAAGAATAATTGTTTCTTCTCGAAGTGTGTTGAAATTATATGAAATAAAGATTGCTATTTAAGCACGTTTGCGCTCCAAACTAAATCCTCATCATACTTTATGAATAATTTTTGAATGGCCACCAATAGTGCGCAGAACATAAGTAAGATCATCTTATTAACATGATATTTAACATGCTAGAAAAACAATGTATCATACTTTTTGTTATTGAAATTACTTAGGACTTTGTTCTCTTATCTCGTCTACTTTATATAAGTTTCTACTAGAAAATAATAAAATATTTACTTTGGTTTTATGAATGTATGGTTGTGAGAATTTATCCGCTTAAAAAAAATAAACTAGACATAAAAGATTTAGATACCAAAATCGGGACTGTTTTTATCTTTCCAATCTGTTTTGTGGTTCGAGTCTCTCCCAACTCTTTCGCGGTTTGCTTATTTTCGTCCTACTTTACGCCATTTACGCCATATACTCTTTTGCATCCTGTGCTATTGCTGCAGCTTTAACGTCTGCACCATTTGGTCGGTCAAAAGATACCAAGTAGTTTAAGCTCTAAGGTGAAGCTTGCATTCATTTGGAAATGTCAAACTATTATATCTTTCTATCACTATATTCAACAACAAAAAATTTGTTATGTTAGGAGTAGATTTAGATTGTAGGTTTAGATTGTATGTGGATGAGTCTTTTATAATACTAGATTTTAGAGATCCGAATTAACTACCATACCCATTAAGAATAATATCTAAATCATGATTCTAACTGGTATGTATATTATCTTAGCCCGGCCACTTGCACTTCAAAAGACATAAACTTAAAAATTTACCCACTTGAAATATTTAGCATTAGACAATTACGATAAAATGCTATGTAATGTATATACAAAATAATCAAACATTGTCGAGTGATTAAATTTTATTTATCAAAATAAAATTTTTAGGATTTGGAATTGTAATTTTAAAATACATTATATTGTTTAAAAGTATTTTCACATTTTCATTTACAAGCGAAAAATTCGTTCTGTGAATAATGTAATTCTGAATTGGAAAATCAGAAATGATTAATCGAGTTTATGCTTTTGAAGATCTAAACTGAATCATAAAAAACTTATTAGACAAATACAATGGATAATTGTAATGATTGCGATAGTGATTCATTAAAATATATGATAGTTTACACTCCAACTTTTGTGGATGAAGAAGATGATTCATTAAGTTTTTCGAAATTCTTTCTATTCTGTTCTGAATTAACTTAAAATTCGACTTCAAGTTTTTTTAATTTATTATTATTAGTAATACAACTTTTAAATAACTCAATTACAAATTTTATAAATTTATTTGCCATTAAATACTTTCTTAATAATTTTTTAACTTAATTAAATTCCTTCCAATTTTAATAATATCTAGAACACTGATATACGACTGCACTTCCTTGTATAATATATTATTCGGTGTGTCATTTAAGTGGTCCAACATAGTTTAAATGTTCTTTTCTATATACATATATTTAGGATGATTATCTTACTTTATTTTGTACACAAAAATTAATAAATTAAATTCAAATCTTAGTTTTATTTCCATCGAACCACCATATCTCTGTTGTGCGTTTAAATTTTTTGCAGCCTTTCAATTTTTACAGCATTAGAATCGAAGAACAAGAATCTATATGAATGGTAAAGTAATAGAATTAGAATTATATTTGTATTGTTATTTAATTAAAAATTCTACTAAGAATTCTAAAAATTCTACCGTGTATAGAATATTGCTGTCAAGTTTGGGGTGGAGCATATGGCACTGCTCTCCAGTTGCTGGATAGAGTTCAGCGGCGTGCCATCCGAATAGTACGAAACTCCAAACTTACGAAAGATCTAGACAGCCTACAACACCGCAGAGATGTTGCAGAACTTTGCGTGTTCTATAGATTAATATATGGTAAATGTTCTGCAGAATTAAAGGAGAAAATACCACCATTAGTTACGCCAGAGCGGGTAACACGAGAAACGGTCAATGCGCATAGGTTTACGGTGAAGCTGCCGAAACCTCGAAATGAAGGTATAAAGCGAGAATGCATTCATCGAACATCCAGGAAGTGGAATTCGTTATCCGGCTTTCAGTTTCCGTTGGAGTATAAAATGCACAAGCTTAAGGCAGCTATCAACCTTTACTTGAAAGACTGCGCATTGGGTCCAGGAACTCTGACAGTTACAAGGAGCTAGGACTGTTTTAAAGTCCGCCCTGCACCCAATTAAAGCTAAATATAAAAAAAAAAAACGATATGATTTATCGTACAGTAAATTGTAGGTTCTGAAAATCGAAAAAAGTCACCATTTGGAAAAAGTCACCATTACTGGTGGTAAAGGATTGGTTCAAAAACACTTATTTGTGGTACTCGTGCTGTTATTTTTATAATTGGGAGTATCCATTACCATATTTTACTCGTAAGTGCCTTCCTTATATGTATGATTTTAAAATATGAAAAAATTGATCCGAAAGATCCCGATGAAGTTTGACTTCTAGCCACTGGTGCCATACTTTATCAAAATATTGCACTACTTTAAGAAAATTGGCCTATATAAAGCTTTATCATTCAGAGGTTTTTTCGGATTAAATTTTGAATGTGTTTCATAATATAAGATCACTTAATTTAATTTAATTCGCCATTTCTTTGCCCAATTACATATCAGGTTAGTAGCCCTCTGTAATAGTAGAGTCATTAATGTTCTTTGCTGTTGCAAGTTTTGCTGTATTATCGGTAAAATCGCTATTGTTACTTCTGTAATTGTTATATCTCTAGTATATAGGAGATAAAAGATTGGTCCAAGAACACTCCCTTGAGGTACTCTTGCTGTTATTATTTTTAATTGTGGTATTCATTTTCAAATCTAACTCGAAAGTGATATGTATGATATGTATGATTTTAAAAGTTAAAAACATTGTACCTGAAGATTTCGGAGAAGTTTGAATTCCCCCGGGTGCCCGTTGTCAAATGCTTGCGCTACATCAAGCAATGATAAGCAAATAATTTAAATATTACATAGAAAATATTATTTATTGCATAGATAGATTATTTGGGATAACACAAGTGCGCTTTTTATAGATCAAATTGACACTCAGTTTCATCTACTTTTTACGAGTCGATTTATCAAACTTTGATGTTGATTTAGCACAACGGATTATTTATCTTTAATAATGACAATAATCCATATAAAATGACGTTTTTTGGGAAAAGAAAATTATTGCTTTATCGCGTTAAATTTTAACAACTCTTTTAAGAGGTGATAAATAAAAATATACTATCGCGTGGCGTATGACCAATTTTAATTGTTTTCTAAAATTATGCTCATACCAAACAACATAATTATAAGTTATTTCACTTGCACACGTCTTACTGAAAAGAGTATGAATTTGTTTATGTTTTAGATTTTTTGGATTACCTACTTATTATATCCATGATTTATAATAAGCTGTGAGTCGGATTTTAAATATAGTGTATTTATCATTAAAAGTGATTTCATTATAGTGATATGATTAGTTTAAACAACGCTTTTTCTAGGATTTCTTTGAACATTACTTTAACATGTTTTCAAACAACATTCTCCAACAATTGAAAAACATATGTGTAGCCACTAGGCGAGCTTCTTTAATAAATAGGATAAAAGTGTTTTGTGTTATTACAAAGCATAATGACTGCCCTAATAATTAATTAGTATTTTTGCGGCCCGCGGTCTTTATACTAAACATCCATGCTGTATAACTTGCTCTAATGTTGTGTTCTTTGTTCCACATTCTTAACACCGATTTATTTTGACCATTAAACTGTTGCACTTTGATTTGCGATATAAAATCGTGGTTTAGAAAAAAAATCTAATTATGTATGTTCTTTTATTAAACTTGTTTTAGTTAGATGCGATCTACTAAATATACATCAAACAGCATCCAGTTAATGAAAAATGTTTATCTTTCCATTTATTATTTAAACATTCAAAGAATCGTATTATTTTACTGCACTAAACCATTGTTGTGTCTTGTCTATTACAATGTTAAAATACATAAATTTCGTTGTCGGAATAATGACTGTGTGTAACAACAAAAAATTGTTGGACTGTGACTGTGAGAATCCATATCATTTACACGTGAATCTTTTGGCGACGATTAGTGTTTGTTTTTAATTCATTGCATATAGTTGTCTAGAATATAGTGTAGTGTAGAGAATCATAATACGAAAAATATACATTTTCATTTTACAATTTTCAGAACTATACATTTTAAATAGAACATATACTAATATTGATCTGAAAATTATTATTATTTTTTTTTAGTTCATTTTTATTTTTAAAATAAAAGTATTTTCACTTCTGTACATTTTGTTTCTCTTCATATAGTTAGTGCAAAATATATTTATCGCGAATATACATACGCCGTATTATATTGTTTTTTAAAAAGTAAAAAGTTGTTTAAGTTTCGTGTTGATATAGTTATAGTGTTTTTATAATATATGATAGTGTTATAAGTGTTTAAATTTTTTTTGTAATATGCAACAACATCAATTTTTAGATTTTAATTCGGAAATTGTTAATCATATTGAAATTGATAATGAATATGATCGAGATGTTATAGTCGATGAAGAAGGTTTCGATGCAAATAACGATGTTGAAAATTGGATACGGAATAATTCAGTTGAAGGTGATTTGATTTATTGTGTTTCACGTATGCGTTGCTACGTAGTCAAAATATACTTAACTACAATTTTCGTTTCTTATGTTTTTCAATACATATTTAATTTTTTAATGATTATCGATTTTTCTTCATGTCCATATTGTTCACTACGTTTAGACTAAATATTAGCCATAATACTTATGAAACTAATATTTTGATTCGCTTGGGAGCATACATTTTGATTCTATAGTTTTTTGCTGAATTGAAAAATATCAATTTGGTTAGAAGTATTAATTTAATTTTGTTATTTAACTTACATACGTGGAATGTGACTACAATGCTATATTTATAATATTGTGTCACTAACACGATACTAATTCGGTTGATGCGTGTCTGTTTGTATGTGATTGTAGAATCGAAATAGTTGCTATCTGTATTGATATTGGCGCCAAGATGTATGTCAAAATTTCTCATTTTTACAATGTAACAAATTTTATGAGATTTCAGTTCGTCTACTATACATTGTGTCATTGATGTTATATTTTATGTGTAATATCTAAATTCGTATTTCGATTTAAATCGGTTCTATGTAAAGTAGCCAAAATGTTATCTTATCGATGTTTTTTTATATCTTTTACTAAATTAATAAATTTCGATAATAAGGATTATAACATGTAAACACATGTACGGACTTCGGCTAAAATACTATTTGTTAAAAATAGACCAACTGAAAACATTGCAATATATTTTTCCAAAATTAGGTTATTTTATTGCCTTTTGTAATTATTACTAGAGCAAAAATACCTTAAAATTCTGTAGTTTAAAATTGGACTACTCAAACGCAACAATCATATACTACACATATACTATAACGAATACTTATCCGTAAGCGGCTTGGTATATTACGAGTAGACCTAGAATACGAAAACAAGCAATAATGCAATTTGGATGATGTCCAGTTCTATTTATTAACAAACACCAACAGAAGCTGTATACTGAGTGGATCAAATATTTCTTCAACTGCTTGTTATTCAATCATATCATATTATTGGAATATGCAAGGACTTGGTTAAATTGCTATGATGTAATTGATGTACGATATTCGCTTAATATCATATTTTCATGTAGAGGTTTAGTAATGTATGTTGCTACTTATTATAAGGGTTTAATGGATTGGAAACCGCGGATACCTTTGTCAAACATCAAATTTTATCGTTAGTATTTTAGTTTACTGACAGTACTGAAACGATTCATCATTTTACAAAAATGCAATTAAAATTTAGGAATGTTTGGTGCAAAAAACATGATCAGTAATTGATCAGTTTCGAAATACTCCTTTTTGATAGGCAGTCATCGATTGTTTTCTCTTCCAGATAAAATAAGATATAACGCGATCACTTTCTATTCTTCTTGAACAATATCATTTCGTCAAACTAATCAAATAATGTTGAAAGATGTTCTTTTCTAACAATTGTGTACTTATATGCATTTTTTTTGTTAAGTGTATTTATTTTTTTGTTAAGTGAATTCTTAAGCTATTCATATTATGAAGGCCGGTCCACCTATATACTCTGTTTCCATACAATAACATGAAAGGATTTCTACATAAGTGTTTAAAGATTTGATTGGGTTAGTTGCAGATTATAATTTCTCCAGATGTAAAATCATTTTGAATTAATGATTGATTCTTCTTAAAATAAGAAGAAACTTATATGCATCTAATAGTCCTCACAATGGTTTTTTGGATAAGACCATTTAACTTTTGGTTTAGAGAAACCCCATCATTTTTCATCATAAAAAATTCATATGTTAAATATATAGAACTCAGCAATAATCGCAATTTAAATTAAATCTTGGAAATCACTACCTTATTGTAACATATTCAAATTTCTATTAATTACTGGGATAAAGTCCTGAATGAGTAAAATAGTTTATTCAAGCTGGTTTACTCCAATTTTACAATGATTAGTTTCTGATATTTAAACTGTACTTGTTCAATCATAAAACATATTTTATATTAAAAATGATAACGATTTAATCTGCAATTAAAATTGTAACTTTGCATTAGTGGGTGGAAATAAATAATACACCGTCTAGCTTTACAATTTCTATAGTTTTTATTTATTTATAAAATCTATTCATATTATATTTCCTCTTCATTTGTAAAAAGCTTTTGTTTATTATTCTTATAAGTATTGTACTATCTGCGACTAACGAAAACTGCAGACAGAAACTCTTTTAATACAAATTTTGAGTACATCACATAAAACATTGAGAGAGTTGGTTTCCATATATGTTCTATGAAGTATTTGTAGTATTTGCCGTTAAGTGTAATAAAAATGAATATAATTCCTTTAAATTAATTTTGCCGTTCTAAATCCTTTCAGCAATATATCGTTATTCAGTTATGGTTCCAAGTATTGTCCATCGTTGACCACTACTTACAGCATTCAAAATTTCCCGCGTTAAAAAATGTTCACGTTTTAAAGCAATGCACGAATCGATCCAAAAGATTTATTTATAAGATTAGAACTGCTTTGGCCGATTACCATCAATGGAAACCATAAATTCCCATTCAAGTTTTAACCACAACGCAATAAAACGTCGAGCATTGTTATACTGCAAAATCTCTTTATCGTGTCTTCCGCTGTATTGTGGGCATTTATATTCTATGAATGCTCGGCTCAAACGCATTAACTGCGTTCGATAACGATCCCCTTTGATTATTTGAACCTGTTTAACAGGTCATAATAGACTATCGAATTGTTTAAAATATAGAGCATGAGCGTGAATCGAAATATCGCTATGATTTTCGACACATTCCGAATGCGAAGCAAAATTGTATATCTAATAATAATTCTGATTCTTCTGAATTATTGATCGGAATATCGAGCTTAAATTAGGATTCTGTATGTTGAAACCGTCCTGTTCAATTGTATTTTAATTCAAGTCTGCTTTAGAAAATATTTCTTTGGCTTTATGACGTGGCAGTTACCGCTGTTATCAGAAATAAGAATATATGCACTAATTCAGGAGAGTAGGTCACAGTATGTTAAGCTATTAGACCAATTCGTTATAAAAAATAACATCACACATTTGATTCTTAAAGTTTACTTTTTGCTGTAGTTCGTTGCAATTATAGAATGCTTACTAATTTTTTATTATGATTATTGATTAGTCATTGAGATATTGAATTAGTACAGTGCAGATTAGTAACATTCTTTGTAAAAAGAATATTATAGATTTGGGATAATTTTAATAAATGATTGTATCTCTCATGAATAGTTATCATAATATTTGTTCTATACGGAAATGATCTTAAATGTTTTTTATCGTAATCGTAACCGCTTTTCATTAAATGATATGAAAACTTTAAGATTATCATTTATCAGTTTTTGTAGTTCATTTCACGACCATCACAGTTTAGTTTAATTCAGCTGATTTAGTTGGAGTGTAATCAAATGGAAACTAGTACCAGCGTTGTAGATTCGAGTTTAAGATATGTCGAATTAGTTCATACTCGTTTAGGTGAGGATTTGTGATTTGATTGATGAAATAGGCGGCTTTGCACAATAAAATTTATAGTTGATGCCTGTCACAATAAAATTTTTAGTTTCATATATCTTAATTTATTATTTATTATAATAATAATGGATGTTTGTGTATGTGAACCTAGTGTGTTGACGGTGAAATTGATATATGTATTTCAAAGATTATATTACATTTAAATTATTCTCCATTTCTCTTTATAGACAGCGTTAGTAGTAGTAGTTCTAGTAGCATCTTTCCCGAATTTTTTGCAAGATTTAGGCTAGGTTGGCATATATGCGCAAATAATATTAACTTATATTTAATGTTAACATTATATATATAAATATTTTAAAATAATTTTGTATTTTTTTTACTATTAGATGATCCACAATTTAATGAACTTGTTACACAGGCAGAAACCGCCATAGAAAATGGTATATATCCAGAGCGAATATATCAAGGCAGTAGTGGATCATATTTTGTTAAAAATACGTCAGATGTGAGTATCAATTACTTTAGTTTAATTTAAATTTGCTGATTTATAAAAAAATAATTTTGGTATAGTTTTTCTAAAATTATCAACTATCAAGCATATAGTATCATGATTTTTCGGGGAATTTTATCGAAAAGATATTTGGATAAAATTTTGGAATAACTCATACAATTTTCTATGTTTGTTGATATCGAATAATAATTAAAATAAATACATATTTTTATAGCGAAAAATTGCCGTATTTAAACCGAAAGACGAAGAACCATATGGGCGGTTGAACCCCAAATGGACAAAATGGATGCATAAATTATGTTGTCCATGTTGTTTTGGACGGTCGTGTTTGATACCAAATCAGGGTTATTTATCGGAAGCAGGAGCTAGTTTGGTTGATCAAAAATTAAATTTGGGTGTTGTACCCAAAACTCGTGTCATTCGATTAGTGTCGGAGACATTTAATTATCCGCGGATAGATAGACAGAAAGCGAGAATAAAGAAAACAATAAAAGAGCGTTATCCATCGGCGAGATTTAATCGTATGACACTACCGCCCAAAGTAGGATCTTTTCAATTTTTCGTTGACGGATATAAGGATGCTGATTATTGGTTGAGGCGTTTTGAACAAGAACCACTACCACCAAAACTAGCTAAAGCATTTCAAATTCAATTCGAAAGACTTGTTGTCTTAGATTACATAATAAGGAATACAGATAGAGGAAATGATAATTGGCTGATACAGTATAATCAACCAACAATAGTTCAGCAAAATGGTGCATCAGGTACAGCAATAACTGGTTCTAAAGTACCAGAGTATAATGATACAACGGATTGGAATGTTGTACAGTTGCCTGAAATAAAAATAGCTGCTATTGATAATGGTTTAGCATTTCCATTTAAGCATCCAGATTCTTGGCGAGCTTATCCATATCATTGGGCTTGGTTGCCACAAGCTAAAATACCTTTTAGTCAAGAAATCAAAGATTTAGTTTTACAACCGTTATCGGATCAAAATTATGTTGAGGATATGTGTAATGAGCTTTATGAACTATTTAAGGTAAATAACTTTGTTGTATAATATATATTTTGATAAATGTTAAGAAAATATTTTTATAATATTACAGCAAGATAAAGGCTTCGATAAAGGGTTATTCGAACGTCAAATGTCTGTTATGCGAGGTCAAATATTGAATCTTACCCAAGCACTCAAAGATAGTAAAAGTCCAGTTCAGTTAGTACAGATGCCAGCTGTAATTGTTGAAAGGTAAATAATTATTATATATATTCACACGTCAAATCGAATGGTTTATCTTTATAGGTGAGACAGACTGTGGTTTAATCAATTCGATTTAAACGAAATTGTTTATTTTATGAAACCGCAGTTTATCTTGGTTATTAGATAACAAGCAACCAACAGATACTAAAGAGTTTAAATGACAGGGGCTTATGCGTTGAAATATCGTTATTGAAATATAACTTTTAAGGTCAATAAACGGCCAAATTATAGTATTTTGTTCATATCTACAATTTATTTTTTTAGTTAATTCAAAAATATTTAATAACTAATTAAGATAGAGGTTACAATCACGTCAATTGCTTACGACTATGTCTTAACAATCATAAGGTTATATTTACATTTTTTAAATACAATTCTATTTGAACAATTTGGACTGACGGTTAAAACATTTAGATTGTGGTTCTGTTCATTATAGTGCAGATTTATATAAATATGAACAGTTTCGAGCCTAGTTCAATCCGACTAAATCCTCAATATATATGCACTTTCATTCGCTGTTTAAAACGGAATGTTTTTCCGAATGTATTAGTATGACTGTAAATGCAAACGGACAAAAAAAGGTTGTGCCCGAAATGGAAATAGGAAGTGTAAATTCATCTAAAAATTTATTATATGTTTAATTTTTTAATATCATTTCAGATCTCGAAATCATTCTCTTTCCGGATCGTCACGATTTTTTTCACAACGCTTCCAAAATAAGAGTCCATTCTTTTCATGGTGTTAACATATAATAAAATATTAATTAAAAATCTAAATCATAAAATAGTGAATATAGTCATTTGTTTTTTAAAATTAAAATAATTCGTAGGTATAATCATCACTAAACTACTATACTATAATAAAATCTATATATACATGTATTTAAATAATAAAAAAGTATATTTCAAAGATCCAAAAATATAAAGACATAATTTTTAGTTTAAATCTATATAAATCATATGATTAATTAATCTGAAATTTTCTTCCAACCTTCTTATATTATTTACACATTTGAATTACATTAATTTCTATATTTACTGTTTTAGTCGTATAGTTATTTAGTTTTAAATCGGTTTTAGAATAAAATTTGAATACTAAATAGTTATTTTGCACATTCATATTTTATACGAAATTTTAATTAAAAATATCAAAAAACACTCTCTCTTTCTCTTTCTCTCTAATCCGATAAATAATTAACTAATTATCAAGTTAATCTGATTTAGTACGAAAATACAAATTATTGTGGTGGCTGTTTTTAATATTATAATTTAATCCTATGGAAAGCTGTTGATTCAAATATATCTATCTAGTCGATGTGAGTTTAAAATAATAAAATGTGATGTATTATAATGAGGCAAGTGAACGAATGCAAGTCTAAATGGCTATTTGGATAAAATTTATCGCAAACCATTAAAAAAAAATAATCCTGACTTTTTATTGAATTTTAGTAGTCTAGAGTAAACAATTATTTAATTTATATGGTTTATTAAAATTTAATATTTAATATAAAAAATACAGGCTTTAGTAAAAAAATATTTGTATTATTGAAAATTCCTTTGACCATTGCAAAAGTAAAAATTGTATAAATTAATTTAAATATACATATACATATTTAATTTGGTTTAATATTAATTGAAATACATAAATAACATTAAATTTCATTACAAAGTATGAAATGATACATAATAGATATAAATTATTTAATAACTAATTATATATAAATAATATACTTATAAATATTAAAACATATAATAAAATGTCGAGAAAAATATTCCAAAAATTAAAAATTAATTTTAAAAAAATTATATCGTTTATATTATGTGAGTTTTATTATAATATTATGATTTTTATTTATTTACTTAATTAATCTATATTTATACCTTTATTAATTTTAATAAACGTCAAAATTAAACTAATTAATATCTCTGCCGTGTAAAAACCGCAAATCGAGGATAGGCCAGCACGTTGAGATCTCAATAAAAAAGACCTCACAATCTTATTAAAACTGTAGATAGAATTTTAATTTCAAAATTAAGTCATTTCTATACTAAGATGACAGTTTTTTAATATAAAATGATTATTAAATATTCACTAGTGGTTGCAGATACGTTAGTTGTATAAATATTCATAGCGATTTTTATTTGCTTGTCGGAATGAGAAAGTTTTGGAACTATGTTTGGAACAACATGCGTAAAGAATGGCATAAAAGTCGAGCCACTAGTTTATATATTTAAGCATAGAGATATCCAAGTAAAGCTCTAGTTAACGTTAACAGCCTACCCCCTTCATGGTTAGGGAAATAATAAAGGTTAATTAAGTTTATGGGATTACATCAAAACCACTTTAATTGAGTCCATTAAAGAAAAACGTTTCTATAACTAAAGATCATTTCGACAGTCAACATTTTTCATTTTTTGACCCATGATAAGTCAAATGCTTTTGTATACTCATCTCAAATGTTCATTATGAAACAAAAAAGACAAAATCGTAGCACCTCAAACTTCCAACATACTTTTTTTTTAAACTTGAATACAGTAAAATCCTACTAAAATACACACTATATACCCGTTAAATTAGAGCTATATAACCATTAACCCTTAATAATTCGATTTTCGGACACTAAATGCTCAAGTTTTTGAATTTTTATTATTCTCAACTTGGATACCTATATTCATATTGGCATAAATCAGCCTGGTTAACTGGAACGCAACATATAGAAACTACATTTAGCATGAAGCGAAATAAAAATGGTCGAGAACATAGTAAATTTTTTGGAATTCATTAACTTTGATAAGAGATGGCACAATTGTAACAAAAAAGTTTTAGCATATTCATTATTTACTTTACAGTATGTAAAAAATGAGCGTATACATTTTATATGTAAAAACACCCTGTAAATTACAGTTTGTAATTTACACGCCCAACTGTGGATTGGATCGATAATCGACATGACTCATTGTTTTCTGTTTTTCAATATGTGATCTAAACTAGAAACAAATCGGTGCCAAGTTGTGTCGATTGTCATTATTCAGAATTTTTTTTTACGGTTTTTACAGCCCATTCTTGGCCCGTACCGTGTCAACAATCTGACTCCAACGGTTTCGATCACGAGTTATCTCTTCATACTGTTGCAAGCGACCAGAAGATGCCAGATCGCTCTCTACGCCGTGGGGCCATCGTCGCCGACAGCGACCTCTTCGCCTACCAAAAGGCGGCTCTTCCTTCAAAGATCGCTGTATCTTTCGGTTCGGATGAGCATGCAGAACGTGACTGAGCCAGCGTACTCGCTGCCTTTTGATTTCATGCACGATATCAGGAATTTGCATTAAATTCCTGATATCGTGATTGAACAAAACTCGATATGTGCCATCAACGTCGCGTTTTGGGTATATGGCCCACACGCATGATTCTTCTCTCGAATGTTAGAAGCCATCTTTGGTCTGATCAACGGGTCTGATCAACACTCTGTACAGTTTCAGCTTATCCGTATTTGCAAAATATTTTGATTTCAGAAGTGGACGTAGAGGATATAAAGCTCGATTGCCAGCGGCAAGACGAACCTTGATATCCTCTCCCACACTATTATCGTGAGTAATGAGAGATCCAAGATATTTGAATCTTATTACTCCTTCAAAAGTGTGGTTACCACTACTGAAATCAGTTGCGTCTTGGTCTCTAAAACCAGAGATCAGATATTTGGTTTTGGACTCGTTGATTTTGAGACCAACGGAAGCTTAACACTGTTTCAGTGGATCAAGTATCTCTTTCACTCCGTTGCCATTTAATCCAATCACTAAAATATCATCTGCATATGCAAAAAGTTGATTGGATTGTCGGAATAAAATATTGTTCTGAGGTGTTTCACTTTTACGAAGGATGTAAAGTATCGGGGACGCATCTCTTTGTCGAACACCAGTAGTGATTGCAAAAGTTCTCGATAGCCTGTTCTCAACTTTAACATAGCATTGTGATTGCGTTACTGTCAACTACACAGATGTACGTATTTGCTGGGTATTCCTAAATATTCAAGCGCATACCATAGCCTCTCTCGATTGATCGAGTCATAGGCTTGCTTGAAATCTAGGAATACCTGGTGTACATCGCGAGATGTTTCGTAGTACTTGGAAAGAATCATCCGTAGCGAAAAAACTTGATCAGTGACTGACCGATTTGGACGAAATACTCCTTGGTAGTCACGACAATTTCCTCCGCCAGAGAAGTAATTCTTCCCAAGATGATGTATGCCAGTAACATGTATGATGTGCAAAGGAGAGCTATACCGCGATAATTCTCGCACTTCAAGCGATCACCCTTCTTTTTAAATATTAGGCATAACACGGCCACTTTCTATTCTTCAGGCATAACTTCATTTCGCCATATAAGTCGAACAAGATCGAAAAGACAGTGCCACAAAGTTAGCCCTCCGAATATCAAGAGCTATGGAATTAATGTAATCAACTCCTGGTGAACGATTTTTCTTTAGTCTCTGCATGGCCATTGTGAACTCCTCATAGGATGGATCCTCAATGAACATCTCTGCGGTTTGTATTTGCATTATTCAGAATAGGGTTGATTAATATTCGGAGAACAATGAGATATGCAGCAGCTAAAGAAGTCAAAATGAAATTGGTAAGTGGAAGTTGCTTGGTCTTGTATCACAAGACCAATGTTCGCCACATATTGACGAATTAAATTTTAGAATTTACAATTTTTAAAATTTTTAAATGTATTTTATTTCGAAAAAATATAAAGTATTATCAAAATAAATGAAGTGTATGTATACCATAAATTTACAAAAACTCATTATTATGTACAGTTTCAACATGCTGCTCTAGGATACTCACAGGGTGGACAGGGACCGGGGCAACAGAACGGATCTTCAATGTAACATCCCGGTGGAGAAAAGCTCATTTTTTGTACCGTCTCCACTTCCATTGGTATTGTTGGTTTGACGAACGACGAACGAGTTGCCCATGGCATTGCTTCACGAGCTGGCGGACAAACAGGCATGTAACTTAGTTTTTGTGTTGTGTCAGTCTCCATGCATACTGCAAATTGAATAAACAAAAATATGAAATTACAAATTGTTATCATGAAATTGGTATATAAAAAATTTACATTGTGGCCGCCTATAGGCTACGTCTGGTTTAAATGACTTTTGCCGGTGCATTTCAGGTACGACATATGATAATCGATTAATCGTATCTTTTTCCAACGGACAACACGATGTCTTGAGATGAGATTGTGGTAGTTTCAGCGCACGCTTACTAAATGGTTTACACACAAAGTCATGTTTCTGCGTAGTTAAGTCCTGCATTGGACCGTCATTTAATAAATTAGGTGGGCACGGTTTAATCGGCTTTTGTCGTTCCACACAAAAATGTCCTGGATATGATAACTAAGAAATAAAAATTAATAAATTAAATGTGTTATATTATTATAAGTGAAACTTACCGAATAGCAGGTATTCGGATCCAATGCACACGGTGATTTTAAAATATTATTTTTCGGTAGAATAGGACATGGTCGTTCACCATTTGGACAGAAATAACTTTCTTTATAGACTGTGTTCACACAATATTGATTATCGCCACTAATCAATTTGGGGTTTGTTGGTGGACGAACCAATGCCGAACGAAAATCACCACAGTTTTTCGGATAACTAAGCGAATACGTTGTATCCTTTTCATTTTCCCATATTGGTTGCACAAACTTTGATCTTTGTGCCCATGGAAATTCTTCTTTCGGTGCGGGACATACCGGCAAATAACTTAGTTTTTGGGTTGTATCATGCTCGATAGGGAGCTCGGGCCGTTTATAGCATATAATAGGTTTACACGAAATTGCTTGATTGTAAGCATCTGACATTGGTGCCATAAATGATAATTTATTAACAGTTTTATCAGACGTCGGGCAACAGCTTTTCAGTATTTGGCCCGGTGGTATCAATGGCGGTCGTTTACTGAACGGTTTACATACGTAGTCATGTTTTTGTGTTGTTACATCCTGCATTGGTCCCTCACCCAATAAAGCGGGTGAACATGGTATGATTGGTTTTTGCCGTTCGACGCAAAAATGTCCAGGATATGATAGCTGAAACGGATTTTATGTAAATGTTTTTAAATTGGTATATGAAATTATAATTTGAGTATAATATACCGATGCTGTTGTATTTGCATCCAATTTAGCATTACACGACTTCAAATGATTTTGTGGCCTAATTGCTACAGCACGCACACTTGGATCAGCACAAAAGTAACTTTTTTTATATATTGTTTCCGATTCTACCGGCAGATCGGGTGGCTTATACGAAATACATGGTTTACAGCTTATAGCTCGAGGCGGTTGCACATAACGAAATTTTGGTTCACATTGTGGATCCGATGTAGGACAGCAACAAGGAACACATGCCACATCAGTTCTATAATAGTATTTTATTTTATTTTATTTTTTTTAACTCAGAACTAATTTACAAAATTATTATTAGTACTTACACCATTTTTACGATTTCTTTTCAATAACTTGCCAAAAATGTGTATGTAGAAGATAACTAGTAATTTGAATAAAGATAATTGCGCGATATGATGTATACGAATTCTGAAACTTTTCTACAAAATCGAAGTATTTTCTTTATCGAAAATTAAAAAAAACTACACCAAAGTTCATTATAAATATGCAAAACAATTTGACGGTCCCAAGGCTACTGTGATGTTAGAATTTTGGGTTGGTTTACTAAACTATCTAAACACTATGCAAAGGTCACATTACCTTTGGAAACGTAGTGTTGTTATGGCTAGTGTATAGCGTAAAGTAGCGCAGGCTATAAGCTCGTGTATAAATAATTTTTAAAAATTACAAAAGCTATATAATATGTTTGTCATCTATAAATCACACGAAATTAAAACTGAGTTGTCATACATAAGTTGGTTGAACATGCTTCTTAATGTTTGACAAGAAATGTTGGGTAAAATGCGAGGAAAAAACAATCAATTCCAAATTCAGAAAACGTAAACCATTCATAAAAAACATTCTCTGAATGATTAACTAGCTTTGAATAGTAAGCCTTACTTACACTCACAAAGACTCCAATGTAGATCTACCATAAATGATTCTCACTGTACTCCGCCACTAAACATCTCCCCCGCTAGGTGAAGGCATTATCTAATCCCTTAAAATACATACATCCAACCACATGCCCTTCGTACAAACACGTCATATACAGCTACAATTTTAAAGTAAATTCTTCTTGAGCTTTCATTATTCCATTGAGCCCAATTCTTCTTGAGCTTTCAATACTTATATTCTGCATCTATACCATTCAACGGCTGTAAGTCTTAATGAATTTAATTTAAACACCAATTTTCACACTTATTTTCAAATTATATTAGTGTCCGCCAGCACTATTTCACCATCCTCCCCCACACCCTTCAAAAAACTCCATACAGAAATTAAAGTAGTCACACAAACAAACTAGTACGGTTAGTTAAACAAAATATATTCATACCACGTATGGTATTTTGTACATACATCCTAGGTACCTCCAACTCCAAAGAAACCAGCGCCATCCACGAGATATATCTTTAACTTCCCAAAACCAATCACTGTGTGATCCATCTCGAGAGACAATACATATCGCCCGATAGTACCCTCAAATACAATAAGATCATTCACTAAATCACCAGGTTGTCCTTAACCGAACTAATTAATAGTCACACGCATTCAACCTGACCAATACTTATTTGTTCACCTCAGAAATAAAATTTATTTCCTGTAAATTGAAGAAGTGCCGGTATATGGCTGGAAAAAATTAAAATTGCAATTTCATGACTATATCAGCACAAGAGGAGAAGAGTACTATATAACTCTATTAAAGTAACCTAGGTCGGTGAAGGTCCAATGAAAGTAGCATATCACGTGGAAACAATACAATACGAGTATATCGTATACTGATACTTTAGAACCTGCACAGACCAATGGCGTGATCGTCGCGAAAGCAAATTTACAAAATTTTGAGATCAGCTTGTACTGTGGAAAACTTTGGTCGAATAAAATCGTGTTTGCGGTAATACGCGATTGGGGTCAAAACCATATCACGGTATTTGGACTTAAGAACAAAAAGTTTAATACAATTTTTTTTACAAACATAAATTTAACTATTATAGTTTTATTAATGAACAAATGTGACTTACAACCAGATACAATTATTTATTACATAAGAATGGTCAATTATAAAAATCGTAAATTTGTTATCACCTCCAAACCAAAATCTTGAATTTACTGGATTTTCAAACTTTACGATTTGTATTTTTGGTGTAATCAACATTTAGGGGAATCATATCTTCTGTTTGTACTTTTTTCTTTTTTTTTAAGTTAAGCTTTCATTGGATGCAGAATTTTAGACAGTACTAGCTCCTTGTAACTGTCAGAGCTCCGGCACCCAACGCGCGGTCCTTCAAGTAAAGGTTGATAGCTGCCTTAAACTTGTGCACTTGATACTCAAACGTAAACTGAAAACCGGATAACGAATTCCACTTCATTGATTAATGAATTCGCGCTTTGCACGTTCGGTTTGAGGTTTGGGCAGATTCAACGTTAACCTATGCTCATTGACCGTTCCTCGTGTTACCCGTCCTGGCGTAACAAATTGTGGTATTTTCTCCTTTAATTCTGCAAAACATTTACCATTTATTAATCTATAGAATACGCAGAGTTCTGCGTCATTTCTGCGGTGCTGTAGGCTATCTAGATCTTTCGTAAGTCTGGAGTTTCGTATTATTCGAATGGCACGCCCCTGAACTCTATCCAGCAACTGGAAAACAATGCCATATCCTCCACCCAAACCTTGACAGCAATATTCTATACAAGGTCTAATAAAGGTTTTATATATATCTGGAGAACATGATGCGATTTGAGAAACCGTCTGCATCTATACTTGCTTATAGTCTAGTTGTTTAGTACTAAGTTTGATCGTTCTTAAGTTACAATGGTCTAAAGTCGATGAATAAAATACTGAGATCTATGTTGAAGTTGAAAAAGTGAGAGAGACTGAATTAACATTACTTGATACAAACTTACTGCTCATATTATTGGGTTCGTTTTGATTAAACAATTAACGATGGTCAATTTGTCTTAAAGTTAAACATTGATAATCATCAAATATGCTTAATGTAGAGATGTTTATAAAAGATTCACAAACAGTCAGCGTTAACTTTTATTAATAAAAATTGGGAACCATACCTTTCCTGCAGGTACACGTTTCAGTTGTTCGATCATTAAGTGAACAATTATACGCCATATTCTGCAGATATTTGTATTATTTAATAAAACTATCTGCAGGATCTGATGTTTTATGGAAATTGAATCTGAAAAGTTATAAAGTGTTGATCAAATCTGTTCTACATCATCTGCATGTAATATTGGAAATGGAAGCTGCAATTTTATTGAGTGTTGGTCAAACCTGTTCTGCATGATCTGATGTATTATGGAAATTGATTCTGAAATTGTTTATAGTGTTGAGTAAACCTGTTCTGCATGATCTGATGTATTATAGAAATTGAATCTGAAATCGTATAAAGTGTTGATTAAACCTGGTATCATGCATGGATGTCAAATTGTTAACATATAACTTGATCGTTCTTATAAACATTTTCGAATTTTAAACAACCGTTTTTTCAGAAAATGTGCATTTGATATGGCAATAAATAAACAATTAATTATTTTTAACCTATTATACTAATTAAACAAAATTATTGCAACATTTTGATTGAAATATTTAAATTACATGACACAGAAACATATTGATTTCCATATCGATCAAAATATTATATTGGCTATATCAAATTAAAAATATAAATAAATATTGATAAAAATAAAAGACATTGAATAGTTAATTATATACGATATATATATATATATATATATATATATATATATATATATATATATATAAATATATATATATATATATATATATATATATATATATATATATTATATATATATATATATATATATATATATATATATATATATATATATATATATATATATATATATATATGTATATATATTTATACATATATATATATAATTAAGTTGCTAGTAAATATTTCCTACCTATATGCTCGTTACGTACTCAACTCAGACCGATAATATATGTTGGGAGTGTATGGTGAACATAACAACATTATCCAAAAAAAAATTATTTGGTAAATATATATTTCCCTATTTATAAAACAGTTTTGTTTTTGTTATTTTATAAATAAAAATAAAAAACATAAAAGTATTATTTATATTTAAAAATAATGTACAAATTTAATGTAAAAAAAAATCTAAACAATTAAATTTACAAATAAATATTTACATTTGTCTCGAATTAAACATTAAAATTTGTTAAAAATATTCTTTGATTTTTATTGAAACAATAATATTTTTTTAATTCTGCGCGTCTTCAAGCTATTATATTCGTATGTATATTTATCAATTAGGAGCCTTCTTTAAATGATTACAGTTGTTTAGGTAGTAACATTAAGCAGATGGTTTTTAAAAATAGCAAAAACATATTTCGATAACATTTATATAATTAAGAGGTATAATTATTTCCTATTTATATACCATAATTTAAAAATTGTTTTCTTTTTTGCAAATCATTCTTAACTAATGGATAAAGATGTATGTTTCTTGCGAGACATTGTACATTGATTATGTTTTTAAGATTCTGGAATAATAATATTGCCATTGACATTTGATAAGGTAGCACGTGCTAATAAATAATTTGTTTGTGGGTGGAAATATTGAAATATTATGTTTAACCATATAGCAGACATTTAACCGTGTAGGCAAGATGAGCTAGGTTATAAAAATAAATGACAAAAAATTGAGTGACATGAAACCACATATTATATTTTTAGAAAATATTAAAACCATAAAACATAATATAAAGAACAATGGTGTTGATCCACCAGGCGCCAAGCTCGCTTATTATTTTTGTTATATTTATTATAATAATAAAGCTTAATGTATTATTTCTATATCTATTACGCTTTATTTTACAGGCCATCCGTATACGATTTCAGAGTGGTCAGTCTATATATAATCTGGTTACTTTACCTCAGCACGACAAATGTTACCAATTTGCGTTTATGTAAGATGTACTACGGATGCTATTGCATTCAAAAAATTCGACCAATATCGATGTCAACAATCACAACCAAAAGTTATGTTTCAGTGCTATAGTCGCAATGGTCAAATCATGGGATGATTTAATGTTCTAAACATTATTAATTTGTGCTGGATGTGCTGTGTGATGAAACACAATATTGCATGCTCGAAACATCGAACGTGAAATTTACATTGCTGATTAATCGTAGTTAAGGTACAGAACATAAATATTTATTATATGTTTAGTTGTAAAAAAGAGTAAATTAAATAAATTTTAGCTCTAATGTGACGTCGTAAGTCAAGTGCGTAGGTATACTTAAGTCTATTATATGTTGTAACGATATATATTGCCTATGTCGACGCAGTTAACCGTATATCAGTCCAACAGTCGAGTGCTTATAGTAGGAGGTATAATTAGTGTCAGTCAAAAGAGCAGCTGGCTCGAATCCATCCCGAGAACAATGCATTTTTTTATGTTTATTTCGGAGAGCGAGAGATGTTATTTCTTCAACGCCTCAATTGATATTGTGTAATAGTCGATTTCACTTGAGAAGTGATAATCAGATGAGGGAAGAGATACCACTATGCAACGAGCGATGAATAAAAACCATATAGAAATACAGAGACTCCATCGTAATTCTACAATTCCATGAGATGCTTTAAAACCAATTTATAAAAAACTTATTTTCTTGTTTCAGAAAGAATTGTTACAGAAACTTGTTAGTTTACACTTTAAGAAGTTTACGACAGACATTGTATCCATTTTTGAATAATAATTGGTATAGTCATTCGCAATGCAAAACAGAATATTAAACAAGGACCATATTGTGTATCTCCTAAGATTGATTGACGTTTGATTCTATTTTACGAAACTAAGTTACATGGCATCCGCAACGAATAAAGTTTGTCGTTTTACTTACAGGAATGTATGAAAATTATATTAAGAATACAAATTCGATCAACTAACAGCTCAGGTAGTTTAGTGGTTGTGGTAGTTGGAGCGGGAGGTATCGGGTTCGAATCTCGATAGGGCCAGGATGCTAAAGGGATTTTTCACCATCTGATTACGATCACCATCTGAGTAAATGAACACATTTATGACCCTCTATTGGAGTGCAGAAACCATGGGCCGACCTATCTTGCATGCCGGTACTATAGGCTGGCATGGAGCTATGCAATGTACAGATGTTTCTACGTAAATCATCGGACCTATAGCCAGCCACACGTCCTCGATTTGGCTGTTAAGGTTTAAAGTAGGACGTAAATAAGCGAAGCGCGAAAGAGCTGGGAGAGCCTTGAGCTGCCAAACAGATTGCATAATATAAAATATAAAAAATGTGTTTGTAATATTTATAAGCAACAAAGCACACCACTTGATCTCGAATTTCATATTGTTTCATCTTGAGCTTTTGAATTTATTTCAATACGCAATTATAGCTGAGTATGATGATCAGAGGTGAGAAACAATCGGGATGTCCATAAAGGAGATCCCGATTCTTTCTCACCTCTAAATTTTACTATGGATGATCATCAGCTTTCGTACTATTTTGGTACTTGATCGGCTAACGACGGGTGTACGCTTCAAACTATAAACCGAATTTCTCTTTTGGAGTTTCACAAAATGAATGAAGGTTGTGAAACGTGTTGCTGCTTTTATGATTTGATGTATAGTATTTGAGTGTAGTTGTAATTCTAGTTTTTTACTTTTATGTTGTAATTCGCTAGGCCGGTTTCGATCTGACGACATCGAATGACTGTGAAATCGAATAGATCAAATTCATCTCATCAAGCATACTCTAGCGAAATACAAGAACTTAACTCGGTATATCGATTTTATTAACTAAGTGATTGTATTTGCGAATTATTTGAGTTGCTCTGTAACGCCACAATTATCATCACCTTACATTAGTTCAATTATAAGGTTCTCGTTCTTTTTTAATAGTATTGTAGTATCACATTTCAAATCTAGTTTTACATTAAATATTAAAATTAAAAATCATGTTTGACCGAAATAAACTAAAATTGTTTTGTTATTATTTTGATATTTAGACAAAGCTTAATGTGTGTAATGCTTTAGTTTTACCTTTGCTTTTGTTTAACTTTTTCTTAACTAATGGGTGTGGTATTATTTCTGTATAAGTAACAAGTAAAAAAAGAGACATCTTCATATTTAGACAGTTCTGGTAAAAGTCATAAGGCAAAAGTTATTTTAATACCATCAATACCGTTCAACGATGAACGAAGATCATTTCAAGTACAATTATTTAGTCAAACTTGTAGTATTTAGAAATTTCAGAGTTAAAAAAATCAACGGACTGCATCTTTTTATATGGTAACATTTATTTTATACTATGCAAGCTGTTGGAAATAGCTCAATTTTTATTAATTAAGTAAATTGACGTTATATGTCCCGTTGGGTATAATATATTTTTTACAGGTTAACTTTATTAAACTTTTATTTTATATTTAAAACAAAAGGCGGGAGTTGTTAGGATAACTACCTCCGACATCAAACATGCAAGCATAAAAATTTTTTCAATTAACAATTTAATTCTCAAAAGTATTTTGATGCACGAGTTTGTTACTATTTCCAGACATAATTTAGTACCCTGTTCAAATTGCAAACATCTAGATTATGGACATTAAGTTCTTCCATATAAAATATAAATATTTCGCGACTTCTTAAAATTTTAAAATTTCTTGTGATTAAGACAAAACAAAACAAAAAATTGTTTGATTTTCCGAAATATCAATATTTTATTATACGAGTGTACTTAAATATATTTGAACCGTTAAATACATTAAACAAATAGCGTTTACTTAACGAGAAAATAAAAAGCAAACATAACGTGCATAATTAACCAGAAATTTTTTTTATGATAAATGTAAAGTAAAAACGTTAAAAAAGATTGTTCTAAGATATTAAAATTAAGACAAATTTATATCAATTTAAAACAATTATACAATTTCAATGTCAATCGTAAATTTTTTTATGTCCAAGGGTTTATTATACAGTATTATAATGGGAGTTAAAAAAAAAATCGGGATCATCTAATTATCGGACATCTAGGTTGACATACCTGGAAAATTCCATACCGAAATGCGTAGTATATCTTAAGATATTCTAACCTGCAAAATAGCATCCAAAATTCATTGCTCTGGTATATTATTTGCTCTGGTAGAATAAATTTGGGAGGGTACACTAAGAATAATTAAGGACTTTCATATAAATAATCTCTGTCATTTGAATTAAAATCTTGAAATTTCTTTTATTTAAAGAATAAATCATTTAGATTAAAAGTTTTTAGTGTATTAGTTTAAAGAATCTAATTTAATTATTTTAAATTAAATAAAAATTATTTAAATTAATGAAATTATTCTTTAAAATAAAACAAATTATTTCAAAAATTAATTTCAAAAAACAAATTCTTAAAATTGAAGAATTTATTTCTTTAAAACAAAGTTCTATTATTTTTTTTTCATGTAGGGTAGTATATTTAAATAATTTTTCATTTAAAATAAAGTAAATTGAATTTAATTTTAAAATGTAACTGTAATATTACATTTTTCCGTACTGGTTTTTAGTTTACATTCAGATTTTGTTAGAGACAAGGTGTTTGTGTTTAAAACGTATAGTTTGTAATTACAAAGTAAATACAAAGTTTTGGTACAATACAGCCAAAAATAAATGTAAAATTCATTAGTTTTAATATTAACATAAATTTTAACTTTCAGTGGTACCAAACTTACAAAACAGGTTATTTTTTGACAAAAAACAAGATCCCACTTACTCAGACGATTATCTCAGTAAGAATAGCGAAAATTTTGACATTTGTAAAGTTTATATTGGAAATTCATCCTTACGACACTACCACTGACACTTGTTAAATTTAAATTTTTTGATATTTATAACTATAATTTTAACAAAAGTTATATTATATCTTTTGTGTTTGTTTTAAAATGTAATTAAAATTTAAATTAATAAACTTATTTCTTAAAATATCTAGGGTTTTTTATTCAACCCAATATTTAATAATCTTAAAAGTAAATGATTTAAAAAATTTAAAATAAATAAATTTTACTTTGAATTAAACATTTAGTTTAATTAAAATAAACCCTTAATATCATTTAAATTAAAAGAAAATGTATTTGATTTAAATGGAATAAACTTTATTTTTTAATGTTTAGAAATAAAGGAATTAGATATTTTAGAATAAAGAAAAACCGGTTTTACTCAAAATCTATAGGCTCAAAATCTATATATAATTTCTTTAAACGAAACCAAAATTACTTTAAATCTAAGTTCTATTTTTCTGTGTGTATATGTATATAAATATATATACATATATATATATATATATATATATATATATATATATATATATATATATATATATATATATATATATATATATATATATATATATATATATATATATATATTTATACCAACCATCTCTTATATGTGGAAGACCTTATTATATTTGAAACAGTTTTAAGAATTCGTATCGCATAATTTCTGCCACCTTATTTTGATAGTAACAAATTTTAAATTGACATATTATTGCTTATACATAAATTGCCAATAAATATTCGTATTAATGTTCTGTTAGACCAAAAATATATATTATAGAAACAAGCAGTACTTAAAACCATCAAAATGTATAATGTTACCAATGGACATAGTATAGTTTTCCGCTCTAAGAAACTCATGGCTATAGTCGAATTTTAAAACCGTTAAAAGATACTCCAGCCTTATTACTTACTAAAATCTAGTGTTGTTTTAATGAATAATTTTGAGTTAAATTACACCACGATTTGAGCTTTAAGCTCATTCATATTGAATTTGTATCTACTATTTTTCTAATGTGTTAGCTCTGCAACCCTGACTTGTAATATTAATAATTATAAAAAGAGCATATGACTATCACCAAAGCCCTCTTGATCAAGATCGCTTTGCTATCACTTTAAATTTTGAGCAATTTTGTATTTAAAATATACATCTACGTGACAAAAAAGCTAAGGCCAATCGTACAGTATCATCTCAATGGTAGAAAAACAGCATCCAAGGTTTGTATAACTAATTTTAACGAATCTTTGTAAGGTTTATTGTTTAATGCTTACTTACATCAAGACAGTAAAATATGCATGACAGTAAAGTATCAAGTCATTTGAATTTGGGTCGATTAACTGAACTTTACGTTTCAAAATTCAAAATTTCATTCCAAACTTTCATTATTTTGATCTTAATATTAAACCACAGAACCACACAGGACGAAACCTTTAAGTATAATGATCGTTAAAGTCATTATTTGGAAACTTGAGCCATTTGAAATGAGCAATTTTACCCCATGATTCGTTTTAAGGCATTTTTAATGACATCCTGCAACATCTCAGTCTGAATTTATGCAATTTCGGACGAATATTGTCTTTAAGATGTTGAATCGTTTGGGGCTTATTCATATAAACTTTTGATTTTAAAAATCACAAGAAAAAGCCCATGCTAAATCGCCATTTCGCGAAATTGGTCGTCATGAAAAAACCTCAATAAATAATTGAATTGTTGAACGGGCCGTGTGTGCTGTGGTCCCATCTTACTGAAACCACATGTCCCTGCTCTTCCATTTCAGGCACAAGAAAATTTAAAATCATGTCTTGGTACCGTTCGGCAGTAACACTAACTTCAACACCTTAATCGTTTTCAAAAAAATAAGGACCAATGATGTTTCCAGTATGAAAACCACACCATACAGTTGTTTTAAGTGAATGCAATGATGTTTGATGAATTAATTGAGTATTCTGTGTTCCCCTCAACCGTCTGTTCTGTTTTTTGACGAGGCCACTGAGATGAAAATGGGCTTCATCACACATTATCAATTTAGACGAAATATCTTTCATTTCATCTAGGATTGCATTACTGTACTCAACTCGTTGATGAGAGATCACTCGGTAGCCGTGTTTGGACTAATTTAGTTTTGTACGGGAACATTTTCAAATCAGTTTTCAAAATTCACCTTTAACTGCGTGCAGAAATGTGTAACTGGGAACTACGTCTCCAAATTGATGTTTCTGGATACTCTGCAACACTATCGCGCCCAGAGCCACATTTTCAGCGTTACGCGATGTCCGTTGTCTTCCAGAACGAGGTTTGTCTGCTGTCGTATCGTACTGTCGAAAATTCGATTACGAGACTGGACGATTAGGATATTTTTGAAGCAATTTCCGCTGAGTTGCAATAATGGAACGATTATGTCCAATAAATATTGTCACTATTTATGCTCGTTCTTTTGGCGTACATATATTCATTTTAAAATAGGGGCGTCCACACAACGCAATGGTTAAAGCGAAACTGAGCTAAACGTCTCATAACCAAGATGGCGTGCAATTAAAATAGTAGCGGGACTTTTGCTCCACCCTGTATAACATGAGGTAAAAAATAGATGTTTATATAAAAGGAGTTTATGTATGTTGTGGAATATTAAACTTCATAGCAGGGTTGTCGTTTACAAAAAAACCAAGGTACATATATCGTATATTAATGGGAGTATTTCAAAAAGTTAAGAAGTATAAAAAATAAAAAAAACGTAGATCATATTATATTATGAAGATGTATAATTAATTATATAATTTATTTAATTTAATAAAAAAAAATTATAAACAATTACATAAAAATATATCTAATTACACGGATTTGATAAGGTTGTCTTGGAAAAATATGCGATCGGTGTTTGCGCTGCTATGAGAAAAACTTAAAATAGATCTTAGAGAATTAAGATGTTGGCACGATTACGATTCTTTCGTTGGCAGCATTTTTCAAATCGAATATAGAAGTCCAAACGTCTTCAGAGTGTTTCTGAATAAGTTCAGATAGACTAATTGTTTTTTGTGTGGGGTCCAAGTTCAGCTACACGGAAAAAAATATTATTCTAGATTTATGATTAGCTACTTCTTAGTTTTAGAAAAACAAATATTAAGAACTTACTGATTAATTTTAGCGGATGGTCCCCAAATTATGTTTTAAAAGTTCTAATTAAGAACATAATTCAAATAGTAGGAACATTTGATTTTTAATTATTGAGAACTATGTTCTCAATTCAAGAAAACGATTGTTGGTTTTGAAAATTATTATTTTATTCCCTTTGATCGCACTTTTAGAATAAAATTACTTAATTTGAGAATAAAGTTCTCGTGATAAAAGTTGTATACATATCTTAAATTATTCTTGTTTCGGATTAATTCAGGTATATAATGTACTCAAAATAATCATAGTTGTTCTTAATTCTTAAACAAAAATCTGAATTGTGGAATACTTGTTGAATATATTTATCGATTTAACAGAAATTTTGTATGTTTTGTATTTTGAGAACTACTAACCTGAACTGCTTTGTTTGTGTTTATATATCAAAAATAAATCATTTAATGCTAATTTGACCTTTTGGATTATTGTTTTAAATTACACCGTGTAGTGTAGCCTGCGACTGCCGCTTTGTCTTATAATTTTAGTTGTTTCCATTAATGAATTTTTAGTGACTCAATTTTTGGAACAAAAGATACTCAAATGGATTTGTAAACAAATAATGTTAAAACAAATTTATTATTAACAACTAATAAACAAAACTCTTCAATTTTTCAATTAAATAGTCAACGATATCCACACGCATACACACCCCATTTTGTGAACAAGCTGATTCACAATGGGATGAACTGCATAAAGCAACGTCTAAGACATTAAATTTCATAGCCAAAGATATTGACAATATACAAAAATTCAAATATTGGCACTTTCAGTGAAATTATTCATATTGATTTCTAACATACGTTTAATATTTCTTTTTCTACTATCTATTTTGGGTCTAAAGCACTCCCAACTCTTTTGCTGTTCCTTTTTAATGTTCTATCTTATACCAAACCGAAATCGGAGGCGTAAGGCTATAGGTATGATATACGTAAACCCTCTGCATGTTGCATTGCTCCATGCACGCCTATAGAATTGACATTTAAGAATGGTTGATCTTTGAGTACTGCAATTCAACATATCATATTTGAATGTTGAAACAATTAAATCAAAAAAGTTAAATGAATTGTTGTAATTTTGTATACTATGAATTTCATATTTAAAGTAGATATTAATTTTTTAGTTCACTGTTAGTTCAGTGTACGATCAATTTTACAGAAATAAATATATCTTAGTATACATATATTTAAAAAAGTTGAATTTATGGAAAAAGTGGATGTGATTATTTATCAAAAATTGAAAAATATTTTTTTGGCCATTTCACGTGGTTCACAATAAATACATAACAAAAACTTGTTAAGTGAAAACATTACGGTTATTAAAACTAACCTCAAGAATTAGCCTATATTCAAATATAAATCTTTTTTTATTTATTATTCGAATAAATTTTATATTAAAATCATAAGAAAAAAAATATTGAAGCACAAATTTTAACGTGATTTGTGCTGAAATTTGTGCTTCACTGTTTACAATAAAAATTTGGATGAGTCAATATATGGTATTCGGATAGCCAACGTGAAATGGCAACCTTATTCATCAGCTGGAATGTGAGTGATATAACTTCAACCTGCATCAGTAAGTATTAATTTATATTTTAGTGACAGTCGTTCCTGTTTATTATCAATATCATACATTTTAGGTTTTAAAAGTTCACGGGTTTTATTAGTTACATTGAAATAATATTTGGTTTTTTGTAGATATGTCATTGGATATTAATTCATATAAAATCTTGACGGAAAATGTCTCTTCATGAATATTTTCCATTCCACCGATTTCAATCTTTGACTTCAAAGGTACATTTTAGAGACATCTTGAGGAATTGGCGACGGTCACTAGTTCGTATTACAGGAAACATTACATTGTTTTATTTCTAATAGTTTATACTAAAATGTTCAGAAGAAGAATTACACTCGTTAAATGATTAAAGAATTGGTCAAAGTTTTTTAAAGGTTTTCATAATAGAACAGCAACTTCAAAGATAGCATCAACAAACGGTTCTTCATCAGTGTATTCCAGTTGTTTCTCAAGTTTTTTGGAACCAGTAAAATTCCATCAAGTTTTTTGGAACCAGTAAAACGTGTTTGTAAGTATATTATTTATTCAATTAATCTTGTTGTCTTTCATTATAGTATACATGCTATAATGAAAGGCAACAAGATTAATTTGGATGCGCTTTAGTTTTTCTGGACTAAACCTAAAACGCCATTTACTTTCACATAATAATTTTGCTATTCCAAAACATATTTAGGTAAACAGAACAATGAAATATGTGTTCAACATTTAGACTGCATTTGTAATTCTGGAAACACCATCAAGATCAGAAAATAATCTTCAAAATACTACTCTAAATGGATTAAAAGAAAAATTTTACAATTGTGCACTACCAGATCGATGGCCTGAATTAAATCTTTTTGGCTGGTACAAACCAAATAATTTTAATTATAAAGGAACTTTATTCAAAAATGGATATTACTTATTTAAAGATTTATATATGGACAAAATAAAAGAAATTCTAATTTTTCGAATAAGGTATATAAATATATATATTTTCTTTTAAAAAAAAATATAAAATATATATAATTACCTTATAAAAAGTGAATATTTTAATTATAAACCATTTGAATTATCAAATAAATCTAGAATATTATTTTAAAATTAGATATTTATAAAATTTTTGTGTTATGAGTATCTTTGAATCAATAAAATGTTGTTTATGTAAAAGGATTTGTTTTATTTAAATCTCAAACATCTGCAATTGGAATTATTAACACTATTTTGGAAAATATATTGTTAAAATAAGTTTATCTATCATATTATGCTCTTTGATTAAACCGGAAAATGGATGCCTACAGAAAATTATTCCCAATTCTAGAATAAAATGTTCTTAATTTATGAAAATAATACTTTTTTTCTGCAAATCAAGTGAGTATTTTTAGATCCAAGTTCTTCTTTTGAGAATATTAAATACTGGAATACAGTATAATTAACTCAGTTCATGCACATTATGTTTCTAAATTATGATTAAAACTCTATCTTTGAGTAAATCGTATGATTATATTTAGAGCTTAGTTCGATACATAAGTATTTTTATGATTGAATTAGCGATATGAAATCGTGGTTTATGGAAAAGTTATTCCCTATTTATAAACTTTCATTTTAAATTGAGAATATCATTCGCTAAAATCGAGAACCGTATTCTAAAAATATGATAATTTAAAAGACAAATGTATTTTATTTCTCGAGTGGCGAGTGAGAATTTAAATCTTAAATTAGTATCTAATATTCTTAGAGCCAAATTATTGTTAAATTAGCTTGATTTATGCCCTAAGGGAGTAGTTTTTTCTTTCCGTGTACTAACACCTCACAACACGATTTCCTTACATGGTTGGCAGTATCTTCTGAAACTGTTCCTCCTTTAAAAGTTATTTCAGCTTTTGTGCTAATATAAATTTTATCAATGTCTAAAATATTATTTATATTTAAAAAATAAGTTTTATCCAGCACATTATCCAAAATCATCTCAGATTTAACAAAATTTGATAACATTGTAAAACTCTTGTCGGCATTCTGTTCTATAATTTGTGATAATACTGCTGCTTCGATCGATAGCCATCTTGCTAATGATAATTTAAGTATTGTGTGTGTTTCGATACTAAAATATTCTTTAAAAGTTTTGAATTGAGATTGCATAGTGTTGAATTTTTTAATAATTTCATGGAATTATTTTGTTAATCGGACTTATCGTGCCTATCAATATGTACAATATTATTAGTAAGGATTTGCTGACAAAATTTACATTTTGCTTCCATTTCAAATTATTTTCTCTACAACATTAATTGAATTTCATTAAACTCTTATAATATGTTGTTTCGTAAAAAGGAAGAGTATGTAATAGTGAAATATATTTCTCTCACCTAAGTAAAACAAAAGTAATCCCAAAAACTGCATGAAACTGCAATTGCATGGAGGTTTATTCTTTCAAGGGAGTATAGATTTCATTTGCGGAGCATAGTAATACATCAGTGTTGAAAGAAGTACATTTACTCCTATAATAGTACTTTCGACAACACTGCTTCATAGCAGGCACCAAAGTTACGTATCAAGCGAAAATGAAAAGCTACATTTCGATCAGAGATTTGTCAAAATCTGATGTTAAATCATACAATTACTTTCAAATTATTATTATCAAATGTAGGTACGACATTGTGCTTTGCAATTGGCTGGTATATAGGAAATAAAGTTTGTATATAAGAAATAAGATATGTGTAAGATAAATACTCCTATTATTCATATGTTTTCTTTCAATCTATATATCCTCTTTACGACAATGTATATCTTACGAAATATATACATTTGCATCGATAGATTCAAAACTCAAACAATAAATCTTTTATTTTTAAAAATATAACATTTATTTGTAAATCATGATTGTGTGCATCTAATTTATATGTGGGATGATCATTTATCGTTTGTTCTCATTTTAGTTGAAGATATTTGAATTTTCGTTCCAAACAAACTACGCGAAAACCCGATTCGACGAAATTTACGTCATAAAGGTACGAAAGTGTATACCATAGAACCCCACCAAAGTGATTAATTTTGAAACTAATTTTTGTGGTTTGTTTTTAATATTTATTAATTGATAACATTATCAATTTATTTACTTTTATTTTGAACCAAATAAAACGATATTGTATATACATGTATATCCATTTTATCGTCATACATAGTTTTGTTTAGTCGGTTTATCCGACTGTATGTTATAGTTTTTTTTCCAAGTATAAGAGCACGCAAAACGATGTGTTCGCAAAGCAAATATTTTACAACCAATAAAAAATGTATGTTTGATTCACTAATAAATTAATTTATTATAATTTGTTTATTGATTTAGATTTTATCGGCATTAATGTAGAAATTTTAATTAAACCGGATTAGTTGTATTCACGTATAGGTATTACGTGAGAATCCGCATTCGAGTATATATATCTATAGTGGAGCACTAGACAAATAGTTAAGGATTGTATAATGAGGCGCGGCAAGTGGATATAAACACTTTGTTACGTATCAGTCAGTTCTCTATGTGCATGTGGGTTATCAAAATAATACTGATAGTTGATAGATAAATAAATATTGAAATAAATGAACAGAACTCGGTTCTATAATTAAAGAAAACACCTAATAGTGCTATATACGACTATATAGAGATATTGCATATTGAATTAATTTTTGATTTGTGTATTTTACTAACGTGATAAAAATCGAGATAAGATTAAAAACGAAGAAGCATCAATTTCATATATGTATTTGTATTTGGAAAATTCTTCCACCATTCGGAATGCCATTAACCTTGGAATAATCTATAATTTCCAAGACCACCCATAATTTATTATCGTGTGTTTAATTGAATTTTACTTTAATCTGTGATAGCCTATTACTCAAAACAAATTATAACATTGTGTTGAACTAATTTAATTATTAACTCAAAAGATGATAGAATTATTAATTTCCGTTTAAATATTAAGTTACTACCGGCTATAAATTAAATATACGAACATATAAACATTTGTACGTTCAACATACCATCATGTGATTTAAATACATAACATGTGTATGTTTGCGATTTTATATGCCAAATTTATCATATCTCATAAAATTTAAATTCAGCTCCACACGAGTCAATAAACGATAAATTTAGATTAAATAAAAAAAAAATTATTTAATGGTTAGCAGATTTTCTTTTCGAATTGACCACCACAGACTATTGGTTTAGCTATAGGAAATGAGTTTATTAGTTCAATCTCAATCAAATTCTAGTGCCAAAAGACAAGGGTGGCTGAAAAAGAAACAAGTGATGCTGAACGTTGAGGTTCAGATTCACTGTTTAAATGTTGCTCGATCACTTCACGATCAGGATCAAAACAATCGTAAAAAATATGAATAGAAGCTGATGCGAGTGGTCAAAAGAAAGTAAAGGCGATTGGATTCGCTGGGAAAATTATGGTCTCTCTCTATTAGGATACTATTCTGGAAGGTATAATTTTCAACGAATATCTTGATATAGGAATAAACCCATTCCTGGTAAAATGCACCAGTATTATGGATTGTGAATGAAAAACTTAATTGAGAAATAGGTTACATTTGAAGACAAATTATTCGTTCGTCAATTCCATTGAACACAACAAAACGTTGAAGCTCCAAATTATTTCTCTATTCACTATATACTCACCTGATTTAGCCACTTGCGATTTTTCCTAGCTCCATATTTTTAAGAGTTGATAGGTTTGAAAAATTGTTCATTGATTGCAAATTCACTGTCCAATTTTTTCGACACGTTTTCCCTAATATTTAAATCAGGGGAATATATGAGCGTATAAGGTTGTAAAACGACGTTATTATATGACATTTAGTCTTTTACACACTTGCCCTGTGCATAGGAGGAGCCTTATATGTTGCTGATAATCCCATTTTAGCCAAGCAATGATTATACACTGTTCATAGCAATTTCGAACCGACTGGAATCGATTGCTGTTTTGATTTAAAGCTCTATTCCATGGAAAAAATTGACTGACAATCAAAAAAGACGAAAAGAGAAAATAATTATAAAACTAAAACTAAAAGACAAAGACAACGTTATTGTTTATTTATAACAAATTATAGCAGAATATTGATATTATTAAGAAACCATAACCAAAAAAATCATAATTATTCATTCTTGGAGTTTTTTTTAATTGTGAATTAAAATTAAGAATAAATATCAAAATGCCAAATATGATTTTTATTTCAAATAAATTATAATTTTACCAAAACAATATACGGACTATTTGACTCTTGGACTATAAAATTGGTTGTGTGCGAAAATAATTTCTTTTCTTACACAAATTTATGTAGAAGCCTGAGTGTGACTGCAATAAAAAGTATTCAATTTTATGGTTTTTATGGCAGTCACACTACCACAAACACAAATATTTTTCCTGTCAAGTTTCACTGAGATAGCTTTCTGTTTCACTTACACTACTATAAAATCTATATCATTGTCCCATTTTAATATTTACTGACAGTCAATGTTTCTCATGGAATAGGGCCTTAAATGATGAATTTTGCTTAGTTGGCTTTTTGTGTGGTGTGATGAACAGTTTGTAGACAGAAATTAACGTAGAGCAGAGTTGAGAGAAATTACGAATTATTTTTGGCTTATCCACTGATTTTAACTTCGAACTATAGGTTTAAGGTTTCTAAAAAATGAGCTCAACGTGAGACTGTAGATGATTTTCGGCTTTGTATCGACTTTGATGTCTCAGAGTTAGTTATAAGCATCAATTTTCCCAGCATAGTTTGTGAACACATATATGATTTTTACGGAATAATTCTAGTTATTGACTAACCCATTCAACCAAAATTAAATTTCTGTTTTAATTCCTGCACACAATTTAAATCTTAAAGCTTTTAAGCAATAAAGATATTGAATCAAGTTCAAATTATTGTGCATACAATTTATTTTCTAATTTAAACGTTAAGGTCTGACCGTTTCCGTTGCCCAGTTCAAAAGTTCAAAGATGTAGATGCTATACGTTTTACCATGTGTTGTTACCTAAAGTGCCTTACAAATATTTTGTATATGCGGTTCAAATTAGGTATCTATAGTAATTTAGAGTACATAAGAAAATAATATCTAATATAACCTTCTTTGGGTTTTAAATTCCTCTTCATCCTTTTTTTTGCGTTGTTTAAAACCAATTCTCATTTTAAAAGTGGTTTACCCATATCCAAAATTTCTTTTGTTGTTGAAATTTTATCTCTTCTGAAAAATACGCAATGCTACGAGATATATATTACATTACAATCCAGATCGCGACCAAAACCATCAAATAATAAGTCAAAAGATTTTAATCTGAGATGTAAGACAGGAATTATATATATATATATATATATATATATATATATATATATATATATATATATATATATATATATATACATATATATATATATATATACACACATATATATATATATATATATATATATATATATATATATATATATATATATATATATATATATATATATATATATATATATATTGTGACTATACCTTTACACACGGTTATTTATCCCATCATCGACACAAGTCTAAAGCACACGTAAACATTTTCAAAGTCTTAGGTATAAAATATATATTGACATAACTCAGGTAAATACAGAAAAACGATATTCGTCTTGACAACCAAATTGATTTTTAATCCTTTTATGTAAAGCAAAAATTGAAATATATATATATATATATATATATATATATATATATATATATATATATATATATATATATATATGTATATATATATATATATATATATATATATATATATATATATATATATATATATCGTAGTATATTACATTTTAGAATTTTTTATTTTATTTTAATCATTCTTCGAATCAAGACTTCTGAAATTGTAAATTGATCAAGAATCCATTTTCTTATATTAACCTAATCCCTATGAGGAACAAAAGTTTCGCTAAGTTTGTATACTTAACCAAATTAGATAAACATTAACACCGTTAAATTAGCTTTACTATATGGCGTGTTTCAAAAAAACAGAATACTTGTACCCATATACGATTTATTATTATTGATGCTGTGAATATTGCTTATGCAAGGATTAAGGATCATCTACCTTGAATACATAATAATTGAACGGAGTGAATTTAAAATATAGATCATACTTTATATGATAACACTTTATGAGCTTTTAAGCTCAATATCCAATAAACTATATACTATACAATTATGATAGATTCTCTAATACCAGATTGTTGTGTATGGAATATTGTTACCATACGATGATACATAAATGGAAACATTTATGTATCCAATTTGTATTGTTTTAAATTTTCCCACGTATTTTGGAAACAAAAAAGTGTAAATTACGAGAATGTATTTTCGATCTACCACCCTTACGAGTATATTCATATATGGAACTTATTTGTATTTTCTGGTTTTTAGTAGCTTTATGGTTATGCATATATACAAGAACATTATTGGACATACTTTATAATATTTTTGTACATCCTAAATATGTTGTTTGCGGAATTCAAATTTTTGTATCGATTATTGTAATTTTTCGGTGCCGCATATTGACAATGTATATAACAATGAATATCAATAAATTTAAGGTTCAAATGAATTTAAGAGCTTCCATATAAAAGAAAGTATTGAGAAATTTATTGAACAAAGTCTTGTAAAAGTGATAGTGTTTATTTTGAACTTCAATTATGACCGACCAAATGGTTTAAAAAAAGGGCATCTTTTGAACCTATAAATCGTACGTCCTCGATTTGGCTATGAAATGGCTTAAATTAGGACGTATATAAGCGAACCGCGTAAGGCCCGTTGCACATTTCAGATAAGCTAACCTTTGAACATCGTAGAGCATATCTAAGTTTAGCTCGGTTATTTCATTGCGCTGCACATATCAAATATACATTGTTACTTTTCCAAATTTTTTTTGACAAATCGGAAAAACTCAATGTATATATGAGCGATATATTTTATGTTAGTAAGGTCAACACAACTCGAACTAAGTTAGTTTAAATGTGCACCGACCTATTTAAACTTGTATATTACAAAAACATAGCTTACATCGCATAGCTTAGATTATCTGAAATGTGAAACGGGCCTAAGAGTTGGGAGAGCCTTGAGCTATAAATTATTTAAATTTTGTCTAGATGAAGTGACTTAAGCTCTCACACTTTATACTATCGTCTCTTGCATTATTTGAGTTTTGATCGACTATGAATATTTTAATTTATTTGTGGGGAGATATCCAATTGAATAATCTTATCTACACTGATTAAGTATTTTAATCAATTTGATGAAAAAAAACTTCTTAAACTGACGTTTGTACAGGGTGTCCCAGTAAGGAGTTCAGATTTAAAAACTTAATAAAACAAAACGGCTTAATATACTTCCAAATTTTTTTAAAAATAATGTGCAACCCTCCTGGTTATTGATAGAAAATGATTTCATTCAAATGAGAGGCGCAGATGGCTTTGGTGTACTCAATTCGGTCAGTCTAATTTCTGAGCACATTTTGGACTGTATGCGTTTGACTGTAGAATATCCACATAAGACTTGCCCTTCAAGGAACTCCACAAATAAAAAAAGCATCAAATCACAGCTTCATGCTGGCCAACTCACGTCACCATTTCGACTGATAGTGACCTTGGAAATTTTGACGCAGTTTCACTATTCTAACGGACAATGTGTGGCATGGTGCACTATCTTGCTGGAACCAAAGGTCGTCAAAACCCATATCTACAAGATATGACCAAAAAAAAATATTAATATGTGGTGATAGTTGATTCCGTTGACCGTAACGTTCGTGCCAGCTTCATCTTAAAAGAAATACGGACCAATAATGCCACCGCACCAAACAATAACATGTAATGGATGCATTGGCTTTGTAGCGGTCCAGTTGATTTTCGATTGTCTAGGTGTATTTAGCCAGGCAGCGTTCGTCGGTGGGGGGTTCAGTTATCGAAATCAATCATAAATAGGATCGCTATAGAAATTAACCTAGACCTTACCTCATCAAATAGACATCCTACATCAGCGCATCAAATGTACGTCTCACATCACCACTTACCTTCAAGCTTACTCAGCCATGATGAGTAATATAATCCTTTTTGTTTTAGAAAGCTAGTCTCGCCAAACTATCGACTTATGTGCTGTATACCGGATGTATATATATATATATATATATATATATATATATATATATATATATATATATATATATATATATATATATATATATATATACATATAGCCTTACACAAAATAAATAACTTAATCTACATACAAAATTCACAGTTTTTTTTATTTTTTATTTGATACGGTACCTGATAAACTTCTATATCCACACTTGTATATCTCTGGTATCGTACCTCAGACGGTAGATTGTGTCTTCGCAGCAAACATTTAAACCAGCAAAACCGGGGATACTTCTTAAATTCATCCACACCGCTATCGTTGGTCCTCGACAGCACCTTCTCGCCTTTTTCTTTTTCTTTGATGTTCTAATTTTTCGACTCCAAGTTCGTTCCAAAACGAAAATTTTAATTTGTGGGAAACAGTAACGCACATGCCTACCATTTCGTAAGCGAACCACTCGATAAATAGTTTTGGTTTTATCACTAAGATAAGATCTTTTCTTGGTTTTTTGTTGGGTTTTTGCAATTAAAGGAAATAAAACGTTTTTGTTTCTTTATTTATAAGTTATACTTCAAGTACATTGCGTTGCACAATAAACACATCCAGCACTTTATGATTGTCCACCACATGAATTTTTATTATAATTTAGATCATTAGATCATCATATACACATTTTGACCTATAACTTTATCATTTTTATTTGCAACCATTTCCAGCTTTATTTCTTTCACTTCTTAATCCCGACTGTCTCAAAAAAAATTATATCTCCCATCCAGCTGTTCCACCCAAAAGAAGCATGTTTCCCGTTTATAACATTTTATGACCCCAAAAAAAAACGTTTCAATCAAACACGTCACGACCACTGTAATTCATTCGATTATTAATTTTTCTACCGGGTAACTCTTAAAATCATAACAGCTTCACCACATATCCTTGTGAATTTTCCGATCCCCAAATGCAAAAATTTTGTTTGTCTTTGTTGTGATAGTAAATTTCCAACATTTTCTATTGTTGAAGCGTTAAACGACTCATTTCGTCAAAAAATATAATGAGTTTTTGTCAAAGAAAGGATGATATTAGTGTTGCCACAGCCAAAATAATTGATATGCCAAATCTGGTTATTGAGACACCCTATTGTATAGGCGTAGAAGAAAAACCACTGAAAGCTTTGCTTAATATCTGTCGATCTGGCAAGTTTATTTATGCATCACCAACAATATTGCAATACTGCAACCTATCGATTCCATTTGGCATGCATTGCAAACATTTGAAAAAGGGATTTTTTTATTAGTTTCTTAGACTGTATTAGTATATAATACTTTTGTATGAGTATTTAATTTTGACATATCTTGGTCTGGAGCAAGGTCTGAAATTAAACAACAAATTTTGAAGCAAGGTAGCTATAATAATTATTTGGCTGGGAAGGAAGTGTGAGTAGAGCATTTTATGACAAACGGATCAGTACAATGGCAGTGGGATAGCTAAAACACTGGAAATTTATTTGTATGTTTTATTTTTCATTATACAGTTAATGTATGTAGTGAAATATAAGGTCAGCATACATCTAGTATGGTCAGTTAAAAACATTATATTTAAATTATTTTAAACTAAGTAAACCAAATATTCAAATGATACCGATAGACCAATTTTTTTTAAAATAAAAGCAAATAAATTTTTATGACAATGACAGGTTGTGTTTAATGCAGGGTTGAACAAAAATAGTACTGAAAATGAAATATTTGCAATGCAAAAAGTTCTATGCACGACTACTTTCCATTGCAAATCGCTTTGTTAATTTTTGTTTGTCTGAGAAAGATTTTGTATACCGACACATGCATGCCAAAGTAACCCAGGGTTGCTAGAAAGTCTTCGCATATAGAATCGTTTTGAAAAAGAAACAAAAGAGTGTATTTTCTACTTAAAAATTAACTACTTGAAGTTGTGATCAAAAATTGAGGTCATGCTAACTCGCTCTTTTCAGAAGTCAAGCATCTTGAGATCTGATTTGATCAGAAGATTATTTGACAAAAACATATTGAAAAGAAATTTGAGCAACCATTTTCCACGTATATCTGATAGTCTAGAAAAGTGTGGGGGTACCAGGAAAACTCTAAGCCACCTATTTCTCTTGTGAGGTATTTTACTATTACTAAGAGTAGCAAACTCTATATGGGATGCGATCAATAGCTTTTGTTTTGATGGAGAAGCTGTTTCAATGGCTCTAACACTATTTTATCGAAACTTGTTTGGGGGAAAAGTTATATTAAATTATGAATTCCACAGGTTGTGTGAAGTCAAACTTTACCGGATACCTGTAATGAGTGGAATGTAAACGAGCCCTAGGTGTGACTTTGTTATTTCTTAAATTAGTGATCGACAACCTTATTTCATGTTTCTTTCCAAAATGGAATATCACAATAGGTCAGTCGACCCTGCATATGGTGAATGATAAACCAAACTAAAAGTTTTTATATTTAATTTATATTATTGTCTGTTTATTCATCACAATATACTGACCAGGAAAATCATTCAAAATATATAAAATCAATAATAATAAATTTATTTTAACTAATCAATCAACCGAGATATCTAGGAATATAAATCGAGATGAGAAAACACTGTACAATAGCAATAACAATAAAAGAGAAAACGAAGAGTTTTGTAAAAATTTAAAATGTATGTCAAAATTTATTATCGAATCACAAGAAAGAAATGAAAATAAAAAATTTGGGAAAACACCATAACAATCTATCCAAACATAAATATTAAATAAAGAAGATTTTTTTTTTAAAAATCTAATTTTTTTGGTATGTGTACCCTAGCAAAGGTTCGATACTCGTATTATAACAAACAACATTGGAAAAATAAATGAAATGAAGAAAAAACAGTTGGAAAAAGGCTCATCATATATACATATAACAAATGTATATAAACAGGAAGATGATGAGCAACAGAAACCAGCCATGAATGCTAACCTAACACCCATAGATTTTATAGACAAGCTTTTTTGCTTTGCTCTGTGAATTATGATGAATTAAATGGAAGGTTGATTTTTATTATGGTATGTATGTAGAATTATCCGATGTACAGCAAATTCATTATCTTAAAAAAGTTAAATTGGAAGTGATTGGATAAAGTCGGTTGGGATGATTCCTATAATTTGGTATAAATAAAGTATAACATCACTTTACACACGTTAGCTGTTAAAAGTATATTATTACTATGTTTTTTGATACCACGGCCACAATATAGTGTTGTACTATGTATTTGTAGTTCAATAATACTTTCTCTAAGTGGTTCATCTCGTTATGCCACCATATTTTATTTTTGGCAGAAGTTGCCTTTACCATTCAATCGTAAAATTTTAATGGATTCATAAACTATTGAATAATTCTTTTAGATGCTAGGAGTCCTTGTCAAAAAATTGGTCATTCTCTACAAATGAAATAAAATAGGGCAATTCTAATATAGCCATCTTACTTCATGCAGAATCAGAAGTTTGAATGTAGAGATTAAAAATTTCTGGTTCTGTAATTTCTGGTTCTCTATCAAACTTCTAGACTAAATGTTCTATTTTTGAACAAAGCAACCTCAGTAGCTGAGTAACCTTTAATATCTGGTTTTTGTTATTAATAAGCCAAAGCAGTGCTGCATTGGACCATACTAGGTTTAATAATTGTTCATCGATGCCTCTTGATACTGATAAAATAATAATTGAATGATTGCATGTAACCGATTACAGAATAACAGATTCTTCCAGCTTTAACTGTAATTTTTGAGGTTATGATGGATGTTGTTAGAGAAATATTTAGATGTATGTAAGATAAGTATGATTTGATTCTCGGCTTGGTCCTCGATAATTAATTAAGTGAAGCATAATTTGATGCGAAACATTACATCTTTTTTGCATAACCTATAATCCTGATTAGAGATAGTTCCCAAGATACTAGTAAATGAAATAGCAACATAAGAACTGTTCTAAAGCTGTTGATTTGAGTAATTGTATAATTGTAGTAATACTCATTCGTCTATATATATAACACCAACTAAAGATGGAATCAGCGAATCAGTAAGAATTTTAAGATAATAGTGCGATATAAACAGACTCAATATGGCTTAGTACTAGTGAATTTTTACAAGTATTCTTTATCGGATATCTGAGTCCTAACATCCCCCAATTTTTTTTAAATAAAGCACTGGAAGCAATTAAGAAACGAGAATTACCATTTGGAAGCGAAGCCGCAATAAGTGAGCTTTATATCGATATTAAAGTTTAATATTACTTTAAAATAAAATTTACAAAGAAATTCAAGTACTAAGAAGTAATTGCTGGATCAGATGAAGGATGAGACTAAATTTTAGACACCACATCGAAGCAACGGTTTAAATCTAACTTTAAAAAAAAACAATGAAAAAAACAATAATTTAAAAAAAAAAAAATAAAAGGGGAAACTTGATATCCCCTCCCATACTATAATCGTGAGTAATAAGAGATCCAAGATACTTGAATCTCATAACTCCTTTAAACGTGTGGTTACTACTACTGAAATCATTTGTGTCTTGGACTCGGAAACCAGAGATATTTGGTTTTGGACTCGTTGGTTTTGAGACCAACGGAAGCTGTTCTAGTGGATCATGTATCTCATTTGCTTCGTTCTCATTTAAGCCAATCACACAGATATTATAAGTTGATTGATTGGTCAGAATAAGATATTGTCTTGAGGTGTTTAACTTTTACGAAGAATGTACATATACCAACACGAGTTTAAAAAGTATCGGGGACAGCGCATCTCCTTGTTGAACACCGGAAGTAATTGTAAAAGTTCTTGATAGCCTGTTCTCAATTTTAACACAGCATTGTGACTGCGTTACTGTCATTTTACACAGATGTATGTTTTTGTCTGGTATTCGATTTGGACGGAATCCTTCCTGGTAGTAACCGAAAATTTCCTTCGCCAGAAGAGCGAATTAAATATTTTTGCTAAAAATTTTATAGTTATTACATCCAAAAGAGGTCTCGTAATCGACACAAAATCGCATAGCGGGGAGTAACACCTAAGAAGCAGAAGTAATAATAGAAACAGCAATCGTAAAAATCAGTTTCGTGATTATTTAGTCTATATATGACGGTATAACTGAGCGTAATCCATTATATGTGGCTATTATTGAACACATCACCGTCTCCTGGTGATTGAAATAAGATTTTCCAAATATAATTAATTTGCATAAATAAACATTTTCCAAAAATATCTCAAAACAAAACAAACTAAGAATGGAATATATTTATATAAATTACGATAAATTAATTATATTATATATAAAACATCTTTGGTTGGTTTGAGAAGTGTAGATAACTACAAATAGGAAAAAATAAATTTTTCAAACATTCAAGAAAAAAAAAAATAATGAAAAACCACATGCATTTAATAACAATAAATCATTTGATTTTCACAGATTTTTCATATTTTCCTCACATTCCATCACACTACATATATTATTTTGCTTTGAGTGTGTAATTTCTACTTTTAAAGTTTGTTTATAATTTTAATTTTAAATTTAATTAAGAAAAAACTAACTTGGTGTTAATTATTTATTTGAATTAGTTAGATTTGCAGTTTTTTTAAAAATTCTTTCGAAAGAAAAATTCAATATAAGCACACAGTATCTTAATATTGACGTTTGAAAAACTGTTTGCTATACACGAGCATACAGTATTCTGCTGTGATTGTACCATAGACTAGATCACAATTTAATCTCTTTATAAATGTACATTGCCAAATTTTAACGCTTGGCTGGGTATAATAACATGTTGTCGTGTATCATGTGGGCTTAATTTTTTTTACTATACACATTCGAATTAAATCAGCTGGTCTCTCATTTGATTTTAGTTGTATGTGTATAACAATAAATGTCTTGCAGATGATTTTAACTGACAAAATGGCGCAATGGTGAAACTGCGGCAGTTGGAGCAGGTGGTACCAGGTTCGAATCCCGATAGAGAAACGTTCCAAAGGGATTTTTCTTTATCTGATTACAATCGGTGGTGTGAATGAACACATCTATTACCTCACGTTGAAGTGCAGAATCCATGAACCAACCCATCGTCCATGGCAATACTAACGACATTCATAACATTTCCCATCTTTAAATGTGTAGGTGTGTAGAATATTGTTAAGTGATGCTCGGAGCTGTAATCGTGACAGCTAATGATGAATGGAAGTTAAACCAAAACTCCACAGAGTGACATTGATTGACAGCTGGGGCGCTGAATCAACCAGCCGATGAGGACGTGTGTCTTATGATTTGTATGGCATCTTTTCTATATGAGGATCTGTAATGTTCGTTTCGCTAGGCCGGTTTCGATCTGATGACGTTATTCATTCGTTATGTGATCGAAAAGCTCAAATCCATCTCATCAGGCATGTGCGACCGGACTTGATGTTTGTTGCATTTTCGTTTGTATATATTGTTCAACCTCGATTCCACACTCATTCAGTTCAAACTTTACTCACCACAAATTATCTCTAATCAACGAAACAGGTGCTAATACGATTGCTCTAATAACTGAATAGCTGACGTAAAATACCCAATATACTCAACCAAAATTAATTGTACTACTAGAAATGTAACGTCGTCGAGTAAGGTTCTGTTCTGTGCACATCATCATTTTTTAGATTCAGATCAATTAAAAGAAAATACAGTTAAATAATAAAAAGTTAAATTTGTTGTTTTATTGTACAAAAGTTGTACATTTTCTGGTCCTTCGAGCCGGAAATATCGAAAGCAAATGCTACCCAGCTCGTAGCTTTTCATGATAATATTGACGAGCTCGTAAGAGGCTTAAAAGCGTTAGGCAAGGAGGCAGAGGCACGTGATCCATGGATAATTTTTATGTCAATCGATCGACTTGATGATAAGACAAGAAAAGCTTGGAGGTACATAACCACAGAGGAAGACTTTCCATCAGTGCAAGGGTTTCTGGATTTTTAGGTTCAAGGTGGTCATCCCAGAAAATTCTGGAATGACGAAACGCAGTTTATTGTCCGAATTATCGAGGATCTTCGACCCACTGGGCTGTTTATCCCCGACTACGATAATGATTAAAGTCATGTTACAACAATTATGGTTGGAGAAACTTGGATGAGACGATACTTTGCCAGATTCGTGTAAGACAAATAGGAAGAGTTTACGAGACGAGCTGAGTACAATCGAGCAATTGGAAATCAAAAGGTGGCTGTATATTCGACCAAGACAATAGAAATTCAGTTTTATATTCTCGTGTAATAATATCACCAACTGAAGCTTATATTAATATCATCGCAGCTAAATCAAAGGTATCTCCCATAAAAACAGTGTCAATTCCCAGATTGGAGCGGTTAAATTAATGGAAACAGTTACAACGGCACGAAATTTCGAAACTACACCAAAGCAGTTTTTTTATACCGATGCCAAGATAGTATTGGACTGGTTATCCAAACCACCTAAACATTGGCGGACATATATGGCTAATCGCACTGGACTAATACTATCCTACTCGAACCGAAACCAGTGGCATCACGTGAAATCAGCAGAAAATCCAGCTGATCGAGTAACTCGTGGAGTGCCCGCAAAGTGAACTGAAAAATGATATATTGTGCTCCACCATGGTTAGAGGCAAACCCATTAGAAATACCATCTAAAGCCGTTGAAGTGACACAAGAAAATATATCAGATTCGCATTTATTCCATGTTGTGCAAGAAGTCGATGGATCTGACCAGCAGATAGAAAAGATAATCACACGAGTTTCGAAGTATGCCATAATAATACGAATAGTAGCTCGAATTCGCAGATTTATCATAAATGCGAAACGATCAACTAAATCAAAATCGTCCGGAAGTTTGACGGTTGATGAAATACATTATCAAACACGTGCAATCCCAATCGTTTTCGGCAGATGTCAAGTCAATTCATTCAGGACAGCTTTCACCAAACATGTAAGTTATTTAAACTTTATCCATTCGCAGACAATCACGGCATTTTAAGAGTCAGTGGCAGATAAGCCAATGCGCCACTCAATTTTGACACGCAACATCCCATCATTCTTCCGTCAAATCATTTATTGGTGCAGAGAATGATAGAACACTACCATCGAAAGCTATTTCACGCAGGAATTTCGCAACTGACTTCCTATACAAAACAAAAATGGCATATTGTTCGCGGAAAGCATCTTGTAAAGAAGATCATACATCGATAATTTAAGAAGACATTATCCTCAAATGCAGAATTACGAAGAATTAAAAGAAAATGTTACTTTTAGCTGCAACTATTTTCATGTTCCTTTGCTGCTCAAGTTTCCATATTCATTCGAGGAATTGAAAAGGAGTTAAAGTAACAGAGAAATTGGCCTCCCTTACCCCACTGAAGGATATCAACTGATTAATATGTAGAAGTGAAAGCAACATTTTAATACGATTTTCTTTAACAATTCATAACATGTCTGGCAAAACCACTGTTGGTGCGCCTGCTATGGTTGGAATGCGGGCAAACTTGACAAAATTAGTAGAAAATGATTCGAAATTTTTCGAATTCGCGATTTGATTCGAAATCGCGTTCACAAATACGACGAATAGTCAGTCACGCCACAATAGTGAAGTAATAACAAAATAATCGGAAAAAGATTTCGATTCAAAAACTTTGTAATTCGCTAGAACTGTTGCAACATAGCCTCACAACATATATGTACGACTTTTGTACAATGAAACAACAAATTTAACTTTTTATTAAATTTAACTTAAGCTTCTTAAGTTAAATTTAAAATAGGAATTGGTTGCGTTATCAGAATTCAAGTCCGTGCAGATTCCTCTCGTATTGAAATCGCCGCAATGCGGCTTTAAACGACTCGGTACTTAGATTTGTGACCAGCTAGATATGAACAGCTTTGCCATACACACAAAAATACAGATGTTGCCTTTAATTATTTTTGAATTCCGGATCTGTTTTGTTTTGCAATTGGTGTTCACTATTTTGCTAAGCGACTTTCTCGCTGGAATTGTTTTGTTTGACAGGTTAGCTGTTTACATAAGCTTAGTGGAAGGAGTTATGCAGCTCTACTGAATTGTATTGAAATCAAGAGGCTGATCAGCAAAGATAGAACGTGTTAATTCCATGGAACATTGATATTCTTAGTTAAAAAACGAGAAGAAACTTCATAAATTATATTTATTTGTGATAACTTGGACATTAACGCAGAGAGCTTTCGTATTGGATTCAACAACATTTTAATCATTCGTCCATTTTGCTTGAAACGCTCTATTGTTGTCTGCCAGCTTTCTGTTTTTATAGTTTAGTGGTTTTAGGGTTATTTAGTGATGTTTGTATCAGAAACTATAACGAAAAAGGACTGGGACGCATTTCAAACACACGGGTTGGCCGGACTTTATCTTAAATTTTAAGGTAATATTTTGAGCTCGTTAAAGAGTTTGTGCACTGATGTTCTTAATCGTATAAGAAATTAACATATATGACCTACTTTAATTATCAATCATCTGTTTAATTAGATTTTGATTTGTAATGTCGTGCAAAATAAATCAGATTACACCCTATTTCGAATCAGAATATTTTCCCCTCTTCTGTTTCGTTCGAATGTTATATATTTCTTATCAGATAACATTATATACCTAATTAGCATAAGTTAGGAAGAACTGTTTTTTAACTGACATGAACACAACATGCATTAGTACGAGTGCCAGATGATGATCAATCCAATTATCTGCGATATAAAAAAAAACTTTAAGAGTCTCGTTACGAATGTGATACTGTTGTTTGCAAATGTTTATTACACAATAAAATAGATCTGTTGAACGAAAAAAAATGTGTAATCAAAAATTATGACAGACATGAAATTTGAATACAAAGACTATAAAAATATATTAAAATTAAAAAAAAAATTAATTCATAATTTTAGGTATTATGGAAAACGAATGAATCAAAGTTTAATTTGTCGATTCATCCTCGCCCAAAATGTTTATATAAACTGTCAGAATTGAATAATATAAACATATATCATTGTAAACACATTTACTATATAGTCTTATTATATATATATATATATATATATATATATATATATATATATATATATATATATATATATATATATATATATATATATATATATATATATATATATATATATATATATATATATATATATATATAGGATGTGCCAGGAGTGACGTCTACATACTGTTACATATAAGTAATTCCATATTGTTGATAGGACAAACGGAAATTTAATTATAAAACGAAATTTAATCAACAGCACAGTGCTTTTTCACATCAGCTCGCACATGTGCCTATATAATCATACACACAGTGTGAAACGGAATGTTTTCGAGTTTGATTTGAGTTTTTTAATTATTCATGATTTGAATTGTTAATTATATGATAAAACAGTTGAACTCGTTATTTTTTATGTTTGTGATATTTTTAATGCTGTTGCGTCTGGAAATACATAAATAAAAAATTATAATGATTTTATATAAAATACGTTATGTTTAGATGTTTGTTTAAAATAAAGGATTCGTATATATGATGTCTGGATCAACTAGGAAGAACTCAATCAACCATGTGACTTGAAGGGAAAACGACCGGGATCGAAACTCAATAGGAAGCGGTATAGAGTCGCTTGTCGATGGTAAATAGTGGCACAAATTATTTGTGCCACGAGAATACGCATATAAGATCTGGAAAAAGTTTTGACAAGTCGTTCAGTTTTAACAATATTGACACAGTGTTTTTTGAACAGGATGTGCTTTCGAGCAACAAGTGAATCAACTAACCAAAATTGATTCACTTCTGGCGGTTCTATTATATCTATCGATAAAATACGATTTAGAACCCCTGTTAAGCTGTTTGCAGTCAAAAGTTTTGACATGGAACATACTTCGAGGTATCAATTATGCTTCCAGGTAGATTGGAATCCAGATAGATCAACTTCTTATCACGTAGTCAAATATTTGATATATACAATAAGTTATTTAAATGGAGGATGGTTAAGTACTTATCTTATTGGAAAATGACCTGTGATATAAAACTAGAGTATGTGGCGTTCTTGAGCAACTCCAACAAATACAATTAAATTATCTCACGCCACAATTAATTAATAAAAATATTTCGAGTTAAGTTCTTGTAATTTACTAGTACTGTCGCGACACAACTAAACATATATATATATATATATATATATATATATATATATATATATATATATATATATATATACGAATAGCACAGTATGAACATCAAGTCCGGTAGCATATGCCTGATGAGATGGATTTGATCTTTTCGATCACAAGGTCATTCAATGACGTCATCATCATCAGATTGAAACCGGCCTAGTGGATTACAAGATACAAGGGACAACTCAGATTTACAATCCATTCAAAATTTACTTAAAAGCAATACGCTTTCTTCATTGGTAACCCCGACGTGATGCTACTCGCTTCAATGGTGACCCCGCGTGATGCTACTCGCTTCAAGTACAATATTGATATCATCTATTTTAGTACAGTGGTTCAGTAAAAGTTTTTCCAATGAGAGGTTTCATTTTGATACTTAAAAAATCAGGTATTTTTTAAAAGAAATCAATGAATATTTATTTTATTGTAAAGATGAACGTAGGCCATTTACATTTGCAGCACCATACGTTTGTATGTCCTCGATAGCTTTACGAATTCCATCTTGAAGGTCTTGAATCGATTGTGGGGATTAAGCTTATCTTTTAATTCCAATATCTTCTAATTTCAGCCATAAAAAATCCGTAATCATAGCTCGTTAGAGGAATCGATTGATCGTAACAGTTACACCAGCCTCATTTTCGAAAAATAATGTCCAATCACACCGCCACCCGAAAAACCGAACCAAACAGAGACTTGTTGAGGCTGGAGAGGCTTTTCAATAATCATTATTGGATTTTCTGAGCCCTAAATGCGACAATTCTGCTTATTAACGTCCGGATTATTTTGATGCATTTGGGAGACCCAATCAGCAAAGATACGACGTTTATGGTGATCGACCGGTTTGAGTTCTTGTGTTGACTGAACTTTAAACCTTAAGACCTATGTCTACAGCAGAAATATAGTCAGGTATTCTTGAGCGAAGCACACGGTTTTCATTCTTCACACCACTAGCTTGTTCCAACCTGTAATGATATTTTTCCACGTTTCACTATTGCCGGTCGAGAAGGTGCTTCACGACGACCATAGAAAGTGCGTTAGTTTAAAAATTTTGCAAAATTTTCACCAATTTCAATGTGTAGTTGAAGCGTGTGTCGTTACATTTTTAGTAATGACGCGATTTTTACTTTGCAAATGTCAAAAAATGATAGCTTTAAAATTGACAGCTGCCCAAATAGCGGACTATCCAAAATGAATCCTATTATTGGATACCCTTTATAATGAGTGGGTTGTTGTTCGTGTAAATCTTAAATAAGATGATCTCCTATATTTTCAACTTACCACCAAACAGCACAATTGAATTGCTTTTTACTTTCCGTATTATCGATATAGCTTATTTACATTAGGCGAATGTCACTATCCCAAACAGTTTTAGTGATAAGTACTATGTCATTAAGTCTAATCATTTTAATTTATGAGCCACAATTTTGCACGTCTGAATATGTAACCTCATGCAGTAAATGTCGTTTTATTTGTGTGTACCGTCTATTTTGGGGCCGAAGCACTCCGTTTGAATATGCTTGATTTGGTAAGACCATGGAATCTACTAACCTGGAAGATGGATCAGTCAATGAATTTTGCACTCCAACAGGAGGTCGTAGACCTGTTCATCCACATCATCGATCGTACTCGAATCGTAGTCGGTCAGTAATTTTGGTTAAAATTTTAATATTCTAGACGTTCTAAATATTGTTTATCATTCTCTATTGTTCTATATAAGGTACCTTAATCATCCAAAATAAACCAAAAATTTGTATTTAACAATAAGAGATTTTCCTCTCATCCTAATTTGTCAGTGAATATTTCAATGAGAATTAATTGAAAATAATTGTTTTAATTCAAAATATTCTTAACAAACCAAAATACAGAATTGTAAATCCTTTTTAGAAGTTTCAATGCGTGGGTTCTATTATATTTACATACGTTCAATTCATAAAACCACTATTGTATCCTGACAGCATCCACATCCATATTTTGTATTGTATATTAAACTTATATTTTGTTACAATATATACCATAAATATTTGTATAGACAAACAGAAAGAAAATGATTTAGATAGATTTAAGGATATGTGTAGAATCAGAAATTCCATTCTACCATAAATAAAACTTATTAACACATCAGTAAATTTTCATTAAATTTTTCACATATTTTAGGAAAATTCCTTTTTCTACCAAAAGGAAAAATGTTTTCCAACTTTCAAAAGTTTTTTGTTGCTGTTGATGTTGTGTAAATCATTCATCATCAATTATAAAAGAATTTTTGAGCGAATATAACTAAACACTATTAGGTTGGTACATTCCAAATGTTGTAAAGTTGCCGATTTGTATGTGGATGAAAAATTTAAATATTTTGAAAACTTTTAACTTTGTTTACCAGTTTCATAAAAAAAAGTTACAAAGATAATCTTTTATGGTGAAACCTAATTATAACACTCATTTTTGATCTTTAACTAAAATTAGATCCAATTCAACCGCACAGGTGGCGCAGTGGTTAAAGCTGCGGCAGTTGGAGCGGAAGGTACCGGATTCGAATCCCGATTCGGAGCAAGATGCAAAATGGGGTTTTCACCTTCGATCGTTTAGGTGGTGCGATCGGTGGTGTAAAATATTTATTATTTATAGTCGTGTTTAGAATCCATGGGCCGATCCATCTTCCATGTCAGTACTATAGGCTGACATGGAGCTATGCAATGCGCAGATGGTTCTACGAAAACTCGGACCTATAGCCGTACATAGAGTGGTATCACAACGGACCAATCTTTGGTCTAAGTGTGCGATAGCAGCCACAACAACCTTACCTAGATCCAATTCGGAATTCTCATCTGTAATATGTATATTAAACCAAAGCCCCCTGGATCAAGATCGCTTTGATTAAATACATTGAAATTATTTAAACTTTATGATGAAGCTTTATCACTAGATTTGAAAATATTTAATAAGCAAACTTATTACTGTGACTATTAGAAAACTACAAGTATAAATCTTATCTTTTATTGAACGTTTGCCATTAATATTATGATATAATATTATAATTTTGAAGAAAGAGACTAATGCCTGATTTCCATTATGAAAAAATACTGACAAAATAGTCAAGGCGGGATAAAAAATATAATATAATTTTTCTTAAAGTGCGAGAGAAATAAAAAATATTTTCAGTATAAAAAATTTTTATTCAGTACTGAATAAATTTTTATGGTTACTGAGAAAATAATTATAGCAGTACTGACAAAATATATGAAGAGAAGTAATTTTATTCAGTACTGGAGAAATATTTTATAGGAAAAATAAAGATGGATGATTGTTTATGGTCAATTCATAATTTTAACATTTCGTTTTGTACCATTTATTTTAATTCATTGTGAAAATAATTGAAATAATGAATAATTATGTTAAGTTTATTTTTTTTTAATTTATTGTTGTAGATTTAAAGTTTATTTTGTCTTTTTTTTTCAAAAACAAAAAAAAATTTGTAATTTGTTGGTTATGTTACACGCATCTGTCAAAATATATCCACTATAAAAAAGGAAAAAACTAAAAAACGATCTCTATCACTCTAATGGCATTTCTAATTTTTTTCTCGCTTTGGTTTTTTCAGTAAAAAATACTGACAACATTTTTTCATAATGGAAATCAAACTTAAGTATCAGATAAGTAAAAACCTAGAACACAAAGTACGAGAAGAAAACCTTTTAAATACATAGATAGAGTTCAAAACAACCCATAAGCCTCAAATTGACACAACCTGTAAGAAATTCGACTGAAGGTATCATTTTTGTGGGATATAAAATGCCTACTTATATCGGACAAAATTACCCGATGGTCTCAAATGTACATGTTCTTATAAAGTGACATTTCAGCAACCATTGTTTGTGAAAATTGTTTTATAGTTCCATACTTGTGAGAAAAGTTTGAAAAGGATGCACATCGCTCTGTACGGCCAGTCAAGGAAAAAGTCACTGAACAATTTTTTGCAAACAACCGGCACGCAAGCAGAGAATATCGGTCAGGAAATATCAAAAGTATTTAAAATCAACCACATGACAGTTTGGAATCATTTCAAAAGAGCAGGGAACAAAAATAAGCTCGATGTTTGGGTGTCACAGAAATAACCCCAAAAAATGGCGAAACCATCATCAATTTGGCCCTAAAGAATTGGTCAAAAGAAAGGGAGTTGTGTTGGGAAGTTTTAATAAATTTACCGTTTAGTCCGGACCTTGCATTGTCTGACTACCATACCTATAAAACTCTCTTGATGGTGAAAAATTGGCATACCGAAATACCGGTGAAAACAACTTGGCTATGTATGTTTTCTTTCTAACTTTAATGCAGTGTCAGTTTTTTATATAGAAACAGATTGTTCCACTACTTTTGGACTGAGTTGGATGTTTGGAACGCTTCTCGTCTCACTTAGGGGCATAGATTAATCTTTAATTCAGGTATACCAGAAGTTGATATAATTAATGACAAAGTGTTACCAGAGTTGATTTGGAATTCAACATGATGTAGTAGTTAAGGTTCGTACTGCACGATATTTCAGGCGCAGTTGATAGCTCTTAAACCACCCCAAATAGAAATATTGTACTATGTTCAGACAGTAAAATTATACTCAATTCGTTGCAAAATCCGCTGACTACTTCCAAATTTGGTCAAGGACTGCAAGCATTTACAACAGTGTAACGGTTATAGAGGGATACCAATTCTTTATTGGAACTGATCGGCCCTGAACCAGCAGGTCTTTTGACATTCAAAAGTGTTTAGAAAGCTATTAAAAACTTTGTTCATTATCAAGCAAAGATTTGCCGGGACACGAAGTGCTTTATTAGTGAACCTAATCGGTGGTTAACTCAGTATTGTCGTTAAAGCAAGCGAGATCAGTAAAGAATTCTGATCGACATTCTTACGGGTAAGCTCTTGCAATTTGTTAGGGTATCACAGAGCATTTACGAATTAGACTGGTATTATCGGTAAGCAGTATGGACTCAGTGTGGAATTGAGTGCGGGACCTTTCCAGGCGGGAGCGTTCCAGGCTACAGCCGACTTTAATATAATAAAAGTTATTTCCCATAAAATGATATAAAAATAAAGTATAGTAAAGCTCTGTATATTTCAGGGCTAATTAAAACGACACTGATGATATTTAGATGTAAACCATTACTTAAGATTCTTTTTACTTATTGAACTTAAAGTTATTCTTTTCGTTTTTAATCACACCATGCGGTTTAAAAGGATCTATGGCGATCTATGTGTTGGTTCAGCATTTTATTGTCATCCCATTCGTATTCGAACCCAGTACCTTTCCCTCCAACTGTAATTACAGGGATTTATACTACAGGTAGCCCTCCTATAACACGGTAGATAGGTTCCTAGAACATGACGTGCTATATGTGAAACCGTGCTAGAAAATACTAGAAGCTAGTATAAAAAGAGGGTCATGCATATTTTGTGCACTTTTTGCTATCAATAAACAATTTGTAAACTTCTTTGTTTTCGTGATCTTATTTAAGGCTGTTGTAAATTCCATTAACGGTGATAGGCATTTTTGTAGTTCTCTCTTAAATATTTGACTTCTTTCAGTGGATGGGTCTACGTTCACGAAAAATGATTCTAACTTATCGGCTAAGCTATTCTTGTAATTATTACCCCTATATCGTCATCAAAGCTGGAATCGACTTTTTTACTTGGTTATGAGATGCCATTTCAACTAAATTTGCAACTAAATTCTTCTTCTATTTATAAATCCTGAATCTCCTCATTAATCTTATCTATAACACCGTCTTCGCCGATCTAGCAAGTTCTAATATGCCACCAATGTAATTTTTTGCTGAATCATGCACGTTTTATATTTCAACTGATGCCGACCATAGTTGTTTAATTGAAAATTGCTTCCAAACTTTTTTTACATCAATAGTTTTGGCATCAGTTGTGTCTACAATCCCTTGCAAATATCTCCTGATGTAATCTTTCTTAAAGGTTTAAATAAAACCTTGATCCAATCCCCAGACGCATTACTGCACAAAAGTAATGTTATACGATCTTTTTATACCTTAAATCATGAAGCAGTTTGCTATCGGACTAAACTCACTATGATAAATATGTTGGAGAGGGGTGTGATTTCGGTTCATTTATGTTGCAAATCTGAACGCGGTGTACAGTCAGGTTGTTTGTTTTAGGAGCAAAGAATCATAACATACAAGTTCTTGTGTAAGTTCCAACTTTTGACTGAACTAACCCATAGACGAGTATCATAAAACCCTATGGGAAAAAGGTCTGTGCCGCTTATATTTTTATAATATCGTTTGGGGCAGTATGAATTAGGTTAAGCAGTTCGTTATATCGAATAACATAATTTCGCGGTTGCCAAAACTCCTCTAGTCCCAACAATTGTTTTAACATATTTTAAACAATAATGACAAATTTTGTTAACACATACTAGTAACTACTTGAATCCATACCCTGCTAGAAAAAAAATATAATAGCAATCCAATCGAAATATAATGAATACTTCTCAAGCACTTGTTGAATTATTCGATTTGATTTTCTTTTTATGATTGTTATGTGGACAAAAAATATTCCAAACTCAACAAATAGTAAAAATCTAATCATAATACAAATAGAATAAAAAATTATATATCTGTCAGCAGAATAAACGCACAGAATCGATATTGATTAGAAAAATACACAATAAGAAAATCAACAGAACAAAAAACCGTTACTATTTACTCAGTTTCTAATTAAAAAGTGAAAGAAAACCGAATCAAACTTTCACTGAACGAACGAGAAAATGTTAAATCACAAAAACAAAAAAGAATCGGAAAATTGGTTTTTGTTTCTTAAAGCATGGTTTTATTCAATTCATAAGATTTGTTTGAGATGAGATATGATTATTTTACTATTTATATGTATAGTGGTGGGGATGTGGAGAAACTTCCAATACTATATAGTCGCGCATGATCAACGCACCACATCACTTCCAAGCGAGTACACATTGTTGTTGTCAGTTTAATTTTAAATATGTTCGGCTCTCGCACTTCCAGGAGAATTAAATATTAGGAGAGAAAAAAAAAATGAAAATAATTGAAACGAAATATAAATGATAGAATTTTGTTTTTTCTATTACCATTTGATTGTTATCACACACAAATAAGAAAAAGAAAAACTCAAAAGGAAAATCATAACAAAAAAAAAAAAAAACATACAACAATTTCCAAATTTATGTTTATTGTGTTGTGTCGTGTTTTTTTCTGTATGTGTGTGTTTGTCTTGAACATATTTCGGAAAAAAACATTTTCATGAGAAAAATTTTATCAGTTGATATTTTCGCCTTCTGATGAACGGTTGGTATAGTTTTCGTTATAAATTGTATATAACAGCGGCAAATATAAGAAAACTCTGCTGTACCTGCACACACTAGAGTATATACACAACAATCGAAGAAAATTGTTTTTTTATTTAAAGTTTTGTAATTTTATTGTAAAAAAAAAATTTATATTTAAAAAATAGATTTGTTGTTGTTATTAATTTTCTTGAGTGAATATGTCGAATCGAACAATATTTTTGGAATATTTATGTATGTTTATTGGAAAAGTTTTTATGTAAAGTGATAATTTGATTTAAAATTCGAAATTTATTTTCATTTTTAATTTAACTTTTTTGTCGAAGATAATTTTACGTAAGAAAATATGTAAATTTAAGTTATAAAGTGGGAGAATTTTTGTTTTGTTATTTATTAGAAATACCTATATGTTATACATGTGTAAAGTGAATTTTAAAATTTGGTGTTATAAAGTGTTATAAGATAAAAATTTTTTTTGTTGGTGTATTGTAATAATTAAAAGTTATCGTCTTCATAATTCTAATGTTTAATATATAAGCTAAGCAAACTAAAAGTTATAAATTTGGATAATTTTTTCAATTAATTATAAAATATTGGAAAATACTTATACACTACGTACATAGAATTAAGGTAAATTTAATTAGAGTTTTGTATATAATTTATGAGCGTTACTTTGAGTGGTATATATTATAATTTTGTATATGTGGGTTGATTATTATTTAGACTAAACAGGTGGAATTTAGGTATTTTATTGTGACGTATAGTGTTTTATTGGTGCAAAAGTTTTACGTATGTCGACATTTATTTGCTGCATATCGGGTTTAGTTTTGTTTGCTTCAAAAAAAAAAAAAAAAAACAAATCAAAAATCAAATTTATTATTTGAAGAGTGATACTACATTTGAAGTGTGTTCTTGAAATTGTATAAGTGCATTAATTTGAAATTTTGATAAATAGTGTACATTTTGATTAGATTATCGAAAATGATATTTAATTATTTGTAAGGGTTTTATAATTCTATGTAAACATTAACTCCGGTAGCATTAAACTCTGCTAATATTTCTACAAAGGTATAGCATATTGCAACTTTGGAAACCTGGCTTAACAAAAAGTTGTGATTACAGAAGTTGTTCTGGTTTAACCGTTCAAACAAAAATGGTTGTTGTAATCATTGTTCCCAGTGGAGCTCTATATGCACTTGTTGGCCTACAACGGTTTTTGTTGAACCATCAAAGATTAGAAGGATTGAATTCTAGACGTTCAAATCGCTCGTGTTGTTCAATCATAGCTCCCAATGTAATGTGCAGATGAGCTATGTAAATGGTCATACTTTCTTGATTTGGCAGGGAACAGTGTGAAACGTTTTTAAATTATGTGTTAAAAATGGAGCTGTGTGTTAATATATGTAAAGTTGTGTATCATTATGCCTTAATAAATATATTTAGAGCAAACTTAGATGAAAAGGGTACGATAAAATTATTTAATTGAATGATTAATTGGACTATAGGACTAAGCACGATTCTCGCATAACACTGGAGTTTTTCCTACACATAGGGAGGTATGACATAGCAAATCGTTACTAAGCTACTGTTAGCACCATTTCTTGTCTACTTATCGATCTGTCAGCAATTTATTAGAATGGTTTTCTTTATCTAAATTAAAAATTGTTATTTCCTCCACTACTTAGACGTTTCTTTACTAGATGAAGCATGTAGGTAGTAATTGGATATGCATAGGCATGATGCAAAAAGGACTTTTCACTATCGATTACGATCAGCGGTGAGAATGAACACATATTGTGTCCCTCTGTTGGAGTGTAGGATTTATGGGTCAGTACAGTATAGGCTGGCATGATGCTTTGCAATGTGCAGAGATGGTTCTACGTAAATCGAACTTATAGCCGTACTCGATTTGACTAGGTAATGGAGTACAAGTAAGACATAAATCAGCGAACTGCGAACAAGTTGGTAGTGAATTGAGCCACAAAACAGATTACACAGATAGGAACAGACAGACAGACATATATTAATAACTCCCATGCTTGGCTATTATTTATATGATCTAATTCCATGTCGTCAGTTTCTTTGCTTAAAGCAGGTTTAACTCAAAACTATGTTCAGACAGAGTTAATATAGTTGAAACTGTGAATAAAATACGAGTACGTTTCATGTTATAGCCATTCCAAGAAACTCTTCAACTATGATTAAATAAAAAAGCGTTGTTACTGCTAGTTTATGTTATAACTTCAAAGCTGGTATATTCATTTAAAATTCTGAAATGGTTTTTTCTGTTTGTTAAATAAAAACTGTTATTTTATAATAAATAAATTAAGTGTTATATAGTAAAAACTTATGACATTTAGAACCGAAACTTTACTGTAATGATAAAAACTCTTGCATTGCTCTTAAATTCAATTTTGCGAATTACGAAGCTTTTAGTTTAGATGTTATATTTTAGCAAGTTATAAAAGAATATACTTAGGTAGCATGGTAGTCTTTAAAATAAAATAAATTTTTAATTTTAACGTATAAACAGTATGAAAGCTTCATGTTATAAATTTTTTTAAAAGCTCAACATTTTTATTTTATATAAATTATCAAGAGATGCACAACTGTAACGTGAATATTTATTATATATACATATATAAAATAACGTCAAATTTCATTTATTAATTAGACGACCATAAACAATTTCATGACATGTTTCTGTTTCATGATCTAAACGCTTTTGTGCTGTAACGAGTGAAGCTCGAATAAAACTATTTAGCTGCATGTCTCACAAAACAAATGAATGTTAAAGTTTTATGATCTAGAAGATGTTTGTCGTTCATAAACTTTTACTACAAAAATACACATTCTCACCAATAAAGTTTAACTTATACTGTGCAAGATAATTAAATCTTTAATTGTATCCGCATTACACCCGATTTGATTTTTGTGTCAAAACCATATAAATTTTATATATTTGTTAAGTTTTAGACATAAGTAAATAAAATTAAAACAAACAAAACTTCTTGTAGTATTGTCCTACGGTAGTATCTATAAATGAATATAACAATTGTCCTGTCTGTATAGATAAGCTTTTACTGTTTGAACTGCTTAATATACTATAAATATTTGAATATAATATGTGGGTGGTTTTCTATACACCTCCGAGATATAAAAATTTAAAGTACGAGTACTAGCTGTTACGATGGAAGAAAATACTTTCATGTTTTATAGTGGGTGTATGTTTACGATTCAAAACTATCCAGAATTATTGACCTTTGGCCTCCGTTATTTATTTGAATTTATCTTATATAAAACTTGAATTTTTTATCGTACTTGTTCTTGCTTCTCGATTTATTGGGATAGGCGAAGCGGACATAACGTGAAACTTTTTCGTTTGTTGCTATGTCAATTTCGGTCAGATTGTTTAACATTTTCAGATTGGACTTGTGGGCATGATTTATGCAATTGTTTTTGAGCGACAGTCACTTCATATCAGACCGCGTAGTGGTGTTTTAACAACCTCGAAAGAACTTTTAACAACTACAATAGTCATTTATTTAGTGGTGACTCCTTTTATTCATAGTGTTGACATTTGAGGAATGGTTCCTGACAGGCCGGATAAGCGATTTTGGAAACCTATAAAGAATGTGAAAGTGTTTTAGAATGTATGCTCTTTATTCAAAGATTCACCCAGTTATTCTACCATTTTTAGACACCCTTGTCAACGTCACATTCAATTGTTTATTATTCAAAATAAATGCATACAACTTTTGTTTCTTTCACGGATTGTATTAAATAGGCCGGAATCAAAATTATTGAGACATACCTAGCCTACCGTACATTAGTAGCATTGAGAAATTTAAATATAAAAGGGTTACAAGTTTTCTCTGATTAAGTTTAACGCCCAATAAAGGTGAAAAGCAAAGTAAATTGCTTTGTGGAACACGAGTAGGCATTGTGAATATGATCGCTGAATCATTAGTTGTTGTCACGTGCGATACAATCCATCTATTAGAATTAAATTGGAGCCAAAGACAATGAATTTGTGTTGAATGATACCGTGATTCAGTCTGTCGAAAGCTTTTGTAAAATTTAAGAATACTACATTTACTTGGTTTCGACTACTATAACTATCGAAGGTTAGGTATGTTAGAGAGAGTAGAAATAATTTATGAATACGTTATATCGTATATCTCAAAACACTTCGCTTGAAAATGACACATTTAGGAAATGAAGCAAAGTCTCAGACAAAGCTTTTTATTGAGAATATGTCTTCCTTTACCGTTTTTAACTGTTTGCAATCTATTTGGCATACTATAAACTAGATTTGCTGTAACCTCTATCCCAAAGTTTCCCCATGTCTTCTTAATTAAGTTGAAAAATTCAATGTTAAATTGTTTCAATTAAATTGTTTGTCCTTTTAATGGTCGGAATATTATCATCGATGATCGACCACAAATTTTCAATCGGATTGAGATCTGAGCTTTGTGAAGGTCACTCAATCAGTTTAGATTTATTTTATGACTATAGAATAGTGTAATGTCGCCCAAAGCACAGATTTAGTTAAATTTTGATTTAATATTTGGACATCGTCGTCCATCTTCATTATCCTATCAACCAATACGAGCTCACCGACTCCGCTAGCTGAGAAGATCTCCCACACCATAATATTATCACCATCGTTTTTCACAGTTTTTTTTAACAATCCATGTTTGAGTGCCTCACCCGGATCTCGTCAAACCCTAATAGTTTAAATGTGGACTCATCAGACCATAAAATTGAATGCCAACATTTCTTCTTACCCCTGGCGCTTAGCTATAAATCTACAGTTTTTAGTAAATCAATATATTTGGACGGTTTATTTTGTCGCATACTGTAACATTTCAACCGTAAAGAAGGTTTTACATAAGAAAACCCGTTGAACTACTTAAACTCTGCATAAAACACGATATGTAATTCGATTGGTTCTTAAAACATTTGAAATGTGAGATATTATTTAAATGGCAATCGAACCATGGTTATCCATTATATCATGACGGTATTCAATAAGAGTTGTGTTGAAATGCTGACTTCTGGAATTGATATATCAAATACATTTATAGTTTTAGTTTTAACTCATATTCACTGAAAATCCTAAAAAATACTTGGCTATCATACAAGGTAGTATAATATACATGAATTATATCGCCGGTTGAAACTAAGAGGTTTACTTGATCCAATTCTAGATCATTATTAACAGTTACCAATTTTCCGTTAAAATATCACATAATACGCCTCTCTATACGTGAGTGGTTTTTTGAAAACATTTAAGTTTATATAAAGATGTACCCGTGTGGACGGACACAACTTGTCGTTTCAGTTAATTAATTTGTTGCTATCGGTTTTTACATGCCATTTTTGGCCCGTACCGTGTCAACAATCTGACTCCATCGGTTTCGGCATGAACCAGCTCTTTATATTGTTTTAAACAATTAGAAGCTGCCAGATCGCTCTCCTTTGAAAGATTGCTGTATCATTCGGTTAGGATCAGCACGCAGAACGTGACCGACCCAGTGTTCTCGTTGTTCATGTATAATATCAGGAATTCGCATTAAATTACTGAGCTCGTGACTGACAAGAACTCGGTATGTAAAATCAACGTTGCGTTTTGGGCCATATGTCACGTCTGATTTTTTTCTAGAATGTTAGAATCCACCTTTTGTAGTTATCCTTCAAAGTCCAACTCTCACATCCATACATGATAATGGGTTTGATCAACACTTTTTACATTTTCAGCTTATCCGTATTTACAAGATATTTTGATTTCAGAAGTGACGGTAGAGGATATAAAGCTCGATTGTAACTTCGAAAGAATCATTCGTAGCTAAAAAACTGTATCAGTGACTGACCGATTTGAACGAAATCATCCGTGAGTACACCGATAATTTCCTCCGCCAGAGGAGTAATTCTTCCCACGATAATGTGTGATAGTAACTATAGGGTGATTTTTTAAGAGCTTGAGAACTTTTTTTAAAAAAAAAACGCATAAAATTTGCAAAATCTCATCGGTTCTTTATTTGAAACGTTAGATTGGTCCATGACATTTACTTTTTGAAGATAATTTCATTTAAATGTTGACCGTGGCTGCGTCTTAGGTGGTCCATTCGGAAAGTCCAATTTTGGGCAACTTATATTTGGGCAACTTATAGCAACTTTTTGTTGCCAAAAATGGAAGAACTGAACTTAGTTGACATGTGGTTTCAACAAGATGGCGCTACATGCCACACAGCTCGCGATTCTATGGCCATTTTGAGGGAAAACTTCGGAGAACAATTCATCTCAAGAAATGGCCCGGTAAGTTGGCCACCAAGATCATGCGATTTGACGCCTTTAGACTATTTTTTGTGGGGCTACGTCAAGCCTAAAGTCTACAGAAATAAGCCAGCAACTATTCCAGTTTTGGAAGACAACATTTCCGAAGAAATTCGGGCTATTCCGGCCGAAATGCTCGAAAAAGTTGCCCAAAATTGGACTTTCCGAATGGACCACCTAAGACGCAGCCACGGTCAACATTTAAATGAAATTATCTTCAAAAAGTAAATGTCATGGACCAATCTAACGTTTCAAATAAAGAACCGATGAGATTTTGCAAATTTTATGCGTTTTTTTTTAAAAAAAAGTTCTCAAGCTCTTAAAAAATCACCCTTTAGTATGCTGTGCAAAGGAGAGCTATTCCGTAATAATTCTCGCATTTCAAGCTTAGTTAATTAACATTTAACATAAATATGGAAAATGTGCTACAATTAACAGCGTTATTTCACATAACATTCTAGTACATGAATTACATCACAAACATACATACATGCTATATACATATATATAGTCACTTTTGATCAAACGAAATTTCTTGAATGTTTATTACATTTTGATATCAGTGTACCCTAAAATTTTAAACTTTTTTTTTATGAAAATTATATTAAAATATCATAAAATTACTGTATGAATTTCCGCTTCGTAAACTTTGAATCCATAATCAAATATAAAAGTTTTCTTATATATAAAAAATATTCTGAAGATCGCATAAATCAACTTTGTGTGTGTGTTGTTTTTGCTAACTCATGCATTTCAAATGTCGATTCTATTTTTGTTTACATTATTTTACGGTGGTAAATCTCTAAAGTACAAACATCTTTTAAAAAAGATACGGGAAAATGAAAAGCATTTCCATCTCGACATACATACATACTTCTATAAAGTAGATATAAATGTTGTGTGTGCAAACATATATTATATATGCGAAATTCATTAATGTTTAATGTAGTTCAGATTTTTCTTTTTTGTTTGTTCTTAGGTTAAGCTCGAAGGCTTAAATGTCGGTCTGTATGTATTCGTTTCTATTTACACATTCATATACATACATATGTATGTTTCATGGTAGTCAGAGCTTAAATCAAAACTTTTCGACCATTAGTTGCCCATCCATCAGTACACTGTGGACGCCGATAGACGCATACATTAGAACTTGTAAACAATGGCATTAAGTTACGAACAATAAATCAAAGTAACTCAAAACTTCGATACATAACACTAATTACACTGTACAAGACGAATTTTAATGTGTGTGTAAAAAAATTAACTTTGGAAAATTAGGAAAAATAATTATTTTTAGGTTAATATTGTTGTTGTTGTGTTGAGGGGATTTGGATTTTTGTTGTTGTTACGAATTAGAAAATATTGTCAAATTAAATGATTTATTGTCGTAAAAATATATTTTCATATATAAATCAGTATACAAAATGATTTATGGGTGTGTATCTTGTATAAATAGCAAAATATTTTTTCGTATATTTTGTAAATGATATAAAAATGGTTTTAAAAAATTAATGCGTCCAAACAACATAATAATGTCCTTATTCGTAATGTGGTCGTTATACCTAACTCATAGCTCACGGTGCAATAAAATAGGCATTTTTCTTGATACATCATTTTCGGGTTGCTGAACATGGGTGATCTGTATTCATTTAATGGAATGGGTATCGAGACTTCCTTGAAGTATCAACTGTAAGATACTATTAAAATAGCTATTAACTAGGCCACAATTGACTTAAAAATCACAGAGCCCAATTCGATACACTGGAATTGAGTGCAAGGCGCCAATAACAATAGTGGTGTTAAAAAGTTCAAAGCATTTGTGTTCTCAAATATAGTTGCGCTTTTAACGCAGTGCTGTGTTGATAAGGGTCTTGATAATCAAACAGTTCAGTGACGCAAGTTTTTGTCATACAACATAAAATATTAATATCACGTTAAATGTGGGTGTATCATCGTTAAATAATTAATTTAGAAATATAAAAAAAATTCTGTTGAAGCAGCTACCCAGCTTTAGGGCATTCTATCTATTATTTTCAACATAATGACCTTACCATATTCACTGTAAGACAAACTTTAGGTGAATAGTTATATGAAAGAAATCGGAGGTCAAAGACTAAAGGACTGTATGGTTTTTGAAGCAAGTAAAAATCTCCTCGAAGAACGATTTGTTTATATCGGATTCTCCACATAGTAAACTACAAGCAGTACGCTAAAGTTTTATGTTTGGTGAGACTTGTTAGTTCAAGATGGGATTTAGCAACATAATTTAATTTTGGTTTTTTTTGGAACTTCAAGACATGTACTTTGCACCTCTACCTACCTCTAAATACGCCACTGGAGTTGATTATTGTCAATAGTAAGTCCCATGTTATAATGGAAATGATTTATAGAAACTGTTTGCACCAAAGTTTTAGTCACTTGACCATTGAACTATTTGCGAGTTATTTATCTTATTCATTAAGTTTTACTGAGAAATGTAATTGGTAGACATTTCTGAGATTATATACAAAAAAAAAATTAATAAGAATCAATCAAATCGTCTATCGATATTACCATCATCACGCTAACTAGTCATTTGTTTTATTTTAGATGAATAAATTATATTTAGCACCGCCGTGTCAAGTTGAACGTTTAACATCTAGTTATGCATAGTACGCAGTGTTGCCAGATTGTCAGATTTATCTGAAAATCTCAGGTTTTCTAATAGGAAAAAAGATTTACAGTTTTTATACGAAAATTCAGATTTTGGACAGTTTTTGTATTAATACTTTTCATTCTATTGTTATTACAAAATTATGTGTTTAGCAATTCTGAAAACCATGCTGTTTATCAAAATTCTGACGTTTACTATTTCTTTTGTTTATTTGCTTTGCAATTGTTAAGTTGAATTGAGGTATTAAAACTGTTTTTCATTCACAAAGATTAGGAAAAAATTCCAAATCTTGATAATCTTTTAAATCCTAACTACAAATTTAACCGTCTATTTCAGAGTAAGCTACCGTAATATCACCATTTATGTTTTAAAGTTGGAAGATTGTACATGAATATTTTTAATTATTTTATTAAACAGGACTGAATATATTTACAGTGAAATTTATTTTACAGTGAATATATTTACAGTGAAATGGTACATTGTCCAGTAAAACCATTAAAAACGAACGATATTGATTTTGGAGCTGCACTTCAATCAACATACACTTTCAAATAAAGTCATGAAACAGATTTTAATTGGACTGTTTTATACGGCATTTGAAAATTAAAATTTTGAAATTTTTGCTATGTTAAAAATGCAATGGTAAATTTTGAAATATGAACAGTAAAATTTAGTAGTAAAATTATTTTTTGGTTTATTTGTTTGTCAGATTTTTGTTTTTCGAACTCAGTGTATTCAGATGTTTTACATTAAAATCAGTTTTTTGTTCAGTTTTTAATAAAATGAATATGGCAACGTTGCGATAGTAGTAACCACTGTAAGTTTAAGTGGTACCTCGTGAAATTGTGTCAAACACAATCCTATCTTTCCAATTATGTCTCGATGTTTTGGACCATCCAGCCAAGATCATGATTTCATGCCAATGATATTATAATTAGGTTAAGTGACGCATGGTCAAGATGTTCTATATAAATGTAATCTAATTTTTGTTACTTTTTGAAGAAGTACACCATGAAGAAGTAACGGGAGTCGCTTAATGATAGAATAATAATGATTTGAACTTATCAGTAAAACGGGAGTGTAAATATAACGATAAATGGTTAGTAAAAAGAAAGAAGAACAGAGAGTTATACGCTTCTCCTTTGAGAAACCCGTTCTCTAAGGAACTCCAAGAGGATGTACGAATGCTGAAAACAATCAAGCGAATCAGACTGAACCATGTAAATTGGAAAGAATGCTTGTGGAAACGTCTATTGAGTGAGGACAAGAATTGTGTACTGTGTGACAGGATGGACGATGTTGAAAATGTGATATTAGTCTTTCCAAAAAAAATCGTTTCAGATCATGCTTCAGCATCCTTCGTAATGCAAGTAATCAAGCCAAAGCTCCTTTACTCAATACTTTGCAAATGAGTAATATAGTAATTTAAAAATAAACAGCAAGATGTAGATGAAATTTAATTGAAATATTGTACATCTGTCTATTATTGGAGCCTAAGGCTTGGCCTTGAAATTAATAAAAAAATTGTTTATGCACAAATAAATTACACTCCATTGTTACATTTACACTACATTGTTAAATCGATAGGCATCATCACGTATTTCCATTGCTTTGTATAGTTTCAGGTCATTCGATTATGTTCACTTGTTTGTAGTGCTTAATTGGATCAGTTGTGATGATTTCGTCAGAAAGACACTGTTCATTCTGTGCACATACCAAGGAATTAGAGTTCTATACATGAGCACATTGTCAATTAATTTATCATAATGGGAAAGTTTATCTAAGACACAGACAGCATAAATATCACTAAATTCATTGGTAAAATGAATTGGAAATACTTGACTGAGCGTTTTCCAAACCCATTGGAATCAACCAATGATATTTGTAATTTTCACAACATTACCACGTATAATAAGTCAGAAATCAACGTCAAACGTTCTTTTGCGATTCTTTTTTAACATTCTACCATCCGCCGAAGCGAAATAAATCTATTATACATACATCATCTGCACATTGTATTGCTCCATGTCAGTCTATAGTACTGATATGCCAGATAAGTCGGTTCATGTATTCTGCTTTCTAGTATGTATTTGTAGATGTGTTCATTCATCCAAACCTTATGTTGATTTGAAACTCGATATCTTTTACTCCAATTGCAGAGATCTTGGTTTTAGTATTAGATTTTAGGAAGAGATATCAAAATGAAATTAAAGCTTGTAAAGCCGCTCTGAAAATCTAGACTAGTATAAGTCTCAGACACTTTTATTGAGATCTCGCCAAATTGAGTTTCTTATAAATCGCGTTTTTTGCCAATATGATTACATCATTTTTCATTTTTTGAACTATTCATAGAAAACCGTTTAATCTATTAATAGAAGCAATTTAAATCACATCAGATCATTAACACTTCATTTCAATTCCAAAAACAATATTACACTCCGTTTCTTATTATATATATAAAATATTCCACTTAACACAGCATATTGCTGTCATGCAAACCATTTAGATAAATAATAATTCGTTGAAATAGATTTTCACATTGACTTGAACATTTCTTTCAGTTTTTCATCAAGATTATTGAATATATTATATACAATTCTTATATATAACAAACCAATCAATAAAATAATACATTACAGTCAATAAAATATTTAAAACTCACTCGAAAAAATAAATAAATAAAAATATAAAACTACAACCCATGTTTCGAGTCGCTAATGTGTATTTAACATCGAGTCGAATGAAAAAAAAAAGTCATCGAAAAGCTATTAGTATCATCATTGGTTATGCACAGTGAACTAACAATAAGCTTGGTTGACAAATAGACTGTCAGTTTCATATTTTATATACAAACAATTGATATTGTCTATTCGAAACGGTTTGATAGTAACAATCCACTTGCCTAAGTCCTTATAGTCATTTACCGACTGTATATATAATAACATTAGAATACCTGTTGATTATAACCAGAAACTGACACATAACACAACGAAAGGTCGATATATAATCAACCTACATATGTGAGATACACTCGTATCCGTATATATGTTCACTCTCACATGTGTGTTCAGGTATGTAGAGCATATTATATATAGTAAACATAATAAAAATAAGGTGAACACCATTAAAAACCACTTTTGTTCCATATGTTGTATACAACCGAGTGTATAATGTTTTTTTTCCTAAATTTTCATGGAAAATATTTTTGCTTTCCAATGTGTATCGTCTTTTTATGTACCACAGTCAATTTTTTTTGTGTAAATTTTGTCATCGAAAACAACTCACAAACACACTATGTGTATATACATAGTCGTTCATACACCCAAATAATATTTTTTATTCTAAATTAAAATACATAATAATGAGTTTTTCATGTTGTCTACAAACGTGGTCTCAAAATATTATGTTTTTGAGAGATTTTGTTACTTTATATTTTGTACAATAATTTTACATTTAAAATGTATATGAAAATATCAACTTTAATTTTTAAGTGTTGTACATAATAAAGGGTGATTCAATAAGAGCTTCCGGGAAAGAAGGCTCTTCATACTCTTTCGCGGTTCACTTATTTACGTTCTACCATAGGTCCGATTTACGTAGAATCATCTGCACATTGCATAGCTCCATGCTAGCCTTTGGTACTGAAATGGAAGCTGGGTTGGTCCATAAATTCTGCATCCAACATAATCAGATGGTGAACTTTTGTATTCTGCCGCAATCGGGATTCGAACCCGGTATCTCCCACTCCGGTTGCCGCAGGCAGCTTCAACCACTGTACTATTAAATATCAAAAGTATTTGTGACGAAAGATCGGTTTTTGGCATTATCCGCGACTGGCTTTTAGATGATCCATTCTATGGGTTCAATTTTTCAGCAATCTTCCGAAAATTTCTGCTGATATTCCATTAATTACTCGTGGTATGTTCACTTCTATTGCAGGAATCGATTGTGGCTTATCGATATAAACATGTGATTTCAGATACCTTCATAAAAAGTAATCTAAGGAGGCCAATTTACGGATCCCATTCCTCATATGATGTTCTTTCTCATTACAATTTTCTTTCAATAAATCGATGGTTTGGCCTGCTGTGTGACACATTGCACCATCCTGTTGAAACTACAAGTTTATCAATAAATTCAATGATCATTGCTTTGTAGTTTGCGCCATCGACGTTTACACACTTCATTTTTAAGCAAATACGGTCTGATGATGTCACTTGTCCATAAATCGAACCAAACATTGCATTTTTCAAGATAAATCTCTTCTGGCTGTTCATCAGTCCAACTATGACAATTTTGTTTGTTGACGTATCCATTCAGCCAAAATGAGCTTAATCGCTGAACATAATTATTCGATAAAAAAACGGATTAATTTAACCAAATCGATGACGCAGGAGGTTGACTTTCAATTCTTGAACAAACTGTATTTTATTTGGCATCAATCTTTGAACAAACTGTATTTTGTATGCCTTCAATCCATATGAGAGACCCAGAGCTTGGAAACGGCGACGAATCGATTGATTGCGATCTTTACGTACAGTTTCAGCTACAGCAGCAATATTTACATTAGACTGACTTGTATACGCACACTAGTCGGGTGATGAATATCTAATAATGAAAAAGTGGTTCGAAATTTATTGATTGTTTCGCGAATAGTGTGTTCAGTTGGATGATTATGAACACTATAAAAAGGTCGAACAGCACGTAAACAATTTTTCACTGAACACTGATTTTGGACACGCATGAATCCCAAATGGAAAAAGGATCACTCTTTATATACGATGGTGCTTTAAGGTAGTCTTATTCGTTTGATTGTTTCTATTTTGCCAATTTGTTATGAGGCTGCAGCACACCGACATCCTTGTCCATAGTTTTAAGCCGATACTGTCCACTTTAATTTACGAATCTTTAACCCATATGCCATTTGATCGGTTGAGATAATCATAAAAGTCATTGATTTGTTGTATTATGTTATTAGCTTATGTCATATTTCTATCACGCTACACACAATACAATAATTATATTATCACACAATGCGAAATTTGTTTTTTTTATCTCATCTCAACTGATATAAGAGATTATATAACTTTGAGAACCACATCTGTAATATATCATCTGACACAGCATTTTTATACTGGCTGCTGTACAAGTTGCTGGATGATACATACGAGCATATGATACAAGCAGAAGGAAACGATTTTAATATATGAAAAAAAAAAGAAAAGATTTTCGTTTTTATTACAAATATTTGATTTCATCATACTCGTGTGTATCTGTATATTATATGCCTTTCTCAAACCACCTGTCACAAATATTTTGTTTTATTCTATTCTTAGAAAAACAGATTAACTTTATTTATAATGTCGACAAATTATTATCTTTTATTATTAACGATGTGATAAAACTATTTAGTATTATTGGATTTAAGACGCGGGGAATTATTTTTATTAGAAAACTACTGATATGGGTAGATTTGCGAATAGCTTGCCTTTCGAGGAGGTTTTGCGCTAGTTGTTTGAGTGAATAATTAACAATTTACCTTGTAAACATATCGTTAGTACCAACGGATTTCTCGATATGTTGTCTGGGCCTTACTTAATGTAGTAGGTTCAACATCGAAAAACTTCACCTTTAAACCTTGTACAAAACATTGTTCTATCTGAATCTTTATATTGCAATAAAGCTGGCTTTAAATTAATTTAACACGTTTGTAAAGCTCACAATAATTAATTTTGATCTAAATTTTGTCGTCTAAATCAATCCAATAATATGGTGTTGTTCCAATCAATATATAAGTTGTACATTTTATAATTTAAACATGTTTGACAATTTGTAAAAGCTTGCAAAAATATTTGGAAGTATATAAGGCATTTAGTTATTAAAGTCATAATGCATCATACTATTCCATTCATGGTATAATAATTGACTTCTAAAGGGTCCGCCAAATAACTTTTTTTTTTGAAAATGCTATAAAAAAACTACTGAATGTTTTCTCAAATTTCTTTTTTTATTTAAAAGTACAATCCTTCCGGTTAGTAATGGAAAATAATTTCATTCAAATGGCTGCCTCGGCTGGCCATGCAGTAGCCTACACGATCGGTCCAATTTTAAGCACATTATCGATTGTGTGCAACTGTATTTCACCAATGGCTTCACGAATATTGTTCTTTAAATCGTCAATTGTCTCTGGCTTGTCGGCGTAACAATTATCTTTGAAGGGCGCAAAACATCGAGTGTAGCTTCAGCTGTGTGGCACGTAACGCCGTCCTGTTGAAACCAAATGTTGCCAATATCCTCCTCTTCAATTTTTGTGAACAAAAATTCGTTCAACATGGCTCGAAAACGATCGCCATTGACTGTAACGGCCACTCCTTGCTCATTTTCGAAGAAAAATGGCCCAATTATGCCTCTGGACCAAAATCCGCACCAAACAGTGACTCGTTTTGGGTGTACTGGCTTTTCAATGTATGCGTGCGGGTTTTCCGTGCCCCAAATGCGACAATTTTGCTTGTTTACATACCCGCCAAGATCAAAATGAGCTTCATCCCAAAAGACGTTTTTTTTGGCAAAATCGGCATCTTCTGTAAGTCGACTTCTGTGAGTAGACCCACACAGCGAAGCGAAAACGCATTGGATGGTCAGTTGTCCTCAATTCCTGAACCAATTGGACTTTGTATGGCGTTATACCAAGGTCTTTATGCAAAATTCGTCTCAATGATGTCTCCGAAATGTTCAATTGTTGAGAACGACGTGAATTGATGTTGATGGCGCATCACGCAGACTTTCTGCCGCAGTATCAATATTCTAGGGTGAACGCACTGTTTTTGGCTTTTTACGCTTTGGTTTATCGATGAGGATGCCAGTTTCTTTCACTTTTTCAACAAGATAACGAACATACGGAGCTGACGGTGCTTCTCTTCTTCCAAAATCCGTACGCAATTTTCGCACACATTCTGCAACATTACCATGATTTTCAAAGTAATGTCGCAATATTTCCCAGCGTTGTTCAAGCGTATACACAACCATATTCGTTCAGCGGAAGGATACAACTAATTATCTGTCAAATCAGACATGAGCTAAGTGTTACCATTAACGAAATAGGCACTAGTTGAAAAAAACTTTAGATGGCGGACCCTTTAAATCTGAAAAATGGCAAATTAAATCCCTTTATACTCTTAAAGGGGTTTAACTTGTAGGTGTATGACATAAAACAGATACAATTCATCATCAATCATTGTTTTGACATTAAGATTATTTTTATTGTTTTACTGTTTTTATTATTTCCAACAAAAATGTATTAAAACCTTATGAATGTCTTTTGGATAATAATCTAAACGCTAGATTACACTACATTATATGTTCAATTAATTATTGAAATATTGTGTTGTACAATAATATTTTTAACAATAGAATGGTCTGCTTACAATACCAATATTTTTATTTTGACGAATGCCAGCGTGTTTTTAACAATTTCCTCAAGTTACGCGATCACCTTTATCATTTACGGTTACATTAAAATAATTGTTATTTTCAATAATCACACCAATGGATTTTAATTTTGTGTATCAAAATATACGTAGTATAAGAAAGAATTTAGATAATCTCCTTGCATATATTGATTCGGATAATCAAATGCCTCTTATTATTGGTTTGTCTGAAATTTGGATCTTTGATAATGAAGTTGTGAATTATAGTTTACAGAGATTTGATTTATTCACTTCTTGCTTAAATGATAAACGCTCGGGTGGTGTTGCAGTTTATGCTTGCAGTAGTTTAACTTGCAAATAATTTAATTTAGTTTTTCAAACATTCAATGCTGTAGGTTTAACATTTTTTACAAATTCTAAATTGGTTTATATTATTTGTATTTATCGACTTGGTTTTGCTGATATTTCTAATTGTATTGATGAGTTCAGTATGCTTTTGCAAGACCTACAAAATACTAACCTCTTTATAATGGGAGATTTTAATATTAATTTTTTAAAACATAATTTAATGTTAGATAGGTTATTGCTTCTACTGTCGGAACATGGCTTGGATAGTATTTCTGAACCAACAAGAATCACAAACCCAACAGCTACCTGTATTGACAACGTTTTACACAGATTCGACCAAAGATATTTTTCGAAAGTTTGTTACAGAGTTTTAGACTTACATATTTCAGACCAATTAAGAACGATGAAAAACGACAAATGAAATTAAAACCATGCATGTCTGATGATTTATTGAGACTTATACGTAAAAGAAACAAGAGTTGTCTGTTTGCAAAAAAACACCTCAACAACATGAGATTAAAGAAATATAGCCTAATGCTGTAAGATTCTGTTAATTGTCAAATTGAAATTACCAAAAAAAAAAAATTATTCCAAACAATTTAGTAATAACAATAACTATGCTCGCAAAAATTGGAGAACAGTTAATGAAATAATAAAAGGACAGTCAGACCCAAACAAAATTAAAAAAATTATTGATCAAAGGGGTCATTTAATTTCAGACTCAATGCAAATTGCCAATGAATTCAACAAGTATTTTACAAGTGTTGGTGACTCAAGTAATGCCTACACTCCTTATGAAAGAAGCTGGCAAATATCGAATAATATTTCAACATTAGCAATCAATGAGTAGTTGTGTTCTTTCGGAAATTTCTTCCAGAGAAGTATATCTCATTATTTCTACGCTCAAAAACAATTCCTCCCCTGGGGATGGCATATTTAATTCTATTGTTAAAAAATGGCATACTTTCTAGTTGATGTTCTAACTTTTATTTTCAATTTTAGTCTTGATATAGGGGTTTTTTCCTACATCATTAAAAAGAGCATTAGTTGTTCCGATTTATAAAAATAACCATAGAACTAGTCTTAATAATTATATCGACCAATTGTACTATTTTCTGTTTTTTTTCTAAAATATTTGAAAAAGCTATTAAAACCAGAATGGTTTTTTGGTTAGACAAAATTAATTTTTTCTCTTCCGTTCAGTTTGGTTTTAGGAAAAACAAAACTACAGAGCAAGGTGTCTTGTCTTTCTTACAACAAGTAACTGAAAATATTGATAACGGACTCAACGTTTCAACACTGTTTGTATCTAACTAAAGCATTTGACCGCGTTGAGCATACTACACTTTTAAAAAAAGCTGCATTGCTGTGGGTTCAGAGGTTCAAGTCTTAAATGGTTGTGTTCCTACTTGAATGGACGAACCCAAGTAGTTAGAGTAAATCAACATTTAAGTTATGAATTACTAATTAATGTGGGTGTACCACAGAGTTCTGTTTTAGGACCTTTATAATTTTTAGTTTATGCATGTGCATGGAAAAGTCAATGTGAACACGCTATCGCGTACTATAGATGGGGAAATGGCAACAGTCCATAGGTGTTTCGACTACAAACGAATCATGTCAGCCCAAGGATCGGACTTAGAACTTCAGAACTGCTCAAGAATAATTCCAAAGATTCTGGTTCCGGATGTCCACGTAGTGCATCGATGCAACTATAGCTTTTTAAATTACCTGGCTTTGAGTTTGTCTGCGAAACGAGCACAGGAGTTTATAGACCCTATAGTTCTCACCCCAGTGTCCGAGCGAGAAGAAAATTGATTGATAAACGTTATTTCTGGCCAAGTATGCAGAAAGACACTGGACATTGCTCCAAGTCTTGTGTATCTTGCCAGAATTCTAAGGTGGACAATTTGATAGAGGCAACACGACTAATTTGAAATTTCCGACCACCGAAATTTCCATTGTCTTACTTGGAATTAGAGCTACGGTAAAAGAGGATATTAAATGTTCACCTGCGGAACTCGTCTATGGCCAGACGATTAAGCTTCCTGACCAGCTCTTTATCGAAAATCCTCAATTACCCTTGCCTACTCACGACATAGTTATGGATCAATTGCGAAATACAATGAGAAATCTCATACCAACTACGACGTGTACATGGAAACAGAATGATATTCTCGTTCCAGAATCGTTGGATACTTGTAAATATGTTTTGGCCTACGCAAACAATTTTCATCAAAGATAAATAACAGTCAATCTCTTTTTATAGATTGAAACCTGCACCATATTTGATGATGCTTTTTAACTTGGTTATTAAGTGTTCGATTTAAATGTTTTTACTTTATAATGTTGGAAAAAGATTAGGCAACTTCAGAGTTGCGGATGAGTAATTCAGAAGCATCTTCTGGTTCCAAACATCATGCTAGTTTATTGAATGAATTTCAAGTTTTCCAATATTTTTACCTCCGTCAATTGATTACGGGTATATGCCGCGAATTGATTTATATGTTCGCTCTTGGCAACCACAATCTTTTCAGAACTATGAATGACCTTTAATCTGCGAAGGGGGTACATTAAGTGGCTCATATACCTCAGTTAGAATTATTCAGTCGCTTCATAATTAAAGACGACATTATTTCATTTGAAATCGATCATTTTAAGATCGGGTGCCGACATCCAACGGGCGATAGCCATAACACGACTATTTTTTGAAAATCGTTGTGACTCGACTAGGTGATCAAGTATAACACTTTTAATTAAAGTCGAGAGTGATATTTCATTGGTATATAGTAAGAAACTCATTCAAGCATGAAAGCCTGTCTCTGCATCCTTGAGTAATACGTTTTGACCACAAAAAAAGTATTTGTTGGAAAGGTTGGACTTTGGGATCTAGAACTAAAATGTTGATATAGAAAGATTTACTTTGTCAAGAAAATCAGCCAAATATAAAATAGAGCACTACCATTTTTCATCACTTAAGTAAGAAAAAAGGTCTGTTTTTTACGATGAAAGATGTGAAGTTCTACAATTCTTTTGAAAACTTCAAAAGAATTGTAAATAGTCACAAAATGTTAAATAGTCTAGAGTGTATGGCACGACTTTTTACGAAATTAACAATTAATACACCTTTATACAATTAATTAACAATTAATACATCTTTAAGTTCGTAACACAAAGTAAATCGTCATGAATTTGGAAATCATACTGGCATCTTACAAAAACCATTAATTGTGCTTGATTTTTTATATAAGTAGATTCATCGAGTTGTGTTGCAAAGACCTCCTTTTTCATTGTATCATTTGGACAAGGACTCGACCTTAAAAGGAATAGCAATTTTATCACCATGTAATATAAGATGTGCTCTTATCGTGTGAGATGTGTTGGGTTTTACAATGAATAAAGCAACCTCGAAAGATGAGTTTAACAGTTGGTCATTCCATTTAGTATGTTTTGTAAAAAAAGCTGTCTATCGTTTTTGACATGAAGCTTTTATTTGAAAAAATCCATGTGGCTTATTTTGGTAATCACTTACTTTAGTAACTGAAGTAAGACTACTCCTATGGATTAATAAGCTTTTGTAAACGGATTTGTAGCCCTGTGGGTGGGGGCAACCATGTTTCGTAAATATTTCGAACGAAACATGAGATCCATAGAATACCACCACAGTATCCAGAGCTTGTCGTAGGAGGCGACTAAATCTGGTTGGATCGCTGGGCTGACGACCCGCATCCGTAAAAAATAATAACAGTTAAAAATGTCAACAAAAACAAAAAAATCGGATACCGCCTAAATAACAATGACCCCCCGCTTAAGTACCCGGATACGAGATTGAGGATCAGCACGTGGAACGTGCAGTCACTAAGAAAACCTGGCGCGTTGGACGGCCTTATCACATGTATGAAGGAGTATCGGCTGGAACTCGTAGCACTCCAAGAAACTCGATGGCCTAAAAGTGGAGACCATGTGTCCCAAGGCTATACGTTGCTACACAGTGGAGATGACCTCGGAAATCTTGGAGTTGGTTTTCTCATTGGGCCGCAGGTAAAAAAGGCTGTGTTGGACTTCCAAGCAGTCGATAATCGAATGTGTAAGATTCGCTTGCACATGAGATTAGCCAACCTGTCAATTGTATGTGTACATGCGCCCACTGATGTAAGCCAACCCCAAGATAAAGACTCATTTTACAATAATTTGGATAATCTGATGGGCTCTATACCTGAGCACGATATCAGATTGGTGATTGGTGACTTTAATGCTAGAGCTGGCCGAAATCAGACCGACTTATGTAACAACATAGGTCCGTACTCCCGACACGAAACTGCGACCGAAAATGGGTAAAGAATGATGTACTTTGCGATCGCACATGATCTCCAAGTGGCAAGTACATTCTTTCCCCACAAAAACATCCATTTGGAAACCTGGACACATCCACGTAAAACATCCCGAAGCCAAATTGACCATGTGTTGATTTCAAAAGACCGGGCTCGGGTTGTTCAAGACGTGAGATCGTATCGGTCGTCAACAAAATTCGTAGGCAGTGACCATTTTATGGTTGCTGCAAAGCTACGATGGAAATTTTCGTACAAGTCAAGGAGGACAGGAGAATATAAAACGCGATTCTCCTGTGAAGGTCTGATAAATGAAGAAACGCAACGAAAATATCAAGATCTTGTCAGCAATAGCATTTTAGGATCCAACTACCAATCTGATGATGTGAACAGTGTCTGGGAAGTATTGAAAACCTCGGTTGTCGATGCTGCCCAGCACACTCTCGGTATAGTGAAAACTACGCCCAAAAATGATTGGTTTGATGAGGAGTGTCGTCTTGCTGTTGAGCAACGCAATATAGCCCACAATGAAGCGCAGACTCGGTTTACAATTGCAAGGAAAAACAAGGCAGTTCTTGCTAGGAGGACAGCTAAACGCATTTGTAGACAGAAGAAGCGCGAATGGTGGAAGGCCAAGGTCTTAAGAGTACAACAACTCAGCAATGAGCAGAACTCGCGTGGTTTCTTTAAAGGAATCACCGAATTGCACCATACCTTAAGATCTCGGTCAACTGCCATTCGGGACCAGGATGGAAACCTCTGTGTTAACGTCGATGCGGTACTCGATACATGGCGTGAACATTTTTCTGATCTACTTAATGTTCCACATGTATCACAAGCTGTATTTGAATACTCTCAAATACAGACCGCGGAGATGTTCATTGAGGATCCATCCTATGAGGAATTCACAATGGCCATGCAGAGATTAAAGAAAAATCGTTCACCAGGGGTTGATTGCATTAATTCAGAGCTCTTGATATTCGGAGGGCTAACTTTGTGGAACTGTCTTTTCGACCTTGTTCGATTGGTATGGCGAAATGAAGTTATGCCTGATGAATGGAAAGTGGCCGCGTTATGCCCAATATTCAAAAAGGGTGATCGCATGAAATGCGAGAACTATCGCGGTATAGCTCTCCTTTGCACAGCATACAAGTTACTGTCATACATTATCTTGGGAAGAATTACTCCTCTAGCGGAGGAAATTGTCGGTGACTACCAAGGAGGATTCCGTCCAAATCGATCAAGTTTTTTCGCTACGGATGATTCTTTCCAAGTACTACGAAACATCTCGCGATGTACACCAGGTATTCCTGGATTTCAAGCAAGCCTATGACTCGATCAATCGAGAGAGGCTATGGTATGCGCTTGAATATTTAGGAATACCAAAAAAATATGTACATCTCTGTAAAATGACAGTAACGCAGTCACAATGCTGTGTTAAAGTTGAGAACAGGCTATCGAGAACTTTTGCAATCAATTCCGGTGTTCGACAAGGAGATGCGCTGTCCCCGATACTTTTTAATCTCATGTTGGAATACATCCTTCGTAAAAGTGAAACACCTCAGGACAATATCTTATTCCGACAATCCAATCAACTTCTTGCTTATGCAGATGATATCTGTGTGATTGGATTAAATGGCAACGGAGTGAAAGAGATACTTGATCCACTGGAACAGTGTTCAGCTTCCGTTGGTCTCAAAATCAACGAGTCAAAAACCAAATATCTAATCTCGGGTTTTAGAGACCAAGACGCAATTGATTTCAGTAGTGGAAACCACACGTTTGAAGGAGTGATGAGATTCAAGTATCTTGGATCTCTCATCACTCACGATAATAGTGTGGGCGAGGATATCAAGGTCCGCCTTGCCGCTGGCAATCGGGCTTTGTATCCTCTACGTCCACTGCTGAAATCAAAATATCTTGCAAATACGGATAAGCTGAAACTGTACAGAGTGTTGATCAGACCCGTTGTCATGTATGGATGTGAGAGTTGGACATTGACGGATGAGTACGAAAGATGGCTTCTAACATTCGAGAGAAGAATCATGCGTCCAAAACGCGACGTCGATGGCACTTACCGAGTTCTTTTCAATCACGAGATCAGGAATTTAATGCAAATTCCTGATATCGTGCATGAAATCAAAGGACAGCGAATACGCTGGCTCGGTCACGTTCTGCGTGCTGATCCGAACCGAATGATACAGCGATCTTTAAAGGGAGAACCGCCTTTCGGTAGGCGAAGAGGTCGCTGTCGGCGACGATGGCTCCACGGCGTAGAGAGCGATCTGGCATCTTCCAACTGCTTGCAACAGTATGAAGATCTGGCTCGTGATCGAAACCGTTGGAGTCAGATTGTTGACACGGTACGGGCCAATAATGGCCTGTAAAAACCGCAAAAAAAAAAAAAAAAAAAAAAAAAAAAAAAAAAACGGATTTGTATAAGTATTGGGATATATCTAAAAACATCCATTAAAAATGAAGCATCATCGCGACAAATTCATAACACATCTCTATCAACTATTTAGTTTTTTTTATTGAATTGAATTATGCAATGGATAGAAGTACTTAGAGTCCGACTCGATCAATATTTTTTCATATTTTTTATATATTCATTCATCCACGTACACTCTACAAACTGAAAATATTGGCTGGAGATGGTTCGTGGTCATAGTTCTGTGTATATTCAATGGCAGATCATAAGTAAGTCATGAAAATTCTGGTTTTGGATGTCTCTTCATTGCCTCTCAACGCCAAACGAAATTGGAAATGAACTAGAAAACCTAAAACAATTTGTATTAAATTTGGAATTCCTCAGAGCACCACAGTGGACTATAAATATTTCTAGCTAACACATCATAAGTATTTATGTATTTATTTATGATAACACGAAAATATACCTTGGAGAGTAGTACATAATCGAAACGCATTTGAAGTTAGACTCAACTTAATCCTAACCAACAAAAACAATAGAAAATTTGTTTGTATGGGTGAAAGTAGAAATACAACGACATTCAGGCGAAATATTAAATTTGTTTAATAACACAATACTTAAAACAATAATAAATATTTAATTATAAATAAAAATATAACATTATTGTAATATTTATATTAAAAACAAATCTTTATAACAGATAAGTATGATTCTCATACTAAATAAAATATTAACTGATTTCAGAATTAAGGATATTCTTACTATCGTCAGAAGTTAGGGTTTTCTTAAGAAATTGAATATCTCGAGAATTAATATGTTTATCACGATTGTGTTTGTAATTTTCTGAAAGGTCACGATCAGAACTATTTATATTCCAAACCATTTGAAAAGCTAATAATTTTTACGTCGTCAATTCAATTTTTAGTCAGCTTTACTGAGTCCTAACTGAGACCTTCAGAAAATTACACACACATTGATTTTTTTTTTATTATATTATTGAAACTAGTCTTTCCAGACTAACCATCAATTTACATCTGAATTCTTACAAACTAAAATATAATGTGGTCACTGTTGGTCCAGCGATGCACAGTGCTTTTTCGTTGGTAGGTAGCTGCTCACATACTAACGAGCTCGAAGGGTTTGGTTCTTTTAAGTCTCCTAACCAAATGTTCATTATCCAGTAGCCGAGAGGCTTCCGCATTGAAATGTTCCATTAGTCTTGATTCATGCTTCGATGCAAATCGTTTTATTTCGAGTTTTATATCTGGAATCTCCAAATCACGGTGCAAATCACTATTACGAATGTACCAGGGTGCATTGACTATACTCCGAAGTACCTTATTCTGGAAGTTTTGTATAAGTTTAATGTTAGTATTCTTAGTACAGCCCCAAAGCTGAATGCCATATAGCCAGATCGGCTTAAGAACCTGATTGTAAATTAGTATTTTGTTGCATATGCTTAATTTTGATCTTCGCCCAATTAGCCAGTACAATTGTCTATATTTAAGATCAAGCTCTTTTCTTTTCTTCTTCACATGCTCTTTCCATTTAAGTTTAACATCCAGAGTCATACCCAATTATTTAGCAGAGTTCACGTTCGGCACCATCATATCGTTTAAGCTGATTGTCGGCGGATTAACCAATGATTTATTCGTAAAGTTGACATGGGCAGATTTTAATTCATTGAGTTTGATTTTCCATCGCTTGGTCCACTGGCGAATTTCATCACTTATGCACATTGAAGTTTATTCACTGCTTCTTCCACAGTTTGCTCTGTTGATAGTATCGCGGTGTCGTCAGCAAACGTTGCTATGCTTACGTGGACGGACTGTGGTATATCACTTGTATATAGTAGGTAAAGGACTGGACCTAGAACGCTGCCTTGTGGAACACCTGCCCTCTCTTTCAGTTCAAAATACTATAATCATTCTCTCTTTCAGTTCAAAATACTCATCTTCTTGTCTTACTCTAAAAAGCCTTTCAGATAAATATGATCTCAAAAGATCAATATATGGTCCCGGAAGCATAGCATTAAGTTTATGCATTAAAACCCTCGTGCCATACCTTATCGAAAGCTGCTGCCACATCCAGAAATAACGTCGAACAAATTTGTTTTTCTTCTAACGCCTTTTCTATAATGTCTGTTATTCTGTGAACCTAATCAATTGTAGAATGTTTGCATCTGAATCCAAATTGGATTAGGTCTCTACTTTCTATTATTGGCTTCATTCTCTTCAAGAGTAGTCTCTCCATTAGCTTTGAAATGATAGGGAGCACTGAGCAGTGATATCGGATGACACGATTTAGCTTCATTAGGCGGTTTACCTGGTTTCGGTAACATAATAACGTCCGCAACTTTCCAGGCCGAAGGAACATGTCTTAATCTATTAACAGCATTAAACAAGTGAGTTAGTTTAGCGATAGCTTTCTTTGGTAGTTGCTTTAAATTTTCTCACGTTATAAGGTCATATCCAGGTGCCTTTGCTGACTTCAGATTGAATTGTATTTCACTGGTAACTTCTTTTTGGGTTGTTAGAGGAATTCCACCCTCATAATTGCTGCTTTCATTTTCGATTATAATATCCGTTTTCCGGATAATTGTTTCATAAAGTTGGTAACCGTGAATTTTAAGGTAAGATTGCCTGGTGGAGTGGTTCTCAGATATCAGACATACATCGATATTTTGCATTTTTAAAAACGCTTCAAGTTCATGCTTTTTATTTTCAATACCGTTAGCATTCCAAGTAGCAATTTTCAGGTTTTCTTGGTATATCATTTTGAGAGAGTTGATTAGTATAATAAAGCAGAAGTTCTCTGCTCCAATCTTTGTAGCCTTTCAGAAAGGTTGCTTATGGCATTCATAACAATTTGCATCATTTCCATCATAGCATTAGTGAGTAGGTAATGAGTAGGGCGCAAAGTTGGCCCGGAACTGACCTTTCCTGTCTCATCTACTTGCGCATATGATAAACCACCTCTTACATGATGACTAAACGATTCTGATGGTTGACTTTTTTGTAAATTTGTTGGTTTACTTAGATTATTTCTTCTTTTTTGAAGTTTTCTCGCTACCAGGCATCCTCGGTAATTTGCAGGATGGGCTTGTGCACAGTTTGAACACTTTGCTGCAGTATTCTTGGGTTTCTCACAAAAAATAGTTAAATGTTTCTCAGCACATTTAACACATCTAGGTTCGTGTTGGCAGAACTTTTGAGTATGGCCATATCACTGACAACGTTTACATTGCTGGATTGTATTGTTACTTCTAACCGCTTCAATTTTTACACCCATATGGCACATATGTTTTATTTCATAAATTTTTTGAATATCTTCTTTGTTATCGAAGGTCAGCATTAATAACGAAACTGGAATTCTTAGTTCTTCATCCCTTTGAAACACACATTGATGATAAAGATATTAGTTCTCGAAATATTTAATTTCTTAAGAAAATTCTAACTTCTTATGATAGTAAAGCTGACTAAAAACTGAATTGACGACGTAAAAATAATTAGCTTTTCAAATGGTTTGGAATGTTAATAGTCCTAACTGATTTGTAATATTTAAATAAACATTTAAACAAATTTTTATATTTTTCACAATCTATCTATTGCAGTGATTTATTGCAGCGCCTAAATGTCATTGTTTTCCTATTTTACCTAACATTGAAACTTTTATGATATTTTTTACGACTATCTTAGTTCTAACTTCAAACGTGTATACAGGCGTGTGAAGTTAGACCTAAAGTAATCCTAAAGTTAGTTCTACTCTAGTTAGGTCTAACTTCACATGCATATAATCGTTGTTACATCCATCTCGATGTTTGTTATATACTGTCAATAAAGGAATGGGCTTAGCCCAGTCAATAAAGGAATGGGCTCTATTTTGCTTAGGCCTCAACTATATGTGTCAACTGTCTGGAAGCTTCCTTACTATTCCGTAAATTGTGGCTCGTTTACCTCATTATATATAACAAGTGGTCTGAATGACAAAATTTACTCTTTAAAAATTCGATTTCATTTGGATGTGGCATTTATCGGTTTAATGCTTCTTGACCATTATGGTGATTATATCCATTGCAGGGCTGCAATTTGTATTATATATTACTTATATGTTTCAAGTATATAATTTAAAGGCTCATCATGGTTATCAAAGGGGAATGTAAGTTGTATCTGATTCAAATCGGTTTTGTTTAATCTTTAGCTGAAATGGCCCAAGTTTTGTACAAAGTAACAACAGGGTTGCTACGCGGCTGTAGTTGAGTCAATACCGTTGTTTAAGCTTTACAGACCATATATAAAATAATATGATGCCACTCAGGTGACTATAAGGTTAGTTTTTTATGGTTAAAGGTGAAATAATATTTTTCCAATTTCAACTTTTAAATAGTTAATCCTAAAAATAATTTATGGTTGAAAGGTAATAAATTTATATTTGCCTTTATATGAAAAAATCAAATAGAATAAATATTGAATGGCTTAGTATATACAGAATTATCATGCGGTTATCCAATTAATTGGACTTTTTCGATTTTTTTCTAATAAATTTTAAACTTTTTGGTTGTATATATGTTTATAACATAACCACCAAATAAACGTTCATATAAATATAAGGGTTGGTTTTAGATACGAGAGAATGAATTTTAAAATTATCTAGATGTAAAAATCTCAACCAATCTATTTCGGAAACTGATATAAATTTCCTAAATTTATTTGGGCACAATAAATTTATATAATTGGATTAATGTAATAAATTAAATGAAAACCTGAATGTAGACGACGAAAAGAAGTCGAATTTATATAAAGAAGTTAATTTAGCTCGATATCCAAAAATCGAATTCAATTAATTTTTTTTAAAGAAAATTGATTGGAAAATCTATTGATTCGTCTCAGAAATGACTACCACTTATATACTTATACGTATTTTTGTATATAAATATATATGTAGGACCGTAGCCAGTAAATCTATTAATCTTACCATTTCCGACCATTCCGAGATTTATAGACGCACAATGTCGTTAAATTTTAAACTTTTATATTTTTTAAATCTAACACACCTATTCAACACAGATGTTATTCGATTTACAATCAAAAAGGTGATTAGATTTATGCTTTTATCGTTATTCTTGTTTCTGTACACAGTACGATTTTCGATTAGGTGAAGTTAACCCGCAGTATGCCATCCCACTTCCTAATAAAATTTTAGATATTTCGAAGCCTATCTCTTGAGGACCTAGCGGTTGATTGTATCATGGCCAACTCAAAACACCAACAAAATTTTTCGGCCCACTACGTTCTCAGAAATGTCTAATATTTTTTCAGGGATGGAGTATTTTGTAAACTACACCTGCTTCGATTTTCGTGATACAAGACATATCATTATTGAGATGCACATATGTTTGTCATTATAGCTAATAGCTATTTTTATAGACGACTATAAACTTATAATTTTGAATGCCAACTTGCTGTATTTTAATCATCGCTTGCGTATCAAATCCAAATCGATTATTCCATCAACATGATGATAACGTTATCAAATATGTATACATGTATATGGTATTTGAGTTTTATAAATATTTAAGTTTTCGGAAAATTGCTGTCTTTCATATATATGCTTACGATAAATTCTCACAACTTAGACATGATCATATATATAGAACGATTTGAATTCTAAATTGTTTTTTGTGTCGATTTTATTTCAAACTTGGTTTTGTGGTACAGTTGGCAAAAAAATTGTCATTGCATGTAACCTTTTTCTTTATATTGTAACAAGTTATTTTCTTCTGTATTCTATGTACGTATATGTACTAGTGCTTGATTTTATGTTCGCATGTGCTCGAGCTTAAATTGAAAATGTGATTAGAATTTGTATTAGTTATCAACTGACGATATTATACGGTTTTGTGTCAATTGATTTAAATAGTTTGTTCTCAAATCGATTGTTTCGGATATTAAATATTTATAAGTTGGCACTATGTCAGATGCAATAAATGTATATAAACTGTTTAATCCTTTGCTAATCTGCATTAAATATTTCAACTTATGTTTGATGAATGACTCAGGTTGGAGGTGACCGCCCAGATGGCGTAGTGTTTTGGTTCCGTTTTCAAATCTCGATAGGCGTAGGATGCAAAAGGGATTTTTCATCAACGATCGTTTGGGCGGTTGAGTTTAGAATCTAAGGACCGACCCATCTTCCATGTAAGTACTATGAGATTCAGGTTTCAAAGATAACAAAGTTATGACGAATATTAATACTTCTCTTCACTGGTTCAGTATAATGTTGCTTAGTATAAATGCTTGAAAAGCTTAACTATAAATTGTTGAGCTATTTGAAGGAATAGTTGTAGCCCACATATTTCGAAAAAAACCTGGTAAAAAGTGAGATCTATCTATATAAACAATATCTGCGCTTATGAACATATATTTCAGGTTATAGTCGTGTGTCCTTGAAATATATTGATTGAAATTCATGGCAATATGATAATTTCCTTATAGTATTAATATTTTATTGAATCGGCACTAATCGACATCCGGCTCTGTACAAATTCTGTAAACTGCTGTATACTGTCATTTTGAAAGTGGTTATTATGTCCAATTCCCCAATTTAATTAAAACTGTATGAAATGTAACCACCAAACTACTTTTTCCACTGCCAAAAATAATTAACTGAACATCGTGATAAACATCAGTCCCCTAGTACAATAGTACTATAATCACATTTATTGTACAAATAAACTTAATTTTAATTTGATTCCCGATAAAATTTACAATTAACACATTTTTGTTAGTTTAATGATCACATATATACATTACAATAGGCAATTCAATAATTTCATAGCGACATTAGATTAATCGATTTGGACACGAAACTGACTCATTGAAAACATTTTGTGGGTGTGAGTGATAGGTCAAGTATTTTTTACTACCCTTAATGATTGGCTTGCGCCTCTGTGAACCAAATTACATTTATGTTTAATTATCACGCATAATTAGGATTTTTATATATGAACTATAACTACCTTATGTATAACAACCTACTGTTGATTTTTTAACAACATGCTATCACGCAATTCATTATAATTGAGTGTGAGATTATATGTTTCGGTTACTGTCTAACGCTTGTAACGATGGAATGACTTTACCTTATTTAAAATTCTTTTAATCGATTATTTTTAATAACCATTTCGCTATACCTTTTACCTATTAAAGGTATGCAGTATTACTTATATTATTTTTTAATTAAATCTGCTACATATTTTTCAATATAGAGTGACACAAACAATTATTCAATTATTCTATATTCCTAAATTGCTCGTTTATCTAAATTTAAAATATCAATTTGTTATTTGACAAGGGTCGAGAAAGCTCAATTTTCGATTAATTTTGAATGAATATAAAATTAATTTATTATGCTACCAGGCTAATGTTCTATATGTAACCATGATAACATGAATCGCAACACAACATCAGTATCTCAAAACCTCCAACATAAATACTTACAGATGAGAAAGTGGAAGCTTTCGATAAATTTACAAAAGTAGTTAGAAGATACACTGAATTGCTATTTTAAATTTAAAAATCTAATTTTTTTTGGGAATGTGTACAAATACATATGTGAGTCACTGTAATTATAAATAAAATATATGTATATTAATTATGAATACGCGGAGTGGAGTGGGGATTTTGGTTTATGAACATAATAATATAAAATGTCTTAGCAAATATAAGAAATTATATAAAAGCTTTTTTATGGCATAATAATTAATAATTAAATTACATTGTTTTTATTATTCTTATAATATTATATTTTATTTTCAAAATTGCCATACACATAGTTCTGTATTGATCGAGTTTAGTTTTATATATCGTATTGTTATTGATTATAAAAAGTGGAGCTGGAGGCAATAAACTGTAAGGAACGCAGTGCAGATGTTTTTAAGCTTTATTGTACCTATCTAACATGATCATGTAGAAATTTTCCGAAGGTTTCACTATATTTCTATTTCTTAGGTCATTGAGATACCTAAGTAGCTTTGCTAAAATATCTAGTGCAAACCACTTGGCGATGATGAGTATATAGTCAAACAAACTAGGTTCCAGGTTCTGACTAATTCTTATGATGGTAAGTGACTGTATCTTTTACAAATATGTCATTGGTTTCGATTCTTGGTGTTGGGATATATCGATCAGTCTCCGATGGAGAGCAGAACTCAGGTCATATAATAAGTACCAGCTTTGAGTTACTGTCAATATGTATATGCGAGGGAAAAAACTAATAATAAGTTGTAAAGGGTATTTTTACAGAGTTACACAAGTTTAGTTACACAGGTGGCCGCCACGGCTGGCCCGCACAAGGCGCAATCTGTCACACCAATTTTCACAAATTTTTCGCAGCACTTGCGATCGTATTTCGCCAATAGCTCTTCGAATGTTGATTTCCAGGTGTTCAATTGTCTCGGGTTTACCGAAGTAGACAAGTAACTTTACACAACCCCAAAGAAAATCACATATTGTTGTGGACAATTGATTGGACCATTACGTTTTTGTAAGTAAATCAATTGTAGGTGTGGCATGTGGACATGAAAATCATGTCCCTATACCGCTCACCATTGACAGTAACATTCTGACCATCATTGTTTTTTAAGACATATGGCTTAATGGTTCTGCCAGCCTATAAACAGTAAATTTTGGTGGATGTAATGTCATTATGTGTCTTTAAGAGTAAACGTGAATTCTCTCTGGAGGACGATTATGTACGCCATAAAATGGACAAAGGCATGATAAGAGTGACGAACATAAAATAATGCAACTATCAGCTGTTAATTGGGTTGTCAAATTTAGCTGTGTGTTGCCAACTCAAAGTTGTGAACCTCTAAAAAACACACCGTTTATTCTGATCCAACTATTGTTGCATTCCTTAAACCTTTCACATGCTGTCTTACTGATTTGTTATTTCTATATTTTTGTTGTTAATACGAAGGGCTGAACGCAGCCCACATTATTATAATATATTTTAAACGTTATGCTGTCATCAAGATAAATCATGAGTAACAAGTTATATGTCTAGACCATCGTCTGTGCTTCTCAAATATAATTTCCATTTATTAATAATACCAGTCAAAGTTTCATACGATGTATAGTTTATATTTTTATTATTTCCCCCCTCCTCGTGTTGAAATACATATATTACATACATATATACATATTATGATCATGTTATATGGGTATAATGAAGACTGAAATTGAAAATCCCTCCCAATTTTATAACGATGGTTTTGTTGTAAATAACCACATAAATTTTATCAATCATCATTTCAATTTCTCAACACTATTCGATGTAGAAATAATATAAATGATAGTGTTAATACGCGCGGCTATCATTACAATATCCTGTTCGAGTTCTTGTACACCGCGCGATACACGCGAGAAATTTAGGTCGATATTAGCAACAAAAAGCTGGTCTGTTTATTCTCGATAATGGTTCTGTTTATTGTTATCTTTGTAAATTAGAAATAAAATAAATCTGTTGCTATTAATTTCCAATATACATTTTATTAATCTAAATATTTATTAATAACAACAACAATGTTTAGTTTATTTATTTATTGTTTTTTTTCTAAATGATTCCGCGTTTAATTAAAAATAAATACATTTTTTTATTTATTTTCTTATTTCCAATATCTCATCGAATTTTTATTGTTTGCTTGGGGTATATAGTTAAATATTTTATAAGTTTTATTTGTCTGTTTAAAAATTTATTTTATAAATTCAAATAATAATGGCAAAATTTGCAAAATTGTTCGATAAAATATAAATTGGGTGAATAATATAAAAAATTTTGTTAATACAATAGGGTGGTTCAGAAAATTAACTCATTTTTTGTACCTCACTTATTATTGGTTATCCAAATACTGAAAATATTTTAATTAATTTTTGATTACGACTGTTTCACCTTGCAGCGTGGTAAACAAATTAATGATTGCGTCTTCGAGTTTCTTGACTTAATTATTCATACCTCATATACAATTAACGAACCTCCACATAAAGCAAATTGTCGTTATATTAGACTGCGTGGTTTTCACAATTCATCTGGCTGTTCTGAATAACTAAGAAGACATGTGTATTATCATCGATTATTGATGAATATAATTATATGTCCCTACCACTGCGGTAAAGTTTGATAAATATCGACTATAGTATGACGATAAACTCATCAATTTGAACAACAGGAAGCACAGATCCTATAAACAAACATTAAAACAATATTTCGAGCCTTGTGAACATGTATTAAAACAAAACATCAAAGACGATCCAAAGAGCTTTTTGGAGCTTTATAAGACAAAACGTGAAAACAACCATTGTTCCTGAACCTATGAACAGATATATAAGATTCAATGGCTGCGGACGAATGTTCGAGTAAATATATTGGCAAAATATGGCTTCCAGGTTAAAATTTATTGGTACTAAAATAAACGTCAAAACGCTTGACATGAAAATTTATAAACATTAATAAAAATCATATTTATGATTATTTTGAAAAAATTATGATTTTGGCGGAATTCATCTTTTAAAGAGAATTAATATAGCTTTAGGGCTTCTAGAGAACGATCCGATATATTTTGATTGCTTACAATAGTCTAAATAAACCCGCTACGAGTATGATCCTGATTCATTTGGGTTACAAATTTTCACATACCATATATATGGAATATCTTGTCATAACATTTGTATATTGGCAGATGACATATTTGAACTAGACAAAAATGAATAGAAACCAACAATTTTAAGGGATTGAAGAATGTTAATTCTGTTTAGTTAGTAACGTCCAATATGAACTATCTCTGTGCATGCTGTCAGTCAGTCGCTGAGATTGAAAAAGTTTTCTAAACAATTAAAGATAACCAGAATAACTTCATCATTCAAAACGTGTTATCGATTTTATCTTTACCTAAACTATTTCACCTTGTAATATGAAATTCCTTCAGTGCCTCGTCATGTTTCTCCGTGCCAACATAGATTAATGCCAAAGAGATCAACATCTATAAAACTTATTGAATGGAGATTTTAAGGATTTTTTATTGTTTTTATTTCGTCAAAATTGCGATAGGACAAATATTTACAGAGATATTAAAGATTTTATATTTTACAACTATAACTTTTTTTAAAATATCATCAAAATTCCCATTGGATCTCTATTTAGAGTGGATTCTTCCTTTACGTTAAGTTTTGTCAAAATTTCGTCAAAATTGCGGTATGACAAGTATTTACTGAGATATTAAGGATTTTATATTTTACATCTACCATTTTTCAAAAATATAGTCAAAATTCCCATTGGACCTCTATTTACGATTTCGCTGATTCAAATAATTTATCCGGTTAGATCACTGGATTGTGAATATTAAACTCGCAAACTTTAATTTTTAAAATATATTTATTTCCCAACAAATTCCACAAATATTTCACAAATAGTTATTACAACACTAATTTTTCACAGTAATTATCACTACAATTATTTTAACACTTCACTTTTTATCACTTCCCGATATTAACACTTCGCAATTCAAAATTGAACTCTTTCGTAACTCAAATGTCTACACGTATTTATACGACGCAAAAACTTGTAGAACATTCCATGATTTTGCATCTCTACACTTCGCGAATGTTCTTTTCGTCGTATTTTGTTCGCTCCGCCTATCGCATTATTTATTTTTATTTCGTTCGTATTTGTTAACATTTGGTTACAGGGTAACCCCTAATGCTATAATTTTTCTTTTTAATTATCACAGGTGACATCTGTGAATCGTTACAATATTTAAAATCTACATTTTTTTCAAAAATATCATCAATATTCCCATTGGACCTCTTTTTAGAGAGGATTTTACCTTTTAGTTAAGTTTTGTCAACATTTCGTCAAAACTGCGGTAGGACAAGCATTTACGGAGATTTTAAGGATTTTATATTATACAACTGGAATTTTTTCAAAAATATCATCAAAATTCTCATTGAACCTCTATTTAGAGAGGATTTTACCTTTAAGGTAAGCTTTGTCAAAATTTGCATCTGCAGCACAATCAAAGTTATTAAAAGTAAGTCGACGTGGTGTACACTGACCTTGTCAAGGCGTTTTACTGCACATTGTAAAGCACTTATACTCATTTTATTTCTCAAATAACTTTGTTGCAAGGTTTAAATCTTACTTAAACGACCGCATTGAAACATCGATAGTGGAAATAGTAGATCCAAGTCAATTCAAACTACATCGGGTTTTTCACAAGGTTCCCATCTTTGGCCTTAGTTTTTAACATTTAATGTTTACCGACGATAAAATTTACCGAGAAAATTAAAGAGGTCATTGATAACTAAGCGAGATGGTGGTAACAATATGCTGTTACCGTTTGGTGCCCGTTTTATGATACAAACAACTGTAAACTAAAGGATATTCAGAAATGGTTAATCCACCACTTACCTTGGAAAAGCTTTTGGGTGTATGATCGAGAATTACTGTACTGCAGCATTTTCCACCATATCTAGACTGTTGTAAAACATGCAACATGGCAGTTCTGGTAAACAAGCTTTAGTCAAATAAATCCCTTGTTTGATTTTACTCGAGACCACGACGTGATGCTTTCGAACATGGAATACGTGCGTGGCCTTGATAGATATTCGGCAATACATCAAACATTTTTCTGAGTTTTTAAAGCTGACATGTTTTCGGTTGAGTTGAGTATGCCATACGCGGGTTTCAGTTTGTCGAGTGAAATTGACTAATGTTTATATGGTCCTTTATATGGAGGTTGTAATCCTGTTTGAACCTTATCGACCCGACCAAATATTTCAGTCTTACTTTTTCTTGTTGACTGTGGTTATAACTTTTTATGTTGGTGCAAAGTTGGTCGATGACTGTGTCAGTTGTAGGCAAGGATGGAATAGGATTTTCAACGAAAAACTCTCTCGACGAAAAATTCCATAAACCATTTCAGCCGGTGCGATCATTTCAGATCTTCATTTCAGATAGCTTTAAGCTGGCGATGGAAACGTTAAACCATACCATTGGCTTGCGGATGGTATTCCTGATAACTCCGCGAACAGTTTAGACTCAAATTGCGTTCTTCGATCAGTTGTGATATTGAGTGGAAAACCGAATTTTGATATGTAGTAGTGGACAAAGGTGGTGGCGATAGTTGCTGCGGACATGTCGATCTAACGGTCCCATATGAATGTGCTCGAGTCGACCAGATCGATTTTTCTGGACCTTTGAACGTTGGCAGGAAAATTAAAACTGTGCTCAATGTAACATGGATGTGATATATTGTGTAACGTGTGGCTGACCGTTACCCTATTTCAAATATACCAAAATTTTATCCTACTGCAGCTTTACCAATCATGGTAAAAAAGTAACTTCTCACAGTCGAATTCCTGCGCAACGGACTACCGCCTATTGTCAGAATGCAAATTCTAAAGCATCTATGAATTTTTGGTTCAACATCAAACATATTTGTAACTACATGTCACGGATACATACATCACGAAGTCATAATAAACAACTATGGCGATGTATATACTCGTATAGTTAATAGAAAATTTATTTAACCTACAGCCTTCATGTATTTTCTATATCTCCCTTCTGCTATACATGCAAAATTTGCTTAGTATCAAATTTAATCACAAGTGACATCCAACAGATAAACTTAGAAAATTTTCAGAAAAATAAAACGAAATAAAGTTTGAAACAATTTTTTAAGTTCGTTGGAAAAATATTATATTTATATTATTATTTTTCCACATGATGGGATATATATGGTATAGGGATGTATCCGGATTATTTATGGATGATGGGGAAAATCGATAATTTTGTTTTTTGTACGTCAAAACATCATTTAGACGTATGATTGTTCTGGATGACTGATAATTTGATTGGAAAAGAAAGTTTGGAATTATTGGTTTGGATCATTTGCTGGTCTATATTACAATGAAATTATAATTTAATATGTAATGATGTCCTTAAGACAAGTAACTTATTGAGACGAATAAAATTTAATACAAAATTACTTACGGGTACATATATATACGTATACTCACAATTATATATGAAGCTTTCGTCAGATTAACTGGCTGTGGTCAGCACATGCTGTTTATGAAAAAAATATATGTTTATTCAAGGTTTGGTAAATCCCTCCGAAATGACTGAATTTGGAGAAGAGAGGGAGAGGCTGCACAACTACTACTATTTTTCGCATAGAACTGCAATATAAGCTTGTATATATTACGTGTCTACTTCTTTTCGTCATATTCTCGTTGTATATCGTCATATTCTCGTTGTGCTAATGATTAGAATAATATATAATGAATTGTTAAAAGACTTGTATACCATTTGGCTGTTTGCATTTTTGTTTTGTAACGGCCAATCAAGGTGTCTACCAAATATGATTTATTTGGAATTTTCTATCCTTAATGCTTCTTTGGTAAACAGTTTGATGGTGAGCTTTTATCACGCATATTTGTTCCTTGATTGATAGCAGCTCCTCTATAAAAACCATCTATACAATCCATATATAAAAACCAAGATGAAAGTACGTGTATAACTATTTCGAATATTTTCGACATTATATTATCCATTTTACCTTTCTGGCTTCTTATGTTGGCAAGAATGTTAACAGACGACATAATACATAAATAAATTTATTGAAAAATGTGATAACTTACTTCAAATAATGAGCACTTTAGTTTCTCTGAATGATAATATATTACCTAATATATATTATGGAATGGATAAGCATAACAATGTTCTTGATCGATCTCCACAAATTGAGTCATTTGTATAGTCTGTATAGTCAAATTGCGATTTGCAAAGATATGACACAAAACGTCGATTGCATCGTTCACTGAGTTCAGAATGGCTCCTCCATGTTTAAACCAAATATCGAGTAAGTTGACTTCTTCAATTGCAGGGAATAAAAAGTCCCTATTGATTACTAATTAGTCACTCGGTTTGAGTGTTTTGGGTTCCGTGTGGATTTTATTTGCTTTGAGCACTTAGAAGTATGAGCGGAGAAAAGAGCTCTGTTTAGATAAATTAGGGTTTTTAATCTTGACAGTTAGCTTGACAATTCTGTATTTTATGAAGTCACGTTTTGCATGTATGTTTCTTAAGGTTTATAAGCTACACAAGTCGTTTAAAGTATTTTTTGAGGATGTCTTCAGATTAAATGGTTATTTTAAATGCAATTGCTTCATCTTTATCACAGTTGCTTCATCTTTATCATTTTTTTCCCCAGTCACTCAGGCTCAATTGTGACATCCCTTCCTAGGCGAACTCTCTCAGTCCCAAAATCTGTTTGTTCTTCTTATGAAGTCCAGGATATCCGGTATCCTCAAGGTCGTCAATTGGTTCTCAAATAGGAATTTTGAGCCGAAACAGTGCAGGCTATGGAAGGGTATGAAGAACATGAGCACAAAAAGAGCTCAACAGTTTCTTCCTTCCGTCCCCACACTGTTCGCAGAAAGAGGTGTTACGAATTTTCATTCGAAACATATGACTATTCAGGGAGCAGTGCCCCGTGAGAATGCCCAGCAAGATCTTTAAAGTGCGTCTATCATAGTTTAAGAAAGACTGGGATCTTTGCAGGTTTACTGATCCAAAGAAAATTTTGGATAAACGACAAAAGATGAGATTATCCCATCTCTTTTGCTGCAGATTTAAGAGAAAGTGACGTCACTCCTAGAGCGGGCTCCGGTCCCACAAAGGTGGATGTCGCACCCAATCAGGCCAATTTATTGGGTGTCCAGTGGAGTCTAACTTTATTCAGCCTGCCTATTCGATTTGAGGCACTGATCGTTTCCAAGACAAGTTTCGATGAAACAGTAAAAATCGGAACCAATCGCTTTTAGGGCAGCCTGACTGTCAGAAAGAATGTAGATACGACGATCTCTCCAATTTATCCCTTTAATAAAGAGTGCTGCTTTCAATATTGCAGCAGTTTCTGCTTGAAAAACAGTAGTGTACCTACCAAGCGGGATAGATAATTTATCCTCAGGATTTTGTGTGTATAACCCAGCACCAGCTAGATTATGGCCTACTGATCCGTCGATAAAGATTAACATATCGTTGCCGGAGGGGTAGGATGTGCTGTTATAGTCCCATATGTGATTTCCAGTAATAGTTACATGAAATAAATTCCCCAAGACGTGCTTCGTCACCATAATGTCTCAGGGCATGTGGGCAGTTATGTGCCGACCTACCTCTCTCCACATTTGACAGTGCCCCGAAGGATCAAATAGATTGTCTTTGTATTGTAGGCGAGCGGCTGTTTGCGCTGCAGACCTTCTGACTAAGTGGCAGCAGAGCTGCAGTGGGAGTGGTGTTCAGAGCTGCAGTGGAAGTGGTGTTCATAGCTCCTACTTTATATCAAGACAAACAAGTCTTTGAAGGCGGTTTAGAAGTTTCCCTCCAATCCCGCTCATTGTTCTAGGCCACCAAATGAATGCGGCAAACTAGACTATGGGTCTAATCACTGAAACGTGTAGCCAGTACGCGCGTCTAGGTTTTAGGCTCCATGATTTAACAAATGACTGTTTGCATTTCCAATAAATGTTGCATGCTTTATTGCATTTTTCTTCTATAAGTTTTTTCCAAGTAATCTTCCGATCTAACCAGACCCTCAGATACTTGACTTCCCAAGAGAGCCGGATCGTATGAGCCCCAATTTTTGGAAGACTAAGGTTTGCAAGACTCCTGCGTCTAGTGAAGAGAACCATCTCAGTTTTCCTAGGATTGACTGAAAGACTCTGGTCACTACACCAGGCCACAACTATGATGATCGCAGTTTGCATGCGATCACATATCTTTATCACAGTTGCTTCATCTTTATCACAGCTTATCTTCGCTAGCATGATGAATATTTTCTAGAAGGCCAACTGATTCGTTCCTCTTTATAATCCCTAACCCAATTATAGTAGGTTTCTATGTCTCCCGTTGACGGAATATCGTTTCCACGCTTAGGGATTTTGTTCTATGCTTGACTCGAAGACTGCACATTGTATTATTTTTTCATTAGATATAAATTTTACCCTCAATTAAGATTAAAAATAATATATTTCCTAGTGTGAAATTAACAATAAAAAACGTTTCAACATAAATTAAAATATTTCCTAGGTATACAAAGAAAATTTATAAATTTACATTATTAAGAAAAGAGAACCCGTCGTGTGATTAAGACGTGACATGATTTATTCCACATTTTAGTTAGGATACGGTATAGGGAAAACGAATAAAAACACGAAAACTTTAAGATGTACACTGATAAAATATGTAGATTAAAAATGATAAATCTCCTAATATTCTATTCAAAATGATAACAAAGTGCTAAGATGGTATATAGAATTCGGAAGGATACCCAGTGTGGTGAATATTAAAATAAATGTATATCCTTAAATTATAATCTATACATTTTCTTTATTTGACATTTAAAATACTGTCGCGATGGTATAGTGGTTTGTAAACGATGTTTATCCGATTAAGTTGTTTTGTATTAATAGTCGTACACCTCTGAAAAAACATATTATGGATTAACACCTAAGGCTATATGTACATATATATATATATATATATATATATATATATATATATATATATATATCATAAAATAATATATATATATATATATATATATATATATATATATATATATATATATATATATATTATATATATATCATAAAATAAGATTGTCATCCAAGGACGAGGTATTCGTTTCTAGTCTGCTGCATAATCCTAGCCATTCAGCCTATGAAACGAAGGAAGCCTATTGATAGGATTTTCTGGTGGAATAGGGCACTGAAGACACTTAGGAAAAATGAGAAGACTATTCAATAGGACCTTTAACGCACCATAAAGTGGGGTCAATAAAAGGCAGTCCCCATGGAATACAACCATGAACCTAGAGGATCTAGAAAACTACATAGAAAAGTTTATGTGAGATAATCTATATTGGTAGAATAGTAGATTAGAAATAGATTCTATACATGATTAAGTGCATGAAATCCACAGCTAGATTGGAGACGCGTCGGTTACCATTAAGGCTAATGCTATTAAGGGTAGATTTTATCTTCTTTACTATTGTCGCTTGTGATTGGCGAGCATTCATCTAGATTCAGCAACCTCATATTAAATGTCCAAATGTGGATAATCTGGTTATCATAATCAGTGAAAAATTTGATGGAACCTTATCAGATCAAATGTATAAAAAGCCATCGACACAGTGTGGTAATGGTTCATACAGGTGGCGCTAGCCCTAAAAAAACAATAATTGTGCTATTCAGTAGGACGACAAAGCTGTTCCTCGTCTTGTATTGCACACCGATCCAATTTTCCGAAGAAGTTTAATTTCTAGAATACTAGATCAGAAACTGACTTGAAATCAACATATCACCATTCACCATATTTTATGGTGATATGTATCTTAGGCCTGTAAAAAGCTTTATGGTAGTAGTTGAAGATCGAAACAGAAGGTACTACTGGTCATATTCAACCGCATTATTAGAACAATGGTGGACCACAAAAATTTTCATGTGAGGGGATCCGATTAGGACCTTTATTAGAACAGTTGTTTATGGGGTCAAATACTAGCGGATGAACAGAAATATGTAATTTTCGAGTTATAAATAAAAATAGTTTAGATACATTTAATTGGGTTTGGTCTTGAATCTGAATACTATACATATAGAGCTTTAAGATACTGTTCTTCCTTGTTTGTTTTTATTTTTCCAATCTGTTTTGGGGCTCAATGCACTACCAAGTTTTTCGTGGTTCACTTATTTACGTCCTACCTAACGCTATTACAGACAAACCGAGGACGTACGGCTATAGGTCAGATTTACGTAGAACCATCTGCAAAATGCATAGATCCATGGCAGCCTATAGTACTGACTATGTGGTTTTGCAGTGCACAACTATCAGGAATATGGGAATTCGAAACACGACTGGAAACTACTAGCCATATATGTGGTGATCAGTATTTTGGCAACAAGAAGCTGGAAGTTTAAAGTTCATCAATATTCTAAATAACTTCACAAATAAATTATCAATATAGTAGTGAATTTTTGAAGTAATGGACATGATTTTAATTTTCATCCAAACTGTGTTTAAATTACACAAATAGTTTTTTTAATGAAAGAATAGTTACTTTGAAATGATATGAAATGATATATAGTCCATGGCCACGCCTTCTGGCTCGAATAGTGTTCACTATAGGAATGACTATATGGATATCGAGGGTGATTTTAATGCTAAGATTGAAACAGATAATATGGGCATTACATCAATAATGGGAAAGATATGGGTTGGTAGCAACATAAAATGATAATGGATCGTCGATTTTTCATATATTCATAGGAGAAAAGTTTCCACACATAGACATACTTAAATACACTTGGTTTTCACTAAATGGTCGAACCAAAAATCAAGATGACTACGTACTAGTTAACAAGAAATTTCTTACCTCCCTACAAGGTGTCAGAACAATGAAAAGAATGTGGCACAGTGAACTGTTGATAGCAACAAAGAAAAATTAAACGAAACTATAAGTGCCATCATTCAACACCCATCGATTAACAAAACGAGAAGTTAGAAATGTAAGCTCATAAATAATAAAGTCGCTGATAAAGATAATATCTCTATTGCTTAAAGGCCCATAACGGCCTTACCGTGTCTGAACTAAAACCGTATACGAATGATTTATACGCATTGATGCACATTGTAGGTAGTAAGCCCAACGTCAGTAGGCTGAAAAAAATATATTTGAACAAAAATTACATATTAGGTCTTTACCCGATTCCCTATTCCCAGGAAATTACCAGAATAGTGCCACAGGAGGATATATATGTATTCATTCACTCCACCGATCGCAATCAAATGGTAAACAAGCTCTTTTGCATTTTGCTGATATCGGGATTCGAACCCGGTACCTCCCGCTCCCACTCTGTTTTCTCTTTTCCCTATTATTTTTAATAAGGTTTCTAAACACTTCTTGACCGTTTGTGGGTTAATTCGGTTCAAGCATACTATACTCGCCATATTCATGTTAAGAATTCGATTTAAAAATCTTAAAAGAAGAGAAATTATTCAAGTTTATTCGACGTCGTAACTTCGAATTACCGTAAGCCGAACCGTCGTAAGTCGAGGACAATTATATAGATGGATATAAATTTATATGCCTTAACGTTGTTATAAAGATTTAATATTCCATTTTGCGTCAAGGTTTGGAAGTCATAGAAAACGAATATCAAAAAATTAAACTTTTCAATGTCTCAAGCGTATCGGAGGAAAATATTCTTCGATAAATTAAATTTTCTTTATTAAATAATTTTTTGCTCGAAAAACTTTTGCTCGAACTTAGATATAAACAGTATATGTATATATACCACATCGTACCACGCACATAAATATATACATAAATATATGTATATCTAAACCATGATGGTTCATTAACATTAACGTATATATATCTTTTTTATGTTTTGAAAATTTAATTTTCCCAAAAATTTTCTTAGAAATTGGTTATACGTTTATCTTATAATGTATTGTGCTTATGTGCGTGTGTGTCGCCGTACTCTTAAAAGCACGTGATAATAACGTTAGAATATTTTCTATATATAGTTTTCCTGATCTCTTATACGAAAAAAAACCATAAAGTTTATCGTGTTGAATGAGAAGAGAAACGGCGCATCATCTATAATGCGATGAAGATGAATTCATACATATATGGGGAGGCATAGTGTGCGGTAACATCTTATACGTAATTGATTCATGAAAATATAGAAAATGGATTTTTTTTCGGTTAAGTTTATTGTTTGTATTTCAAGTTTGTGTGTGCCTGTGTGTGTGTAATCGAGTAAATTGGTTTATATTAGATTTTCTTTTTGGTTTTGTTTGGAAAGATGTCATCATTGAAACAAAAAAAAAATAATTCAATTAGGCTTAAAACAAGTTCGAGGCCAGTCCGTTTGTATCGTTCAAAGTTGTTTGAATTATTTATGGTCTTTCGAGTTATTGATTATGTTGTGACAAGTATTTAGTTTTTGTTCTGTTTAAGGAACTATAGAAAATTCTAGCCTTGAATACATAATTATCTATATACTCCATTGTGGATTGGAATGGCATTTTGCCAGTAATGTTATATGTCTTATAGCATAAATATATGAAGGTGTGACACTTCTTTTTTGCTCGTATGTTTGTAGACGTTCGAGGCGACACGCTTTTTTTTAGCATGTTAAAATGTTCGAAATTATAAGATAAAACTGTTTACAAAGTGTGTTTTAATATAGTTTTTATTACACAAAATATTAAATAAATATTTTTTTAAAATAATCTAAAAGAAAATATACTCGTACATACCTAAATATGTATGTATGTAGGATATTCTAGTCACATTTTATTCCAACAATAAGTATAAATTTACACCAACAACTATCATTTGATTTTCTAACAAAAGCTTTTGTCTTTTTAAGTCGAAAAATTAAATAAATACTGAAAATAGTTGATAAACTATTTTTGTTACAAAGTACTCGTATAATTTTTGGACAAAAAAAGTTTAATTAGATTTGCTTTTGAAAATGTGTATACCCTCTTTGAACAAAAACATTATGTAAATTCATTTAAAATAATTTGTCGTTTTAGTTTTTCTAATACATTTGTTTCCAACAACATTTACATATTATACCTACATATATCAGATAGAACAACAAATTATTTTCCCAGAACATTTGAATCTAGATATACTAGAACCCATGTGGCCGTATGTAGGTAGTAAAAATATTTACTGTGTTATACTAGGATGAGCGCCTTGAACTATCTATGTATATACCTGAGACACAATGTTGCGTATAAGCGGTCATTCAATGACGTCATTACCAAATTAACCGGCCTAGTGAATTACAACATATAAACAAACAACTCAAATTCAAATTAAAAATCACAAAGCTTCACGCTTTAACATTGGTGCGACCCTTTTTAAGAGCATTATATTACGCACATTAATATCATCGGACACAACCTCCCAAAATTTTATACTACCTCCTGCGAACCAAACTCAGCAAAAGTAACTTTTCACATCGGAATTTGTCTGCCTTCTCTTATGGTGATAGATCGGTTCGAGCTTCTTTACCCACAAATATAGCATGCAGTCAGAATCGTTTCATGCCACAACAAGCCTAACCAAAAAGTGGGTGAAATGTCAGATACTCTAATATAATTATGATTTAAAAGCATAATCAAACGAAGGAAAAATTCTCCTATGGGGTTGTATATTTATGATGTATGTGAAGTTGGACCAAAACTCAACTCAAAAAGTGCTATGGCAACACTAAAACTAAAATTTTAATCATATATTAAAGTAAGCCCAGAACAAAAATTATATCACGACATTTTATTGATGTGAGCCCAAAAAAATATCTATCGTGATATATGAACACTGACAGCTCAAAAACAATTTATGGTTTACATATATGTACATTTAAATGAAGTGAACATTGTCCAAGTAGCTATTTATAGACCATTATGGCCTTGTTCATATATATTCGAACGTTTTGGGCAACTTCACAGAGGTGTAATTGTGGGGTTCATAAGTAAACAAATAATATAATTCGTACAGATAATACCGTCACGCCAAATATTAATAAATCGAAATTTTGAGTAAAGTATCTTGTTATTCACTAGAACTGACACGAAATATGTTAGATTCTCCTGACGAAGTTTAATGAGATGAAATGGATTTTTCGATCAAGCAACAGTTCGAAACAGGCCTAGCGAATTACAAACACATACAAGCAACAACTCAAATTCAAATTAAATATCATCAAGAAGCTTCTGACGCTTTACAAAAATGAATAACAAACTACAATTTGTGCTATATGATTATCTAAATTAATAGGATGAGACCGAACAAATGGCGCCGTGATTAAATCTTCGGCAGTTAGAGCAGAAGGTACCGGGTTCGAATCCCGATAGGGGCGTGATGCAAAAGGGATTTTTTCACCATCTGATTACGATCGGTGGTGTGAATGAACACATCTAATACCGCCTCCCTGTTAGAGTGCAGAACTCATGGGCCAACCCATCTGTCATGTCAATACTATAGGCTGGCATGGAGCTATGCAATGTACAGATGGTTCTACGTAAATCGGACCTATGGCTGAACATCCTCAATTTGGCTGTAATGGCGGCGTAAGGTAGGATGTAAATAAGTGAATCGCGAAAGAGTTGAGAGTGTCTTTGGAAAGATAAAAAAAAATATTAATAGGTTGAGATATGACAGTAATAAATTAATAGGATGAGGTATGACAGTAGAGGAGTAAACGGATTTGCTAAAAATTATATTGGAGGAAGTAAAAGCACACCCTTTACAACTCACAATTTTTGTATATTGTAAAAGGATTCTCATATAGCCAAAAAACAGTATCGGTTCCTGCAAAACAGATCATCTTTCAAATTGTTATGCAAGATTTTATAAATGAAGGCCTTGAAATGCAAGATTATGTTTGATTGATGAGACAGAATTGATTCCCATTATACATATATTCTATAAATGAATTTAAATGTCTTGAATAATTGTAATTTTTTTTAAATAATTGTAATTTTATTGTAATTTTTTTATTAATTAAGCATGTGAAGTGTGCAATATACCACGAAATTCTTCGTTTACGTGTTGATAAGTTGCCCATGAATCACAACAAGTTTTTTTATTTCTTCTTGAACCGTCTGGATATTTAGGTCCCTATGGAGACCATATCATCATTCCTAATGTACGTTAACATACCTCGTAGCACTTTGTTTTCAAAAGTTTGTACTATTTTGGTGCTGGTTTTCTTTATGAGCCCCAGAGTTGTATTTCATAAGTTCATACAGGGCTTCGCACCTGTTGATATAATAGCAATTTATTTTCGGTTGACAATCCCGAATTTTTCCCGAGCAGCCAATGCATTTTTCAATATTTGATATTGAGTTCAACCTTTTTTCCTTTTTAACGTGGTCTTTCCATCCGAGCCTGGTATCTAAGGTCATCCCAATATATTTAGCCTTATTTGCTTATACGAAATCTGCTGACCTTCAATTATAAGAGGGTTATATAGCTGATTTTTAGAAGAGTAAAAATTGACATGCGTGGATTTCGATTCATTGAGCCTGAAACACCACATTTTTGTCCAATTTTATGATTTTGTTACATGCTTCTTGGCGTTTCGTTCTCGATTTTTCGATAGTATCTTCTATTGAAAGAATAGGTTCCAAACACTACTTTGCGAGACTCCTGCCAAAAGCTTTTTTAGCTCGGTATATTCTTCTTCATATTTCATAGTTAAAAGTTAATAATCATATAGATGTGGTTTGAAATAGAATTTCCAGTGAACAGTCAGAGTGATATTCTGAAACATTTCAGAATATGTTCAGTTATATATCAAATATAATATTTTGCTTTATTTTTATATAGTTCATTAAAATTTATATGATCATGAGAAGAGCTTTTGGCTGTGCACAGTAATAGTTTAATTGTTTATGGTCTGTGCTCTCCGTATGAGATACATTACGTTGAGTTATTTTTATATGGTCGTGAAGTCATGTTTTATCTTCCAAATTATTCACTGGAAATTAAAATTTTTAGACAATTTTCTTAAGAGATTTCCCACGATCGATTTTCCAATGCAATCAGTTTTTTTTGGTGAATCCACGTTTAATTGTTTTACAAGACTTAGGTATTCGATAAAATCATAGAATTTATGGTATCGAACATATCTGCTTTATTACTTACATATATATCTTGAAAAAAAAAACAATTAAAATAAAAACTTGTAATATAATAAAATTGTATACGAAATTATTTAATTAGCCAACAATAAACTAATTGCATTTTTCTCTAATTCCATTTCATCATACACACATTTTATTGTTATTTGGCCATAAAAAATCAACAACCAAAATCGATATTTTATCTCTAAATCATAAATTATTTAAATGCATATTTTATAATAGTTGTACGTTTATCGGTTTTTATGGCATTTGTCGAAAATAATTGTAAATCTAGCATTGTTATTGTATTTAAATTCCATAAAATTATTTGTATAAATTATTTATAAAACAGATTATATATACATTATATATATATATATATATATATATATATATATATATATATATATATATATATATATATATATATACACATATATATATATATATATATATATATATATATATATATATATAAATATATATATATATATATATATATATATATATATATATATATATATATATATATATATATATATATATATATATATATATACCCGATGATCATGTTTAAAACGATGAGAGATAAGTCAAACTGCACTTTATTCGATTCACTCAGTAAATTGAAAAGATGAGCCGGTTGTCACTAGTGGGGGTCATTACTCTTATCAACACAATTTACCATATACAATTCACTTATTTAATACTTAAACACTTTTAACACTTTTAATCAGAAGTACGAAATTTTCTCAAAGACCGCTCAAACTATTGTACTTAAAATATCCTTTCCTAATAAAATCCTTTTTGAATTAGTTTATATAGATCCCCCTTTCTTCGAGATTTTATCAGACAAATGTGATGACATTCGCAATCAACATCCCTACTGCGAATTAATTATGGTTGGTGACTTTAATGCCCACCATAAAGAACGGTTGAATCACCAAAATACGAACTGTGCTGGGCGTCAGACGGAGTGGCTTGCTGTTTCGCATGACCTTACGCAGATTGTTAGTGATTCCACATTTGAATGTCAAAATTTTTTAAGTAGTCATATTCTGGACTTCTGTCTTACAACAATTCCGCATTCCATGGAAGCGCGTGTCGAGGCTGGAATTGGAAATTCTGACCACAATCTGATAACAGTAGAAATATTTGTCGCAACACCACCAGAATTTAGACAGCAGCTAAGGCGTCTATGGCATTTTAACGAGGCTGACAATGATGGGTTACGGTCAGTTTTTCAACATTTCCCGTGGGAGAGCCATTGTTTTTATAATAATTAAATATACGACGCCGTTTCCAATTTCACCGAAACCGTTCTACATGGAATGAATAAATATATCCCATCATCCTTTTCCAATCCCAATCCTAATTTTAAAATCTTTTCAAAAGAAGCCGCCAAAGCAGCCAGACAAAATAAATCTTCTCACAAGAAATATAAACGCAACAAAATTTCGTTTGAAGAATATATATAAGGCCACACATAACATCTGTAAAATATCTGTGCTAAGGAAGCGAAAAGAGCTGACAACAAGAAAGCCGCTAAGGCTTCCGAGTTGAAAATCTCCGATCGCAACTTTTACCAGATGGTCGCATCGGTTGCCAATATTTCCAAAACATCTATTTCAGCATTAAAATGGGCAGATGGTGCTTTGGTGGTGGATCCCTATTTGCAGGCCGACTTACTGGCAAGTGACTTCACTTTGAACTCGACCTTAGTTGTCCCAGGTGCAGTTACGTCTCCGTCAATTCCTTATTGTGGTTCCAAAATGGATCCTGTCAACATCTCGGAAGATATTGTCTTCAGGAACCTGAAGGCAATGGACATAAATAAGGCCACTGGACCTGACGGAATTACTGTTCGAATATTGAAAGAGTTTGCCAGTGACTTGGCTCCAATATTAACTAAAATTTTTCTCCTTTCTTATAAGCAAGGTAAATACCCGAACGCCTGGAAGAGTGCGATGGTGCAACCGGTTCTAAAACGTGGTTGTGATAAAACTGACCCTTCAAACTACCGGCTAATATCAATTGTGTCAGCCGTGGCTAAAGTTTTTGAGAAATGCATTAACCAACAACTGGTGCATTATCTTGAGATTAATAAAATAATTTCAGATAAACAATATGGCTTCCGCGAAAGCCGCTCCACAACCGATCTCTTGACGTATGTTACAAACAAATGGAATCTCGCCCTTGAACACCACGGAGAAGCCTTTGCAATCTTCTTCGATATATCCAAGGCTTTTGACAAGGTTTGGCAGGAGAATCTCATTTGTAAACTTGTGGCATATGGCTTGGATTCGATGACCATAAAGTGGATAAATAGCTTTCTCAAAGACCGAAAGATCAACGTTGTGCTAAACGGGAGATCAACGACACACTTCCCAAATGCCCTTCAAGGATCAGTTTTGTCACCAACTTTGTTTTTGTTGTACATTAATGACTTGTTGGATAGCACTGTAAACCCTATTCACAGTTTTGCCGATGATGCGACATTGCACCTTTCTATTTCGTTCGAGGTCGAGCCTACTCCTTCAGAGTTAAACGGTAAACGGCTGGAAGTTGGGGAGTTAAAAATCAGGTCAAATTTAACGAGAAAAAACCACAAATATGCACGTTCTCGCGTAAAAGAAGTCACAACGAATACCTTTTTGTGGTAAAAGGACACGTTCTCGTGACTTGTGACTCAATTCGTCTGCTTAGTGTTCAGATTACCAACAATTTAAAATGGAATGAACACATTATCGCATTAGCCAAATCAGCTTCACGTAAACTCGGGTTCCTCAATAGATGCAGACGGTTTTTTAAATCGCATCAGGTTCTCCAAATATATAAAACCTTTATTAGACCGTGCATAGAATATTGCTGTCAAGTTTGGGGTGGAGCATATGGCACTGCTCTCCAGTTGCTGGATAGAGTTCAGCGGCGTGCCATCCGAATAATACGAAACCCCAGACATACGAAAGATCTAGACAGCTTACAACACCGCAGAGATGTTGCAGAACTCTGCGTGTTCTATAGATTAATAAATGGTAAATGTTCTGCAGAATTAAAGGAGAAAATACCACCATTTGTTACGCTAGGACGGGTAACACGAGGAACGGTTAATGCGCATAGGTTTACGGTGAAGCTGCCGAAACCTCGAACTGAAGATGCATAGCGCGAATTTATTTATCGAACATCTAAGAAGTGGAATTCGTTGACTGGCTTTCAATTTCCGTTGAAGTATAAAATGCACAAGTTTAAGGCAGCTATCAACCTTTACTTGAAGGATCGCGCGTTGGGTGCAGGAGCTCTGACAGTTACAAGGAGCTAGGTCAGTCTAAAAGTCTGCACTAAAACAAAACGTTAAAAAAAAAAATTAACTTTCCATAAAAAAACTTTAAATGTTCAAATCAATTGTCATTCCAGCATGTTGGAATTTAGATTTGAAACACTCGATATATCGCAAACTCCTAATACTGAATAGAATAGAATTCGACCTAGAAGAATTACAAGCAGGAAGTAAGGCATAATGCATCTGGCTAAAAATAAATTTTGAATACTATTTCGATAGATTGAGACATCATCATAGAAAACATATGAAACAAATAATGGTGATTCCATAATATTAATGTACTTGAAAATAAAAAAAGACTGAGTACAAAACTTTGAGGAACACCAACAATATCATTTTACAGAGAGAAGTGGTTACCTTCGTGTCAATTAGGGCATGCAGTATAACGTTTTTTGAAATAATGTTGATTTTCTTAGTGCTGTGTGGAGTAATTTATCTTTATCTGTTATGCTCAACAGAATGAAGGTGGTCTCATATAATAAAATAACTGTTAAGTTGACATCTTTTCTAAAATAATTATTAATGTTTTATGTTACTGAAAATGTAGTATTTTTGGAGAAACTATAAGTCATATTGATCTGTGTCTTAAACCTCTTACTTATAGTACAAACCTTAGCTGTTGGCTCAATCGCGACACTATGATTAGACTATATATTAAGAATTAAGCTTTCAACACCTCTAGGAATAGTTAGTTCGTTTTACACTTTCAGATAGTAAAAAAAGGAGACGTGTGGTTTTTAGCGCACTTCATTAAGGTGTCAATTTTAAAATTAACTTCTTTGACATCGCACATCGTACACATAAAGGAAATTATATTTAAACTCATTAAACGAGATTCAAACTTAATTTACCAAAATATGAGAAACATTTCAATATTATTATTAAGTTGGTGAAAAGTTAAATTGTTAATTGAAAATATTTGCAAGATTAGAGTGTTTTTGTCAGAAATGAATAAAAATAAAAAAAGGATAAAACCTCGGAAGCAAAGAAAAACAAGATATTCTACCGTAAAACCACAACACAGAAAAGCTTTTCTTTCATCTCCACGCGGCACATACACACAAAACTAATTAGCGTCGTGTTAACTGAAATTGACAGAACCAACGTCGTTGGTGTTTTATAAATAAAGGGTTTACCAATATAAGGTTTCATTTTGATATTTAAAATAACGAGTATTTTTAAAGTGAAATCAATGAATGTTTATTTTTTTGCAAAGACGAAGGTATGCCATTAACATTTGAAAACGATATCAGGCAAATGGCAGCCACGACAAATTCGCACATTTGCGGCTATATGTCCTCGATAACTTCACGAATTTTGTGGAGCAATGACATAAAATAATAACAATAATTAAAGAAGGCGGAAATAATTCCAGAACTCAATGCCACTAGAGGGCCCACGGTTCAACCCACATACACATACAGATTAAAAACACCCAATGGTGATTGATGAATTGTCACCAACCCGGGAATCGAACCCGAGACCTCCGAATGACAGAGCAAGTACGTTGCCTTTTCTGCCACGAGAGCACGAGAGCATATTGGCATAGTCATATTGATTAGCATATTGGCATAGTCTTATCTGTCGCGTGGCCTTAATAATAAAAGTCTAAAGGTGTTTAATCACAAGATATCCAATTGTGATCACCTCTTCGAGCAATAACACGGTCAGGAAACTTGTTTTGAGAAATTCTAATTGTTTCGTTGCTTGTGTGTCACGTAGCGCCATCTTGATGAAAATAAACCGTCCGCCATAATATCTTCCAATTCCGGCCATAAAAAATCAACAATCGTAGCTCGGAAGCACCGTTACTGTTGCCCCAGCGTTATTGAAGTGTGTATCGTACCATTTTAAGTAATGTCGTAGTTTTTACTTGTCAAATGTTAAAAGATGACCGCTTCAAAATTGACAGCTGCCCAAATAACAGGCTATTCAAAATTATACATTTTATTGGAAAGCCCGTTATATAGTACAGTAACCTATTGTTACTTAGCACTTTGTAACACAGTTTCACATTTTAAGTTAATAAAACAGTTTACGTATATGCATAATTACTAATTTTTATAACTTTTTCAATAAAAATTGTACACATGTAATATTTTTAATTACTGTTCAATTATACATATATAAAGTTTTAGAATTAAAAATTGTAATAAACGTTTTATTTTTGTCATTAAATTTAGATTGAGTATATAGTATATTTAGGAAACCGTACAACAACAACAGACATAATTATGTTCTATTATATGTATGTAGTTCAAAACATAAACATACATACATACAAACAATTTTAATTTGTAAACAAAAAACTTTATGATTACTTAAGAACTAAACCATTAGATTAGGTCATGAATTTACACAAATTAAAAATTTTTAGTTTCTAACACTCGTTTATAGAAATTACAATTAGGAGTTTTATGTACAAACTTTTCGAATTATAAATTGTTTTTATTTTATTAAATTGAACTTGATTATGACATAGATATATAATAAAAGCTTGTTTTTTTTAATAAAAAAATATATTTTCGAGCCCTCAGGGATTCCGTAAATTTTATATCTTTGATAATTTGATTTCCTAAATTTTATATTTTTTAAAAACTGCTGGACTGATCTGCTTCTTATCTGACTGATAAGCGTCCTTAAGATCAATTTATAAAAATAAAGTTTTTTCCCAACTTGTTTGGGAAAATGAAGTCATACTTATGTCGATACCCAATCGCATTAGCCTCATCAGGTGCATTTTTCGATTTTGTGGAACCTGAGCGTTACCATATTATATAGCTCTTCTTGAACTTTAATTGATGCATCTTGAAGATCTTGCTTAGTATTCTGTTCACGATTCTATCAAATTCGGAATGAAAAAGCAAACTGATAGTAGTGGAGAAGAGGAGATGCAAAGACGGTTGTTCTCTCTGTGCTCCTGATTAGCATATTCTTTTCATATTATACGGCTTTGTTCAGCGATTCGAGCCTGTGAAGTATTCCACAATTCTTCCACACGTATATATATATACGAATCCAATTGGAATAGTTACTAATTCTGATTGCTTTCATTTGTAGTGGTAATTTACACTGTTATGATTATTAAATTGTATGTTTTTCAGTAAAAATTGTAATTTAATCAATAATAAATAACAAAGATAGTTGATTAATTTTAAATAAAAATAATATGAAACAGATATATTAGTTGTAACATTTATCGGCATTTACAAAATATGAATGTACCCTTTAAGACTGATAAAATAAATCTTTAGAAAACAATGTGGCACATATACGATTTTTAAACTTTAGTTAATATGATTATTCAACTGACTGCTTAAATTATAACATAAAATTGTATTATTATTATCTGTCGTATTTAATTAAATTAAACCTGGTAAATAAAATCAAATTATTTGCATATCCCAGCCTTTTGAATTTTAGAGTGTAATTAAATAATTATAATAAATATAATAAACAAAACCCAACATCTATAGGGACTACCGTATTGTGTTAATAAATTGAGCGAGATTCGTTATTTAAGGAATTAAAATTCTATGTAACTATTTCCACACATAAAAAATCACACTCAATTTTTCCACATTCCATAGCCATTATCGGCCATCCCTATAGATGTTGACTCAAATTTAGCTTCGGATTTGTATAGATACTAAAATTATCTGATTATACACAAAAATTCAAAATGTTTGAGCGTTCAGATATTTTGATATGGAATTATTTCCACTATTTCCGAATCACACTCAATTTTTCCACGTTCCATGGCCATTATCTGGCATCCCTATAGATGTTGACTCAAGTTTAGCTTCGGATTTGTATAGATACTGAAATTATCTGATTATACACAAAAATTCAAAATGTTTGAGCGTTCAGATATTTTGATATGGAATTATTTCCACTATTTCCGAATCACACTCAATTTTTCCACGTTCCATAGCCATTATCGGCCATCCATATAGATGTTGACTCAAGTTTAGCTTCGGATTTGTATAGATACTGAAATTATCTGATTATACACAAAAATTCAAAATGTTTGAGCGTTCATATATTTTTATATGGAATTATTTCCACTATTTCCGAATCACACTCAATTTTTCCACGTTCCATAGCCATTATCGGCCATCCATATAGATGTTGACTCAAGTTTAGCTTCGGATTTGTATAGATACTGAAATTATCTGATTATACACAAAAATTCAGAATGTTTGAGCGTTCAGATATTTTGATATGGAATTATTTCCACTATTTTCGAATCACACTCAATTTTTCCACATTCCATGGCCATTATCGGCCATCCATATAGATGTTGACTCAAGTATGGCTTCTGTTTATCATAGATAATGATATTATCTTCTAATACAGTAAAATTCAAAAGGTTTGAGCGTTCAGATATTTTGCTATGAAATTTATTCCACAAAAACCAAATCACCCTCATATTTTTCTCGGTCATTTTTAATATTCTTTAATTTAGTTTGAAGTAAAATGTATTATTGTATTTTCGTCATATTGAATTTTCAAATATTTCAAGTGTCAAATATTATATTTCAAGTATCAAATATCATATAACTAAAATCTACTCAAATCCCAAATAAGAAATAATTTTTCTAATTGGAATTACGTTTAACAGTGTATTACTAACAGTGTATTACAACTTCACACCCGTCAGCGGTTCCTATTTTGGGATCAGCTAAAATCCTTGAATATACCAAATAGTTTAACCTTTAGACAGATTCTGGAACTGAGACTGTTCCCTTTCGGTCGAAAAGTAAGTAATTTGCAGATATCTTTAGTGTAATGAGCAGTTTCGTACCACTCAGCGGCATCATATGGGTGCTGCACATTTTTTAAAACGAATGATGATGAACAGCTTTGGGTTAAAGTATAAGTTCGTGGAGCAACTTATCGCTGACCCGACAGCATTTTGCGTGAAGAACTAATCTTAGATAGGTTTCAACCATATTGTTAAGTAAGTAAATAAAGTGTAACTAAAGCTGCCTTAGGTAATCACTCCATTTAATTGTGCATTCTAATTGATGTCCGTTTTTAATTTTTTGTACTTAGCATTCAAATCACATATCAATAATAAGAGTGTATAAAATATCAATTACTCGGCTAGAGAAATTATTCAAACGCTTATGATGATTTGATTTTGCGTTAATGGTATATTTTTAATCCCAAGAAGTTATTTGGATTCTCTGATCTAAACCAAGATTTCAACAGTTTTTCCCACGCGTCATGAGTGTATTTATACAGTCTTTGAGTCTTACAATAGATAATAAATTTTCACTTTCACTATTATAACTTTGGAAGGATAATTGGATAGAAGAAGTGTCGCAATAGCCTCTCTCTATCTTGTAGTGGCTTATCAGCGTTGGCTCTCTCTGTTCACTGATGACACGGCGAATTAATTGTACAGGTACTCAGATCGATTAGGTTTACCTGAATAAATAACCAATTAGCTGTAGTAGAAGTGAAATTGACTCATTCAGTAAATATAATAAACCTCCAAGAAGGGTCAGTTATCATTCTCATCGCAGCCAGAATCTGACAATGATCGCGAATCAGCCATTCATTCAACCACATTTATTTTATGGAAAATAAATTAGTTTAACGATTTCGTTATAGTACTTCTCTCATTGAGAGATAAAAACCTTGAACATAACTATAAGAAAGATTGATTTTCAAAAATAGTTCATTTTACCACGTATGTCGTATATGAATCAAGCCATAGCTCGTAGCTCAGATGATCCAACCTGTCACATACAAAATAACTAAATATAAATTGGAACAAAGCGTTTCTTCTGAATTCCAAACCCGTACATCCATCATCCAATCAGTCTTTATGTTTGTATAGTCTTATCAAGTTGTCGTGTTTCATACCTCAGATTTCTCTTTCGGTCTATCATCAATCCCTAAAAAACTTCGTTTATAATTTATATACCTACCAACTCCATACATCGGTCAAGTTGGAAATACCAAGTCATCCGACCGCTGATAATTTGTGACGTCATTAAGGAAATAATTTAACCCATTTCTTGATCTTTTGGTTGATTTCAAGCCCTTGTTATCATCCTATATAGTTGGGTCTGTTTAATGGGTTTGGTTAGTTGATAATGTTATAAAATTCTAATCATCGGGCTATCGAATTCTAGAACTATGTCCGAAACATATTCTTATTCTTTCCAATTATAACAGACAATTTAATCACTAAACCACTGTGCTAGTGAATCAATGAATTATTTCTATTAAATTCATAGTTCAATACCTCTTATCTGTTTCGCTAAAAGCTTCCAGTTTATATTGTATCCGTCCAGTTTTTCCGATGTCATGATGATTTTCAAGCTCGATTAACAATTATTAATTCGATTGGCCCACTGGGAAATCTCTTCCCAGACGTACACTCTCAGTCCCGAAATCTATTTGTTCTATTTGTTCTTAATAGGATGACGTCACTCTTAAAGTGGGCTCAACTCCAACAAAAATGGAAGCTTCACCTTAACGGGCCAATTTATCAGCCAACACATTTTCTTTGATACCTATGTAACTATGATTTAAGGCAATTATCGTCTCCAAAACAAGTTTCAATGAAATTGTATTGGAAACAATCGCCTTCAGAGCCTGGATATTATAAAGGATGCAGATACGACGATCTCTATAATTTATCTCTTTATGCTCGCAATTTCCAACTGAAAGACAGTATTTTGTGTGTATAACTGGGCCTCTGCTAGAATATAGCATACTGATCCGTCAGTAAAGACACCAGAGAGGTAGAATGGGATGATGTAGTCTCATACGTGCTTTTCGGAAGACATGCTTCGTCACCATAATGTCCTATGGCAGTTGTGTTATGGCCCACCTCCCTCTATATTTGACCGTGTCAATAAGGACCAAATAGATTGATTTTACCTTATAGGCAAGCGACTGTTAGCCGCAATTAAGTCGGTAATAATTAATAATTTGAAATAATATGTTTTGAGTCGCAATGTCACAATGGTGCAAAATCAAACGAATAGGCTTATTTCCCATGTGGAATCATCCGTCAAAATCGTACAGAAAAACTCATTTTCTTTTACATTTGGTCATAATGATAATCTTCCAACATTAAAATTACTCTTCGAATTCGGGCTTTGCAATCCAAATTTGTCGTTCATCTCAAATATTTTATCTTTGTGCATAAAGACATTTACAATTTTGACGATTATAATTCATATCATTGATGTTGTGCTTTAAAAATGTTTAAAAATTAGGCAAAAATGTGTTTGTGGACATACTCCTGCGGCTTACATGGTTCATTCTGAAGTTTGAGTGATATTTGTCCAATGACGCGAGTAATGTTGGCTTCCAATTCTTCAATCGTAACCGGCTTATCCATGTAGACTTTGGACTTTACGTACAAAGAAAATAATATAAAGGTGTGATATCACATAATCATAAGCCATGGTTTTACGGGTAATGTGGCTAGTATCGTCGTTTTGTCGAAACCATATACCGCCAAGATCACCGGTTTCAATTTGAGTAGAAAATAGTTTGTTACTATATGAAATGAAACGGGTGCCATTTACAGTTACATGCCGGTGGGCATCATTACGAAAAAATATGGTCCAATTATTTCACCAGTCTCTTTGAGTTGCTGTTTAGCCCAATGTTGCTTTTTAAAGTAGCAATTAAGCTAAAAATAGGACTCATCGCTGAATAAAATTTAAGTCAAAAATAGTGGATCTTTCAAACGATTTTTTAAAGTGGCCAAAGAATTGATTCCGACATATTTTCTTCACTGCGTGCTGGATGTGCGATCTATTTCGTATTGAGAAATAATGAAAATTGGAATTCAAGTTTGGTAAGCCGACCATAACTTAACCTAAGCAGACAAAACACATTCTTCGTCGAACGCTGATATTCGTAACATAGCTGAATAATTTCTAGACGCTGTGTCGGACTATCTTTCCATGTTGAACAAGGTACCATAACTGTTTGGCATGAGTCAGACGTATTCTGTCATAAAATCCCTACTGATTGAATAATCTGTTATTGAATCTTCATCCATGTCGTAACATATGAACAAATACTCAAATGAGTATGAATAACCCAAATTATCTGTTTCATCTTTCAAGTTTAAGAAGTATTTTAGAGAAATTGCGATTTACTTATTTTGTTAGTGAATCGAAGTTGTATTGAAAAACTACTTTAAAGCTGAAAAGTCTCAGTCTTAATAAATAAAACTGGTTATTTAAATTGTGCTCAAGTGTGAGCTAAATATGTACTTTTAATATGCTGGTCTAGAATTATCCTTCTTCGGTTAAGTGATTTGTCCCTTTAATGTGTGGTGTCTGAACAGATAAACTCTTGTAAACCAGTACGTGTATGTGATTTGGCACTAAACACTGTCAATATAAAAATAATCAACACGTGAATAACATAATAAGGAATCAACATATAAAACCGCTCATATACACATATATGAACTGGTTGAGTATTCAAATCATGTTTCAGTACTAAAAAGATTATTTACGAAAAATTACATAAATTGGTAAGTAATCATAAAAGAACTGTACAAAATATGCTACAACCATGTATTTTGTATAATTTCGTAAATTATGCTATCATTTTTATGCACATACATACATAAATCATGAAAAATGGAACTAACAAATTACAAAAAGGATTTTTATTTTAAAAGATTTACAATCATCTTAAAACTTTTCATTTCACACAGCATCGCACTTAAAAGATTTATGTGATTTTTATAAATTCATCATAAAAATTTTGATATAAATGATTCATAAAATTCGAATTTATTAAATCCGCGTTCGCCTTTTGTTCGATATAGGCGGTGATAGGATTCTCCTCTTATATAGCTTATGGATGCGAATGAAATATGGTTACAAATTACGCTGGTTGCATGAGTGGAATTTATATGAAATATGTGTGTTCCATTTACGGAATGATTAATCTAATTTAAATTCGTGTTACAAGAATAAATATATAGGGGTGATCCAAAAAGAGCTTCCCGAAGTTTTGTTGAAATAAAACGCATTAAATTCAATTTATAATAATCAAAAATTGTATTTGTTTTATGTGCTGTCCGCAACTGGCTCGTAGATGAGCATTTCAACCGATATTTCGTTAATTATGCGTGTTATGTTCGCTTCTAATGCTGGAAAAAATTCAGATACCCCCATAAAAGTATTCTAACAACGTCAGATCACAAGATCTTGGAGGCTAGTTCACGGGATCTTTCACCAATAAAAAAAATGCGCCGTTCTTTCGCAATTTAAAAAAAAATGCGGTCGGATGATGCTAACTTGCTAACTGCAACAAACAGTGCAATTTTCAGGATTCATTGAAAGCAATTTCATTTGTTATCGTATCCATTTAGTCAAAAAATAGCTACATCGATGAATACAATTTCTCGATAAAAAAAACATAGATCAATAGAGGTTGTTCCAAAACCCAAATCGATGACTGAAAGGAAGATCATCGGTATATAATTTAATTTATGATGAAAGTTGAATTTCAAAGCTTTATCAAATTATATAATAATTATTTGCATCGTTTTGACACACAAACTTATCAAATATTAGTCGATGCTTATCTATATTTTGTTAAAACCTCTATCTGCTACTCAAAGACAAAGGCGCTAACGACGTCGATATTCAAAGGATTAACATTTTCAAGTCAACGAATTTAAAATACAAATTATTTAACACAAGCACAATAAATTTGATTGTATTGCAAAAAGTAATTACAATGGATTTTTCATCTATTTCCTAAGCTTAAAATAAGCTTTTACATAAGCTTTCGTGTTCATAATATTTGTTTAAGTTAATTTCAAAGCTCCTATTTAGAAAATCGAGAAAATAATATTGTCTGAGCTTTTTCACATAAATTATGAAATGGTGCTTTTTAAAAGCTTTTTCTAAATCTTGTGTTGTAAATGATACTTACGCGCTTGATTTGTACTGAAATGTTCAAATATTTCAGTGTTATGGGTTAGAGTTGTGTGTTGTGTACATAGCTGTGTGTTTTATGTACATATAGTTGGCAATGACATAATGTAAGAAGTTATAAGATATTTTGTAGTACTTGTTTCATTGATTGATTCAAAGATGCGTTAAAACGAGTCAGTAATTTATTTAACCTAAACTCCATCGCATTTGAAATAATCTTTTGCGTAAACCATCTGCTGACATTGACAAGTTAGGGCATGAGTTTTGTGTTCTATAATTAGAAGTCGTAGACGATTTGAATCACATCGATCACCATGATGGAAATTTTTTTGTGTTTATTCGCAATCAAGTGACTGAACCCAAATTAATTGGATTACAGTTCTGCAACATCACTAATGTTCTTATTTAAAAGTTGCAATAACTACAGAGTTAACCATATCATCAGCTTGAATTGTTTCTAGAAATGAAAAAAAAAGTTATGAAGAAAAATGTCCTTAAGAATCCGACGCCTTTAACATCCTGAGGTTACGATATGGGAGAGTGATTAGAGATAAGGCGGCAGAGGCAAAATTACACTCAGCAAATGGTAACCAGACTAGAGAAATGATCGTTGATTTTTAAGACCAAATAATAAATCGCCAAGAAAGCATGGGAATACCGCCCAGGTTGTGCAGTGGTTAAAACATTGCGGCGTGGAGCGGCAGGTACCGGGTTCGACTCCCGATAGGAGCAGGATGGGAAAATGAATTTTCACCATCGATCGTCTGGGCGGGACAGTCGGTGGTGAGAATGAACTCATCTGAGACCCAGTTGAGGTTTGAATCCGTGTGCCGTCCCAACTTCCATGTCAGTACTATAGGCTGGCATGGAGCTATGCAATGTGTAGATGGTTTCTACGTAAATAAAACATATAGCCGGAACGTAAAATATTACAGTGGGAAGTTACAATGGGCCAATACAACCTGAGTGACAGATAACACTACAACAAAAAAAACATGGTAATAGGAATAACTAACAGACAAAAATATTGAGGAAATATGGTGAGTCTATAGTAAGTGAAGCATCCCCGATATACCGAAGCATATCAGTCAAGAAGTAAAAAGCAGCGTAGGAAAAATGCAAACAATATAATATCTAGTTGCGTGATGCATATCAAATAATGTTGCGCGAATAGTAACAGTTAAATGATTGGGAAACCCATAACATGGTCGAAGAGCACGAAAACCCTTTTTTCATGGTACACTTATTACCGAAGTAAATTTCCACAATTTGTAAACGTTGTTCTCGTGTAAGTCTATGCGTGGTGAAATGTCAATGAATTCAGAACACAAATAACATAACAAATGTCATATGAATATAACATTTTTCACTCATGAATCCAAATTGGAAAAAGTGCCTCCTATTGGATCACCCTTTATATGTATGAGAATACGCGTATTATGCGCTGTTAACATAATGATTAGCCGTGTTTACATAATTAGTTATACACGACAACATCGATGTATTGTTCTATTTTTGGTCTGAACTGTCTGGACAAAATTAAAATAATATATCCGACTAATGTGTTCACTCGAATCAGCAGGATATTTTCATGTTAATCAATTTTAATCAACTGTTGTGTCGTTTATTACAACATAATATGGGGTGTAGGGTTTAGTATACAATTTATACACACTGCGAGTTATTTTTTAAATATTTTAATTAAAAAAAAGCTACAATGGTGTTTAATAAACTAGTATGTACGTTTTCATTAGTAGAGAACTTTTCGGGTATTGTGTACGGCGCCCATTATGTAAATACAAATTGGTCGTTACCATTGGATGGAAGATGTTCTCGTTTTATAGTATACAGATCCAATTTAATAGATATAACATCGTGTGACACCGTTAAGACAACATTAAAAAAGCTTTGCAATTAAATGTACACTACCGATACTGTCACTATAGCACGCCATTCTAATACTGAATGGAACAGAATGCCATAGAGAAATACTTCTCACAAAAAAGAAGGAATTTAAGGACCTAACGATATTCAAAATGGCAGTAGTGCACCGTGGAATTCTCTAATTCCAGATTGAAAGATATTTAGTTTTTAACTAATATCTCGAAAGCTTTGGAAATGAAGCTTAAAATACTAACAGGTCTAAACTGATAGCTAACCAGGATAACTAATTTTTGGAATTGTATTTATTAAGTGAGTTTTTATTGCTTGAGAAAGTAACAGTTCAACTACAAAAACAATTCGTTTTACCCATTTTAAACTAACTAAACTGCAGAGGAAGAACCATATACAAGAACCGAATAGTTTATTCTTGAATGCATATTTGCAAACCAAATTATTAACAAAATACGGGCTGGAACAAAAAAATGATAATTTTATTACTATTTAAACAATATGTACCTGCCATTCCATGTGAGAATCAAATGTGAAACCTAGATATTTAAATGAGTTAACTCGATTTTTTTTTGCTATCAAAAGCGGTGTAATCATTTTAACAAAAGCTAGTTCATTATTGTAACAAGAGCGTATAAGAAATTAACCAAGCGAGTAGCTATTTTTTTCAAATATTTATCAAATAACAACAAAGTAGAGATTTGTCTATAATTAATATTTACCAAATAATCACCACTTTTATGAACTGGAACGACTTTAGTAAATTTCAAACAACTTGGTATATTCCAGATTTCAATTTAGAAATTTACAGGTGAGCTTAGTGAAGTTTTCGAATTGCAAGGTAATTTGATTTTATGTAAGAAATATATATAAATATATATATATATATATATATATATATATATATATATATATATATATATATATATATATATATATATATATATATATATATATATATATATATATATATATATATATATAATTATATACTTCAATAGACAATTTAATCGTTAAATTAAACTGGTACAATCTCTTCAATAAGAAAATTGTCCTTAATTTTTGAACGGATTTTTAAACATAAAAAAAACCATCAAAATGACATCTATTGAGTGGTTTCTAAACAACATAGATTACCGACACGTGTTAACAGTATATTTAACATTTTTACAGCACATAAAACTGGGTAATATCACTTCTAATTTGACATTTCAAAAATAATTTTTTTTTAAGGACTGCAAACTCATTCAATGCAAATGACATCTATTGATTGATTTCAAAACCACACATAAAAATTAAAATTTTATCCTAGACAAACTAAATTGAAATAGAATTACTTTTACCTGTATTGCACAAAAACATAATTTCTAGATTATAAATATTTTCAATAAAGCTACAGTGATTTTGATTCGAAATTACAAAAAAACGTGCAACTCTTATTGGAACACTCCTTATCTTTTAGTTTGACATCAGATATAGACATAAATATTTGACGGTATATTTAATATCTTAAATGCATGTTGAATTTTAATTTGTTTTATTAAATTATTATGATTCTTAGGAAAAAAAGTATTGTATATAGTGGACGTGTTATTTTGTGCTCAGACAAAAATAATTATAAAAAAATCTAAAATGTGTATTTACAATATTAAAGAAGTGATTTAAGATGGTTTATTTACTTAGTAATCCTTCTGATTATTTAGAACATAATAAATCTTAGTGTAAACCGTGATTCGTGCGGTTTTCACAATGTAAAGTTAGCTAGCACATTGTACAATTCATTTCATTTTATGACACTATAATTTTGCGATATTAACAAACGCTATTCAATATAGGACATCTATTAACGAATAGATGAACAAATAAACAGAGAAATCCCAAGTATTTTCAAATCAAACTATTTTACAATATTTCGTAAGATATCCATAACTTAGTTCTGGGTTTACCTCTGTGTGAATAAATTATTTTGGCGGGAATACCTTTTATGTGGATCTGTGTAAATGTCAAGCTTGAAATTTGGCCGGTTATTCAAAAGCATACTTTATTAATAAAATATAATTATATTTTTATTTTAATGACCAAATACATAAATATATATTTTTATTTAAATAGTTACTTATAGAAAATTCTAATTCGTAATTTAATTGTTAAGTAAATTATTTAAAATAAATTCAAAATATGATTAAATTAAATCTACATAATATTTATATACATATTATACTGATTACTTGTATCGCAAATTACAGAATGTTTCATTATTAAAAAATTCAAAATTTGTATTGTTTAATATTTCAAGTATCATAGGAGATTGTGATTGGCATTTAAATCTAGTAAAAATTTAAAGTTAAAATCTAGTTATAAATTAAAAAATTGTAATTAAAACTAGTAAATTTCAGGCTTCTTGATTTTTTTTCCGTTTATCTTTTAAATAATAAAAATATTTCGTAGCGTTTTGTTTAAATTCTCCTTCATTCATTTGGAAACTTCTCTAAAGTACAATCTAAAATTATAAAGTACAAAAATGATTAAATATTCATTATTAAATTTGTGCGGCAAATCTTTACCTCTCACAATTTTTTCAAATTAAAATTTATAGCGCTTAAATTTTCTTGTCTACCATTATATGTGAACTTCTGAAACGTAAACATATTTTTAAAGTTCCTTCTCATGATTTTTTTTAAAATTATATTCCTCCTTTTTCATTATTATGGATTTCTGAAAAATTAAATAAAATTAAAATATGGAAATTCCACAAAATTTGTTATAATTACCAATTGTTTAATGACTCGTGATCTGCAGTTCGATTTGTGTCGAATTGTGTATACGTCCAATTCATTAAAAGGTAAACTGATTTTTTTATATTCACAATCCAATAATACCTTACATTTAGCCGATTGTTTCTTAAATTTCCAAATTCTTTCATTAAATTTTGTTCGCTTTTTTATAAATAAAATGGCGTCAAGCGATCATAAACAAAATTTTAAGTTCAAAAGTAATTAATTTCTCAAAACACAATGAACTAACAATTGTTAGATTTTAATTTAAACTACGTAGTAAAAATTTTTATATAATCCCTGATAACCCAGCACGCCTGAAAATGCAGTTGATTCAGGCCTGAACGGAATACTCCAGTGAAATGATATAGGACGTGAATACTCCAGTGAAATGATATAGGACGTCGGGAAAAAATTCAGTAGTATACTAATACATACAAAGCAACTATTTCATTTTTAAACGCAAGAACCAAATATATTAGAACAGGACAAATATAGTGCATATTACTATTGAAAATACCCTGAATATTCCGTATGTTTTCAGGTCTTCGCCTAAGTATTTCTTATGCACACCCATTTCAGTACATTTTTACCCTCTCTTAAGAACCCCTTATTCGGGTTTTATTAAACAAATTAAATACCGTGTTAACTTATTTCCAATAATTAACAAATTTTATAATTCATTTACATTATACATAATTCATTATAATACAAAAAAATATACATAATAATAAAATATTTACATAATAATAAGATTAATAATTTAAAATTATTGTAATGTTCTAATAATTGTAATGTTCCAATATCTGTTATGTGATTTAACAATACAGCGTCTTAATTCATTTTAGTACTTGGGAAGTCCTATATCCGTACCGCAAGTATCTGAAATTGAAATTAGATACATATTTTAGTATATTGATGAATAGTAGTATATTGATCAAGCTAATTAAAATTTAAAAATAAAATTATATCATACCAAATAAAATTTAAGAAAATAATATACAGCTTTTCAAGTTTTTTTTTTATCTGAAACGTCTTGCAAATTAAAATCAATGTAATCAATCAATCAATCTTCGTCGGAAGCTATAAATTTAAACGCAGCTTCAACGGAATCTTGCTGAGATTTAACACGTCAGAAATAAATAGTCTTAAAAAACAAATTATTTGTATGATTATATCCCGTACAACTATAGTAATTTTATATATATTTTTCACTTTATATTTATAAATATATAATTTTATATTATATTATATAATGTGGTGCTACATTAATTTTACTTATTGTAAGTTACAAGTATTAATATCTAATGATAAATTCCCGTCATTACTGCAAAATCGCTACACGCTTGCATATTGATTATAAAATGCTGAATAACCACTGAATCAGTTATAAACAGTAAGTAGGAATAATTGAAAAGAGACAAATATAAAAATATATATATTTTGTTTTACTTATACAACGAATATTCAGTATGGATTCCCTACTGATTCAGGTGTACGTTAGATTTAGATATACGCATAGAGAGAGGTTTATTGTGTATGTGGTAGTACCGCTGAACTCAGGTTATCAGGGATGTGTATACAATATACACACCAATACCAATATTGTGTTTCTATTGTATTCGGGTTTTGTGAGTTGCGAATATTTTATCAAAATCCACAGGAAAACCCAATTTGCTCATTTTGAGTTTTGTTGTGTTATACTTGGGATAGCATGTAGATTGAGCAATAAAGTAGCTATGATTGAAATGTCAAATAATTGTAAACATAGCGCTGAATTACTTTTAATATTTAGTATTTTTAATTTTATTCCATCACGCGTTTCTATTGTTTAGTTGCGAATAAACATATTGGATATGGTGTTTGTGTCTGTGCTCATTATTATTTATTTATTTTGAAAAACCTTTTGAATGTGTCAACTCTACGAAATCTATATATGTACTTATATCAAATCATTTAACAACAACACATAGCAGAAATATCTAAGGAACCAACATGACACGAATTAAATAAAACAGGAACAAATAAAGTTCCAAGAAGAATGGAATAACAAAGATGATGATGATGGACAGTAAAAGAAGAAAGGCTCTTTCGATTGACGTGAATTAATAGAATTAGCTGAATTAACTGAAGTGAATTGATGGTTCAATTCGCACTTCTTCACATATGTGAAGAGGTGCGAATCGAACCCTTAATTCACTTCAGTTAATTCAGCTAATTCTATTAATTCACGTCAATCGAAACGGCCTTTCAGTTGCTCAATATTTAACTGATCCCAAGTATAACATAACAAAACTCAAAATGAGCAAATTGGATTTTCCTTTGGATTTTGTTTTTTTATGCTGAAAACAGATGGTCAGAATTTCTGCCGGCAGCACTGCTGACAGTGCTGCCAGCAAATTACATGAACGTTTTTTTCTGCCGCGTAAAGCAGAATTCGAGCTGTCAAAGTGTTTTTTTATTTTTTGTGTGTTATGAAAAAATCGAAAATAAAACCAAATTAACGTGAGTGTTTTAATAAAATATGATTATGTTTAAATAAAATGATCATGTTTAATTTATGTTATAGTTCATATCTTCATAAAGTTTAGTTATGTAGGGAAAAATTAAAATACAACGCTATGTACGCGGTCAATTTAAATCGAAACTGAGAGACAATTGCACGGTATTTCACGAGATATATGTTAACCAATGTATAAAATACTTAAATAAAACACAAATTTGTCATAACTAATCCTGTTTATTATTTTTCAATTTTTACAATTATATTGTTCTTCCATTTTGTTTTGACAGCATACAAAAATATTTACTATCAACAGAAAATTAAATGAAAAAAACAACTTGAACTAGTCACGATTTACGTTTTTTTTAGTTTTGTGTGTTGTCGCCCTTATTCTGATGAGCGAAATTAGAAATAGAGACATGAAGCAGAATTCTACATGTCGAGCAGAATACATGTAATTCACTACATATAAACGTGTGTATTCTAATTTCGCTGCTGTCAGAATTCTGACCATCTGTTTTCAGCATTATCAAGCTGTACTAAAAATGTGACGTATTATTCGACTCTGTATCCTAGATGGCTCTGATAGTTTGACAAATATCATAAGTACTCCATGGTCATAATTACTAATCACATCTTACTAATCTTTTCAATCAGCTCATTATAAGTTTTAGTAATGATTTCAATAGTACTGTTTCAATAGAGTCCTGAATATTTAATGAAGTTAAATTTCAAAATGTTATGCAAATTTTCATAATGGTTAAGATTATAGTAGAGGTAGGTATGATTATAGCTAAAACATACGTTTAGATAGCCCTTGAGCATTTAATCGAGTTGATAAAAACAACCAGCTCCTTCCACTATTGTAAACAACTCACCTTGAAAACCTGAGATACACAACGAGATTTGTTATATAAATAGTGATCTAGCCTAGATTGTTTTTAAATCTATATCATAATTGTGATAGTTCTCTCATTGTGAGAGTGTAACACTTTTGCTTAGTTTGTCCGATCATTATTTCTTGTGAATCAACTATGACTGTGGCTATTTCATACCTGTGACCATTCTGCACATTTCACCAGTCTATATAGTATTGACATAAGCTCATTCCGACTATATATTAAAACTCTTTGTTTCATAATAAATTATAATACATATATTTAATAATGTTATTTATGTTTTGTATTTTCAGGTGAGCAAATTAATCATTAATATTTAAAAATATTGTCGGTAAGTAATTGTTGTTAATTGGATGTATTAAGTTTTTCGGTTTCTTCTCAACAACGTCGCATACAAATTTGGATAAAGTTATGGCAAATTTGAATAATCTCATTATATTTTTGTTATACAATTTAGGATGCCAAAATTTTTTTAAACATAATTAAATATGCAAAATGAATTTTTAATAAATTTTTTAAATCGCAGTTATAAGATTTCCCAAATGAATTGTGTACTTCATCTCGTCTGTTGTCATGTAATCACCGAAGAGCAAAACGAATTAAAAAGTTTTGAACAATCATTCAAACAATTATACATTTAATTCACGCACAAATATAATTCAAATTATATTTAACGCCAGGAACGTATAAAATAAATAAATTTCAGAGTTTCTATCCTATCGCACTATTCCCTCGACACTATAATATGGTAGAAGTAACTTTTGTATGTGATGTCGATTACGATGTTATATAAAAAATGTAATTCGAATACAAAGTGTATAAAGATTTTAAGTTTTCGTTTTTGTCGAATTTTGACAACAATAGATTAAAACACAATACCCCGATTCATTGAAATGTAAAATCATTTCTTGATCCACATCAAAAACCGAAAAAATTCTTAGAAAACATAACAGAGGAGAAATAAGAAATAATATTTATTTTTTATTTCCATTTTCTAATAAAATTCAAATCAAATCCAAAAACCTACAAAATTAAAAAAAAAAGAAAAGCGAAATCATAAAAATGAGCTTTTCCAATTTACTTCGGTAAATTTTTTGTTTTTTTTCCTTTTTTGTTATTGTACGAGTGTAATAATTTCCTCTTTCATCATTCGTCTGTCAAATCGAATCAAAACCATAGCTTAGATGTAAACATATAGAGATCAAATTTATTGGAACGAGATATAGAAGGCGGGCGGTGTGGATGGATCTATATCCGCAACATAAAATATGTAAATATGACGTGACGCTCGTGGTTCGTTGATGTTTATATATTTCTTCCATCCGCGGTACATTTATAGTTAAAAAAATAATTTTATTTTATTTCGGTGTCGATTTTGTGGTTTTGAAATTAAATTAATTAATATTTGACCCAAATAACAGCCATGTTGCAAAAAAAATGATCGAATTTGTTTAATTGATAATGCAAAATGTAATTTATTTTTTGTGGTTTATCGGTCCGGATGACACCACCACGTATGCTCAATCTGTTTTTATGAATAATTACACGGGCTCTGATTAAATTATCACACGTTAGCAAAATGAAGGTGATCAGAATACTTTGTAACGGATGTAAGGGCTATCTATAGATGTAATCTACTTCTAATTCTAAAAATAAGGCTGTGCTTTTTATTGTATGAGAAGTAATAAGATGAAATGAAGTAACTTATGTATATACGCTGAGAAATCAAATGAAAAATTTCAATTTCTCTCATTATACTTTGTTTGTGAAAAAAGCTCCTTAAAGCTCATGAACAAAAATCGCTTCTGATATTACATGTACCCAAAAAAGTCTCAAAGAACTTGATGGCCTAAATGTGGATACCATGTGTCTCTAATAACCTCGGTTATCTTAGAGTTAGAGTTTAGAATGGGCCACAATAAACATGTGCCAACTGATGGTAAGCTATGCCATGATAAAGACTCATTTTAAATACCGGAGTGAATTTTATAACAAAATTTGTTCATATCAAGAAACATGCATATGCATTAGTATCACTCAAACGATATTTTTATTAGAAACTCTTGAGTGACTTAATAAAGATAAGATTACATTCATCTCAAAATTAGAAGTGAAGTTTCTAACAAAAAATATTCCTATTGGAATTGTATATGTATACAAGGTCAATAAGTTAAAATGGCGGTTGTGTAAATCGCATTGGAATCCCATTGCATTAAAATATGTAGCTGTCTCTTTCTTTTTATATGTTTGTGTCGCATATTATTCATATGAAGCGATCTCCAAACGGATACCGTGGATACTAGTTAATACTACACAGCAGAATACGTTGGTTCCGCTGTAAATAAACAGCAGTCTAATATTTTCTTATGTTTTGGCATCTAATGAGATATTGGGACAACGCTAATATCCTTCACACCTAAAATGGAGTCTTTCATTTTCTTTTTTACGTATTTAAATTTAATGGGGTTCCAATGTGATTTACGCAGCTGCCATTTTGTCTTATTGACATTGCATACATATATAATTCCAATAAGAATAATTTTTATTAGATTTTTTTTATTACTTCACATGCTCTTGTAAATGCATTTCTCTTGGGAAGGTCTGATAAAAGAAGATGCGCAACTAAAATATAAAGATTTTATCAGCACTAGCATTTTCCGATATGTGTGAACAATGTCTGGAAAGTATTAAAAACCTCAGTTAACGATACTGCTCAGCAAATTCTCGGAAAAGTGAAATGAAGCCTTAACTGATTTGTTTGATGAGGAGTGTATTCTTGGTATTGAACAACGAAATAAAGTTAATAATGAAACGCTTACGTGGATTAGAATCACAAGGAAATCGGTTCTTGTTATGAGAACTAAACGAATTAAGCACAAATTGTGAAAAGTTAAACTCGTAAGAGTATAACAATTCAGCTAAAAATCCATTTTTACATTTTAGCTGAATTGTGGTACTGTGTTTTTTTAAAGGAGTCATCGGGTTGCACCGTACCTTAAGATCTTAATCAACTGTAATTCGCGGCCAGAATGGAAACCTTTGTATTTACATAGAGGTAAAATGGTTTTATACTGTCTTTTCGACCATATTCGATATTTCATCGTTTCCATATTCGTATAGCTCACCGTTTGCACAGAATACTGGTTACTGTCGTACATTGGAGCATCTTTGAGGAATACCACACAACTACATTCATTCGTGTAAAATAACAGAATATGGTGGAAGATAATATAGGGTTGAGAATATATGATACCGAGAACTTTTGCAATTGATTCTGGTGTTCGATAAAGAGATGTGCTGTCTTGATACTTTTAAATCTTATGTTGGAATCGAATCAACTTCTTGCATATGTAGACCATGGATTAAATGGCAATGTAGTGAAAGAGAACCAAAACCAATTATCTAACCTCTAGTTTTAGAGCACTAGTCGCAGCTGATTTAAGTTATAGTGGAACGACACGTTTGAAGTAGTGATGTGATTCAATTTTCTTGGATCTCTCATTACTCACGATAATATTGTTAAAGAATATATCAAGGTCTTTGCCGCAGGTAATTAATGCGTTTGTTATATGTCCCAAAACTAGACATTGACATACCGAGTTCTTCTCAATCACGTGATCAGGAATTTATTGCGAATTCCTGATATCATCCATGAAATCAGAGGGCAGTGAGTATGTTGAGTTGGTACAATTTTTACTCACTGATTTTTACAATTATTGTATCGATATATTTCAAATTGGTGAAAAATTGAGTTTTTTCAATATATTTTAAAATTAGACAGGATTTCACCTTGAATCGATGCCAACAACCATAAATTGATGTTCTTTCTCAAACGTAGGAGTTTTTCCTTACAAAACATAATCAATAAAATTGATTAGAGCTATGGTTAGCAATGCTGACTAATCTAACGTTACGGAAACGATATATTTTGAAAAGAGCCAATCAACAAAATTATTTCAATTTTTAATATAATGAAAAAGTTCTTGTTCAGCTGCACACACGATTGTTGTGTATGAAAAGTTAACAGAATAAGATTTATGGATGATGTGATGTCTCTGCAAGACGATATATAAAATATCCTTTTTATATGCTAAAATCATTATTAGGTTTCATCTCTTAAACGTATGTGCCACATTTATATGTAAGTAGAATAGAAAATTAAAATATTTCATCATCGAACCACCATCATCAACAATATGTTGTCTAATGGAAAATTTATGTGAAGTTTGTTTAAATTTTCCGCCTGCAAAACATCTCGTATGGTACGCGATTCAAGTTAAATTGAATTTTTATTAAAAAAAATGTATGTGTTCGCCGCGATACAAAACCCATTTATTTCTTATCTTCGTACTGGAAAATCTTAACAATATTTTTCAATTAGATATATAGAAAATACTTTAACCTATTTACATATAGAATATACAGGTTATGTAAAATTTTCCATTTTCTTTTGTGTATGTATGTATGTATATGTTAAATATATAATAGATAGGTAATGGCAATCGAAACCAATGACAACAATCACTTAGCAAACACAAAAAGGGTTCACATAATTAGATTGATATTTACCCAACATCTATCTTTGTATATAGGGATGATAGTGATTTTTAATAGTTGGAAAATTGGTTAACGCAAATTATGTATAATTATATGGGTGAAGAGTGATTTTGCTGAGTCGGTGTCATGATTAATGTTTTGCGATGAAACGATGATTGACGTATCGTACCTAACGCTTCAGGTGCTTATCCTATAAAAATTAATTAAATATATTTTTTGAGTATTTCAAGTCAAAAAGCCAGAACCAACATTATATAAGACAAGTATGTACACAGAAGAAAAAAAATATATAATGTAACTTAGTTTTGGTACAAAAAGCATCAACGTTGTTGATTAACATAATGTTTACATAAAAATAACCCTAAATTTGTGTACCAGAATTTGAACATAATTTACATAACCAAACGAAATAATAACGTAAACATTAAAATACTGGAAGGAACATCAATCAACATAAACGAAGATGTTGTTGTGGTTGGGTGAATAAACTTTTATTTCGGATTCTATACCTCACAAAAACCGTACCTTGTCTGATTGTTGTGAACCAAAACCTTAAACATCTATTCCATGCAGATGAATTACAAAATTAAAGAAATGTTGCTCTCGCAAGAACATCCAATATGGATGCTGTCCATTATTAAATGACGCACATCAAATTTGTTTTGTTGGTCTATGTTGTTTATAAGGGATTTAATTAAATTTGTAATGAACATAATGGATGAAATTAATTTAGTTTCAATTCCAGATGTTTTTCTGTATGATTCATCTAAAGTTGGTCGTTGTGAACAGACAAAGTTATATTGAATAATATACCGCCAATGGATAAAGTACAGCAGCTAAACGGGTGACAATTGGGACAAAGAACTTGTAATGGCAGTCCAAGCGAACCTGTAATAATTCAAAATATTGTTCCATTGTTGTGCAAATACTGAGACAGTATGAAGCTATAGTACAATTTTCAGTGAACATCATCAAATATTTTATCTACTTAACGCCTTCCCAACCCAATTATTTAATTAATAATGCGTCTATTTGGTTCCATCTAAATTCGGGTACCACAGCATTATCTAATTGCACATCTAATTGCTATACATAAGACAAGATTGTCATTTGGTTCATTTTGACATGTAACGATTTTTATTTTGGGTTTGAGGGTTTGAGTTTTATTTTGGGCTTATGCAAAATTATTAGGTTAAAATCTAAAATTATATGATATTATTTGCCATTATATTATGAACAGACTGTGTATGCTATAGTGGTTACAAACTGTTCAGTTTTATTACGAAAATCCACGTTCTGTGAGGCATGTGATTCGCGTGCTAGGATCAAGTCATTGTCGATATAATCGGCCTATCGAGACTACTAATCGGAATACTTTTCCGTTAGTTTTTATTCCAATTAAAAGTATTGGGATCCCACCGAGTAGACTATGGCCAGCATAACAACTTGTGTATTTTATGTATAAGGATTATGGTTTAAAAGACTATAAAATCTAACTCGAGCATTAATTGAAAAGCTAGAAGCGGGTTTGGATCAAATTTGGTTTAGTACTGAACCCTTCCTAATGTCAATTGGCAATTAGGGTCAGTAAACAAAATTACCACATTTTAGGCTGAAGAGCAACCTGAAAAGTCTCAAAAGCTACCATTAGAATAAAAGAAAACGGGTTGGAGTGATTTAGAGACTGGTAGAGTTATCGGTGAAAAGGTGTCCATTATCGCTCTGACTATAAGCTGCTAATGAGATGAGATCATTTACAGATAAGCCACTGCTAAATTGAATAAGTTGAGTGACATTGGGAAACGGCATGAATTATTATTTTTTAAACCTCTAATGATTAAATAATCATATTCTTACTGGTGGTAGCATATAATATATCGAGAAATGGTTAAGAAAACCAAACTTATCAATGCAATCATTTTACAAAACCGTATAGGGGCAGAAGTTATATATAAACTTCTTGTGTGACTTGGTAAACTGATAGAATCAGTAAAATTGTTCAAAGGCTAAAATATTTGATTAAGATACTTTTATTGATTGTATTGTAATCAGGGTTGGCGCTCTCATAGGTTCAGATGGTGCAGCAAAACAGGGCGCCATAATTTTAGGTCGGCCAAGATATTTATGAGTATTAGCACAAAATCAACAAATTCATCCAAAAATGTAAACAAAATTTATTCATATTTATACTTTTATGAAACATTAACCTAACCGGTAAAAACATGTAAACCTTACCGGTAAAATTTTAACCAATTTAGTTTTAGAGCAATTAGTTAGTTTGAGATTATCTTCTAATGACTGTAAAAGCCAACGATATGACAACGGTCATACAAAAATATTCATACGAATATGAAAGGGTAAAATATTAAACTAATCAAAAGAAACAATGTTTTACAACTAGACAATTCCGTCAGCTTTTCTTCTGCCTCAACACTTCGAACTCGTCGAATATGAACACAACAATTTAAAATTTATGGATAGCATTTAATTTTCCAAAACTACTACCAATCGAAACATTGAACTACATCTTCGATAAAAAAATAGAATCATTGTTTCCTAACAGCTTGATAGCTTTGAAACTTTTATAGACTTTAACTGTAAACGAAGCTTTTCTAAATTAAAAATTATCTTCGAACCACATTGGCATAAAACAGATTAGTAGGATGGGCTATGATTTCAATGGAAAGCGAATTGCTTCAAAATTTGCACGATAATGACATAATAGATGATATGCTAAAACAAAAGCACGTTCAATTAACTTTTTGCAATTATCGATAAGAAAGAGTCTCATTGTTTTAATATGTTTTGCTTATGAAGATTCTTTTCCCAGCAGATACCTCGTTAAAAAAACCATTATAAATCCTATCTCCAGGGAAATGGAAACGAATTTTTTTATAAGGCACCATTTTCAAAAAGTGAACCTGGTGAATAATAGTATAGTGCCGGCTGTGATCCGTATATAAAATTTCATAAAATGAAAAGGATGTTAATAAACTATTTTTGTATTAAAAGATTCAGTCAATGATGAAAAATTGGTATTAATATCAACAATTTAACTATTATCTTAAGACTTTAAATAGCGACATCTAGTGAGCACATAAGTAGTTTAATTATAATATGAAATTAATAATTATTCATTAACCATAAAACGAGACTGCGAAAGTAATGTGTATTTCTCGGCGCTCAAAAATGTTAGTTTTCGAATTTGGTTTTGGCAAATCGATTGTTTCTGATTTTTGGCACCCTTTCATAAAATTATATTTCTTTGAGGTCCATATCGTCCCACGAGAATTCAAATCTGGGCCCCTATTTGCGAATCCGTTTCGAATTGTGATTCGCTTCGAACGATGGATTCGATTCGAATCTAAAATGGTATTTGTGAATTCGATCGAAAATTAAAAAATACACTGTCAAATAATAAAAAGGGTTTTTTTGGTTAAACCTGTACGAATCATACAAACCTAGATCAACAACCCCGAATATTTAAAAAATTGGCTGCAACACTACGTTTTTGTGCTCAAGGTAGTTACCAGCAAAGCGTTGGACAATATTTTTTGTTGGGATTATTCCAAGCATCGGTATCACAGAGCTGAACTAAAGTACGATCAGTGATGGAAGGAAGGGTTTGTCCGAAATCGATTTCATTTCGACAATCAAGATAGGACAAACAAGAGGCGACCAATTATTTTTATTCAAAAACGGGATTCCCTGGCGTAATTGGTTGTGTTGACGGGACACATGTTAATATCGTTCGACCGGTAGAAAATGAGCATTTATATTTTAACCGAAAAGGAACACACAGTTTGAATACAATGATGGTAATTAAGTTTTTTATATGAAATACTCATACATACTCATAAATACTCATACAGGAGCTTCACACGATTCGCTGTTGTGGAATTTATCTAGTTCCAATATTTACAACAACTAACAGGAAATAATGAAAATTGCAATTATTGGCTACTCGGTAAACATAAAATAAATGAATCTAAATTGTATTTTTATCTTAACTTATTTTTAATTATTAGGTGACTCTGGATATCCATTAGAACCTTGGCTACAAACACTGTATAGAGCCACTAGTGAAGGGGGCAGGGTAGCGAGGTATAACAGCATGCATTCAAAAACAAGAAATATTATCGAAAGATGTAATCACGATTTCGATGTCTCTTGGGGGCTAGAAGATTGCACTACGTTCCAAAAAAAGCAGCCCAAATAATAAATGTATGTGCAGCTTTACATAATATTTGCCTTCATTATATGATTCTTTTGGAACAAAATTCAACAATGGTTAATGATGATACACAGATTGAAACTGTCATTCCAGATTCAAATAATGAAAACTTTGGCCCAATAAATAAAAAATAACATATTGAATTCAATAAGATAAAATTTATTTAAATAAAATAATTTTTTTAACTTGTACGTGTAAAAAGGTTCTTATAAAAATTAAATATTGTTTTATTTTACCAGTAGCTGCGATGTTTTGTTTATTTTGTCCCAAGTTTTTGTTTATGTTATATTTAAAGTCAGCCCAAAGTTTTTTCCAACCGTCAGCAGTTCTAATGGGTGGCCCATGACTGTTAAGACGTGCCTCGATTTCGTTCCATAGTCGCTTTGTAGATACTCGTGCTTCTGCTGTTGAATTATATCCTCTAGCAACTTCGGTATGATCTTCCATAAATATTACCATCATACACAGAAAATTTTAGTTAAAATATTTTGATTCAATCAATTTCATGAATTCACCATAAACTATTAAAAAAAAATCCATATATATATGCATTTTAAATAAAAAATTAAAATAATATATTTTTACACATATATAAGGTGTATGTAACAATTTATCCGAAAATTATAAGTTTATTTGAATCTTGGCGTCGGTGTCCATTTTTATTTATCTTTATTTTACCTACATTTTAAAATTTTGTGTCCGTTTCCTATGGCTTCGTCAACAAAACTAACAACGAACAGAAATTCGTTCATAATCGTACAATTATTGCTCGAAAACGGATTGCCCGATAACGGAAATGTTCGTTCGTTAGACGTTTATACGTTTTTCGGTTATTCGTTTTCGATGATTATTTAACGTTTTCGAATTCACAAATACCAATTGTTCGAAAACGTCATTTGTTTGGTTGAATTCGAATTCACAAATAGTGGCCCTGGCTTATATTTTATAGCAAAACTACGAAAATTTGCTTCGTCGCCTACCTAATACTTCATAGCAATCTCATACTTGACAGATTAGGGATTACCTAAACACGATTAGTAATGCAATATTGTTGACAAACAATAGATTAGTTAAATAAATATAATACAGTAGAGCTATTAGTGTACGATATCTGAATCAATTTATACGTCAAATAAAATATTCATTCCGATGTTGGACATTCCACATTCATATTTTAATTAGATTTTTATTTAAAGGAAATATAATTTATTTATTAAATTTTTTCACGACTTTTTTCACAACATAATAAAAGCATAAGCTCAAACTGACAATGATGTTATCACTCTGGCTAAATAGTATAATGTCGCTGCTTCTACTTTCGGTAAAGTGTTTGCTTTTGTCAAATGATGACACCACTAGTATTTATATGTTGTTATAGTTTCAGTCGTATGATGGCAGCATTTCGATTTCTTGTAATGTCATTTTGTTGAAGATAAACTTCAAAATTTTTATAGATTACGCTTAGTTAATTCTGTCTGATGAATAAAACTTCATACCGCCGTGGATTTTATCCATTTAAATCAGAGCATCATAACCGTGCTACCATCATCCATATTGTTGCTAATAAATTATAAACAATACGAATTTTTATATGGTACTATGTGTACAACCATTTTCGGTTATAAATGTAATAAAATAATTTTTTAGTGTCACTTGTTGAATTTATCATTAATTAAAATTATTTATGAGCTCTTCAACAATTATATTTGTGTTGTTAAATATTTGTGCTAAATTACACACAATGTTATACAACCACAAAACACAAATAACAAAAATTTGCTTAAATTATTCATTTGGTGTGTTTCTGGCTCAGTCTCATTGCTACGGTCTTGGGGTTGAGGTGGTAGCGCGTTACAATGGTTTTGTAATATCATAGTGGATGATAATATAAAAATTATTCTAATTAATATTCATTTAATGTATTTCAATAAATTAAATACAATTTAATAAAATTATATTATTATAAGTCGTTACAATTAAATTTTAATCTTGACATAAATTTATATAGTCGTGGGGTGGTTTTAGTATAGGGTACTTAGAGCTTTAAAAAGACTTAATATATTAGGATACTTCTGGGTTTTGATGTATAAGTATGTATCCACGTATGTATAGAGAAAATGATTAATCATTCGAGCTTTGCGAGAAAATATAATTTAAATTTCTCTAATTTATTATGTAAAGTTTAACAAAGTATTTTAGGGTAGGTTTAGGTAAGATGAAATACATTTAAGTGTATTTAAAATTTTACATAATGGTGTTAAGTTATGAACAAAAGCTGATGTACTTTTCGGAAGGAAGAATTATTATTTTAAAGCTTTGTTGTATTATATTATTTTAAAACTTTTGTTTGCAAGTATTAACACTTCTTTTATTTATGGTAGGAGCTTTATTTATTTTAATATTTTACGTACTTCACGATGAATAATTTGAAGTTGATATTTGTTTGTATTTAACACCAACCCCATTTTTATAATTTAATATATTTTTTGAAGTACCTGTTTCATTACCAACCGAATAAGAACAGTAGCATAAAAATTGTGTTATTTACCTAAAATAATTTTGTTTTTAGATATAAATTGTTTGGAGGAGGTTGAAGACTATTTCAACTCTTTCCTAAATTTAGAAACCCTTTATATTTAAGGAAGTTATTTTTTGTGTTCAAGTATACGGTCGATGAGTGTTCCCAAATCGAGTTATTTGATGAAATCCATTTTGAGACAAAACCAATTTTTATTACGATATCAATCTAGTTGGGTCCTGCTTCTACGGATTTCCTCTATCAAACCAATACCTGATTGCTCATGATTTTTGACTGTGGTGATATTGGACTGCAGACAAGGAAGTCTACAAGTTGGGAAATGTAAACATAAAACCAACCATTTTGTATCGGATAAAAACCTTCCGACCAAATAGCACAGTGGTAAAAGCTGAATGATAGCGGAACATATGTACATCTAAAATTGGAATTCTGCAATACAATTACGACTAATTCATTTAAAATTTATTCGGTTATAATTTATAACCAAAAAGGCATTCGTAGGCATGACAAAAACGATTCAGACACTTAAAATCCATTGTGCCTCACAAACATATGACTAATAATCCACCCCCTACAAAAAAGACGCAAAAAGAGTCACTAGTTAGATAAGTGACTTCCAAGGGGTTACTCTCACATAAACCAGATCGATCAATCTACTATGGATAACAACTTTGGAAGTAATTTGCTAACAATTAATGGACATGACATTGCCCCGCTTTATCATATGGTTTCAGGCACTTTTCAACAGCAAACAAACTGGAGTAGTCAAACCAATACACTGGATCATATAATCTAATACAGTGCCAATTTTCAATCGTTTATAGATGGAACGATTCAAAAAGTGACAAGGAATCTCATAGTGTTATTCTATGCTCAAACAAAGCATCCACTCCACTTTATCCACCATTCCTGCTTCCGTTAAATTTTCGAACCATGGAATACCCATGATGACCCCATCATGGAATAATTTAAGAAATATTTAGGCTCGTCTTGTCGCGTGCTTTGATCAAATCAATAAAAGATTCAGAAGCAATTGAATGGAAAAAATTATTTATTTTAAGTGACTTGAGATCTGAAGCACCAGTTAATTATAAGAACTTAAAGGTTGAAAATTGAACCACCTTGTGTTCAAAATTTAACAAGTGATTTAATAGCTTTTTCCTATAGCTCTTGTATAACAAAATTAGCTGATATTGTACCCCACAGTGACGCGTATTGGATGGTATAAGTTATATTTTAAATGCGTCTTTTGGGTATTTTCCGATCAAAACGTTCTTTATTATAATGAATCGAAGTACTTACATTTAGATATACCCTTTTGTACGTCATTACGTGGTGCTGCAATAAAAGTGACAATAAACATGTCAAATATTTTAATTACATTGACCAACTTATTACTTTAGACGATTGTAATCAAATTTACCAAATAATTCGAATTCAAACCACAAACTATTTAATGGTCTTAGATAGAAGCAATTAAAATTTGTTCGATACTAATAAAAATTGGGACTTATACATCAGTTTTTATTCATTAAATTGAAATTGAATTTTATAGCCCATAAAACTATAACATAAACGAGTAACGTTTTGTTTAACTACTATTGAAACGCACAACCCTACAAAATTAATTTATAATATTGATTATAACTATAATTGTAATGTAATAAAATAAATATTAAATTGTTTATAAATTTAAATAAATTTAACCAGACGTTTTGTAGATTTAGACCACTTGGCGGCTATTATATTGTACAGAAATTTGTAAGCAAACGAAATCTGAAAAACCTCGAAAATGTGAATCGTTACTCTAATTTAATGATTAATCCTACACTCAAGTTCCTAAAACTTTAGAGTTTATTTAGAAAATTTTAACTACATGAGAAGTTTTAACGTTTTTTTGACAGTCAGCTATATCCACTTCTTAGATGACTGCACAGTTAATCTCTTCAATAGTATTTGTTGACTTAAATATTTGAGGTAGAATTCCGAAGTTGCATTGTTTTTTAATGGTTTTTTAAGAAAGGTGGTAGCAAACGCTTTTAATCTGGCGGCAACAACTATTACAACTATTCAGGTTGGAGAAAGAAATGAAATAAAAGAAACCGCTTAATCTGTAAGAGTATTAAAGTCTGATTTCCATTGTGCAAAAAATACTGTCAGTATTTTGCACTGAATAAACCAAAACGAGAATAAACTGAAAAATACCAAGTGACAGAGATGGCTTTTTACGTTTTTCTTTTTTTTTTTATAGTAAAATTAAATGGATATATTTTGACAGATGCTTATAACATAACCAAAAAATTTAAATTTTGTTTTGTTATTGAAAAAATGACTAAAAACACTTTGAATCTACAACAATATATAAAAAAAATAAACTTAACATACTTTTTCATTTTAACTATGAATTAAAATAAATGACTCAAAATAAAATGTTAATATTATGAATTGACCATAATAAACTCATATTTAAGAAACTTTTTAAATATGCTTCACTGCATGGAAACGATATCGCATCCATATACAGTACTAAATAAAAATACTGTTCTTGATATATTTTGTCAGTACTGCTTTAATAATTCTCAGTTACCATTAAAATTTATTCACTACTGAATAAATGTTTTGTACTGGAAATGTGTTTTTGTTTCTCTCACACTTTAACAAATATTATATTTTTATCCTACTTTAACTATACTGTCAGTATTTTTGTCATCGGGCTTAAATGCTCCTTGTACAAAGAGTGGCTTTATGATTAAAATGGAGTACTTGGTTCATATTTGGATTCAAAATCAGGATACAATATCTGCTGAATATTTTAAATTAGAATTAAAAGCATTAATTCAAGAGGATGAACCAAATTTATTTATATTATCTATATAACTAAATATATAAAAGAAAGTGATGTTAGTTACTACGCTTATAACTCGAGAACGCCTGGACCGATTTCGGTGATTAGCACCAATTCGGACAGGTCTCCGGCCAAATAAGAAGAATACACAAGAAAATTTTGGAAAATTTCCCAAAAAAAAAAAATATGAAGAAAATTCATTTTCACATACATTTTTTTTACAACGCTATCTTAACTCAAGAACCCATAAAAAAACATGATTGTAAATTCTATATTGCCAGTAGATGGCGTTGTATGCACACTTGGCAGATGCAATGACATATGTGACTGGAGTTTTAGTAACATAAATATTGGAATTTTCTTCAGCTTTTATCAGCTTTCGTTATTTATTTAAATTAAATTTGATTTAATACATTATTTTGAAACAATTTACTGTGAAAATTCCCAGCGAAAGGTGATTTCATAGAGGTGAGTTTAGTTTAATGAAATGCACATTGTAAATGGTATTGCGTGCACCCAAAAAAATGTGGAGGTAAAAATAATCGAAAAGCGGTAAATATAAACGAAAAAATGTTATAAGGATTTTCCAAACGCATTTTAGTAATACCTTAACCGAAAAATTGAGGTTGTTTAACTTCTACGATTGGTTTGTTATCAACCTCATTCTGACTTAACCTTAAATTCATGGTATGGTTAAAATAATAATATCCAGCGATTACTTATACGTCTAAAATGAAATTATTTAACCGCATTTTCTTCCGAAATAATCTGATATGTTGTCAATTTATCCGATAAAATTAATCTCATTTACGTTATGCCAATCATAAATTTTGTTATTCGACCTCATTTGTGTGATTAGTATAACTGAGTAATAAAGGCATTATCACTTATAAATTAACTGTTGTATTTAAAATCTTTTAATTTATATGTAATAAAATGCATACTTGGTTTATTTATTATAATTCGTTTTATTTCATTTATTTTATAATAATTCATACAAATCAAATATTAAATTAACTAACAGATAAATTCAAATTCCTATACACTACATATATATATATATATATATATATATATATATATATATATATATATATATATATATATATATATATATATATATAATGTATTAAAAAAATATAATTAATTAATTTATATAATACAATAATATGTACATAAGTATCTATACATATTTTAAATAAAACATCGTTTTAAACGCAAAGCATAGTTTCCATCAGATAATAGATAAACATGAACCGGTGGTCCATCAAATTCTTCTATATCTTTTACAAAATACTTAAAACTTGGTACATTTTTATTTGATAAAATATATGATTGCAGATGTTCACTAAAATGAGACAGTTCAATAGATTTCCACACAACATACATAATTTCATTTTTGCTTACAAACTCAATAATTTCAAATTGAGACACAATATTTTCGAAAGACTTTGTCTCACTCTCACATAAATTAATATTATTTAAAAAATTAATTGTATTATCCATGTTGACTGATGACTGATCTATATGCTTTCTCAGTTAACTTGCGACTGAAATAATGAAATGGATAGTAATATAAAGAGTAGGAAGTATGTTACTGTAACCGAATTTGTAGGTACGTAACCGAAAAATGAGATGTAACTACTGAAATATCTATTAAATGTATTAATTTAAATGTTAAGCTATCTAAATATGCAATAAAGTTATATTCCGATAAGATTAAAACAAATATAATTATAACTATATATCATTTTAAATGGATCGCAAAAATTCAATTGTATTAACTGCATACAAAATACACCAAACACAGGTAAAACAACCGGGGTATGCGGTTCTTAGCTTCTGTTTCATAGAATTTAATAATGCGGTTAGTTTAACAGCAATGTTATTAAGAATATTTTTTTTGGGTGTGCTCATAGATAATCAACCCAAACGTTCATTTAGGATTGTGCAATTATGGAATACTTTGAAAATTCATTTCATTTCATTCTGATTGATCATTTTGGTGTTAAATTCTATTTTCAAACGGTAAATTGCCCAGAAAGATGTTTATTTTGTGTGTTCGTTTATCAGTGTAATTAACAATGCCAAGAATCAGAAGATCGAATCTTTCGCATCGCACGCGAAATGCAAATAGAGTTCGGAATATTGCCTATCAATTGACGGCGGTTGAACAACAAATCGCACGAGAACAGCGCCGTGTTAGTATGGCCCGACTTCGTGCATCACAAACACAAGAAGAAAGACAGGCGGGAAATGAAACGGCGCAGTTGACAGTGAGAAATCGTCGGGCAAATGAGACAACTCAACAACGTAATAATCTAAATCAACGTATAAGAAGAAGTGCTTCAAATGTTGATTTGCATCGAGTAGCGTTTCATTACGATTGCAGAATTGACTACAGCTCGCATCCTTCCGTTCAAATTCACCCAATGGAGGTTATGTGCAACCATTGCCGTGCATTGAAGTTCGTTGGAGAAACACCTGGATTGTGCTGTCTCAGTGGAATGGTTAAATTACCACAATTGCCCTTGCCAATAGAGCCATTACGTTCTTTGCTTACTGGTGAAACACCAGAATCACGTCATTTTCTGTCGAATGCTCAAAAATACAACGGTTGCTTTCAAATGACTTCATTTGGAGCAGATATTATTCATGAACGCGGATTCAATCCAACATTCAAGGTAATAAATTAACCGATCACTTTCTTTTGATGAACAAAAAATATTTAATCTAATTTCGTCATTGACTCTAAAGATCCAAGGCCAAATTCACCATCGAATTGGATCATTGCTACCAATTGAAGACGCACAACATAAATTCCTTCAAATTTACTTCATGGGCAATGTGGAACATCAACTTGATCAGCGTGAAACAATCAATACGGCAATGAGAAGAGGAATTCTTTTCGATTTGCAGCAGCTGCTTCATGAACATCATGCATTGGTCCAGTTATTCAAAACTGCGTTGGATCGCATGCCAACTGATGACTATAAAATCGTGATCAGAGCGGATAAACGACCTGCTGGAACGCACGAACGCCAATTCAACGCTCCAACAATAGATGAGGTTGCAGTTGTGATTGTTGGCGAAAACCAGGAATCACGCGATATTGTGCTCGCACGTCGGGACTCGGGGCAATTGCAACGAATATCCGAAACACATCGTTCATACGATGCATTGCAATACCCACTGATGTTTTGGCAAGGAGACGATGGATATTATATCAACATCAAGATGATAAATCCATCGACCGGTGAGAATAGATTTCATAATAATTTTCATTTCAATATGACACTACTGTCACTGATATCATTTTAAGTGAGGAAACCACCAAGAATGTCAGTGCAATGAATTTTTACGCGTATCGTTTAATGATTCGCCAAAATGTTGACAATTATTTGCTTCGATTTCACCGATTGTTTCAGCAATTGTTCATACAGAAAAATATTGAACTCGAATTCTTTGACGAATGAGAAGGTTAATTCCTTAAACTATATCTGAGTATATGAAAGGATTTGAAAGAAGTGTTTCTCTTTGTGTTCGTACTATGTATATACTACTGTGCTAAATGATTATTGATATCTTCTATTTATCGGCTTAAGTGATACAATAATTATTGTATAATATCGTATTTGCCTTTTTCTTATCAATTGTTTTCTTTCTAAACAATCCCTACAAATAATGTATATGGCAAAACGAAGTTTTTATTAAATGTCCCTGGAGGCCTCGCGCTGCGTAGCGGGCGTAGCCAGCTAGTAATATAATATTTACAATAAAAATTTATAATGTTGATTTCCAATAGATTTCTTATCCTTTTAAGGAAATCAACATTATAAATGAAATATATTTTATTTTAAATTTATTAAGTTATTTATTTCAAAGCTACAAAGTTAAATTTATTGAATGTAATCAGCGACAATTATTTACTGAATTTTTGAGACTGTGGAGTGATGACAAACTCTCTTAACCACTTAGCGACAATCATCGATAATACTGTTACGAGCGATTTACGCGGTAGTGGTAGTTTGAATTGAAATCAGTTTGATCTTGAGTCTAAGAATTTTAGGTATGTAGAATAAATTTCATTGTGTCTTCAAAATTGGTGCCTTTATCTTTTATATATAGATTTAATTATGCAGAACTACGCTGTTGTATGATCTACCATACCCAAATATTTTAATTATGGGTAATTTTAATATTAATTTTTTTAGAAAATTCCACAGTCGAATTCAGTTCTTAAAATAATACACGAACATATTTCAACTTTCTCGAAAATTTAGATTGAACAAAATTAGTATTAAAATAAGTATACATGTGGCTCATATATGAGTCAATCAAGATTTTTTAAGATATACTATTGTGAATAATAAATAAATTTTAAGAAGAATCATCTGAAAATGAATTATTTTAATTACATATTTTTGAGCCAGAGCAACCGTTTTAAAGTATCGTAAAAATTCGTAGTTAAGAACAATTTCAATTAGAACAATTTGAATTACTATTTCGGGTCATCTGTGATAAATTATGGAATTATTTGAACAAACACTATGGGGTGGTCTAAATAGTATAACCTTCGAATTTTAGCTAAATATCAAACCATGATGATCAAACCTTACTCAAAGAAATTTCCATAATCATTAATTTATTCAAATAAAGATGTTAAACTTCTTGCAGAGTAGAAAAAATCTGAGTCATCTGCAAATGCAGTAGGGTGGTAACCTGATCTATATGCAACAAATAATACTTATATTATATCAAGAAGAGCGTAGGATCAAGACTCTTTGGTACACCCAAGTCAGTATGTAATTCACTAATTAAACCTTATTAGAAAGGAGGTTCACTTATCATTGGACTCCTAATCACAATTTAAAATAATTTTTGTACCGAAGCTTCCAAGTCTTTGATGCTGATCCTTCACTATTATCCACAAATAAAGTCACACAAATCAAAAGGGTTTAGCGAAGGAAGCTGGCCTTTTTCGTATTCACAATACCACTAGAATATTACAATATTAAACAACATCGGCTTATCATACTCCATTGAGTATACTGGGAAATAATAGTTTGAACAGCTGATCAACCAGATTGTAAATTATTCAGCTACGTGAAATAACAATATTCGTCAACGCCAAAATTCGACGGTTCATTATCTACAATATTTAAACATTCACTTTTATTTGAAAATAATCGTACCAAGAAACGAAAAATAACTCTCTTTATATTTTATATTTAATCAGTGCAAAATAGGTGTTTAAAAAACAGTTATAATTCAATTGTCATCCTCTGTCCTTACTGTCAGTCTTCACAAATATATTTCAAAAGATAGAATGGCTTGTCTAAGAATGGTTGCCTTTCTAGAAAATCTTAAAAACAATTTGGGTTTCAAAAACATGGAAGAACACTGAGCAAGCAATTTGCACCAATTAGTGCTAGTTTTCAGTCTCAAGCCTTCAGCTTTATTCATAGATCTAACCAAAGTCTTTGATAAATGTAGATAGAAAATTCTATTCTCCACAGTCGGGCGTATAAATTATACGATGCAATTTACCTGGTTTTTTACATGTACAAAACGTGTATTTTACATAATGTTATTCTATATGTGAAAAGCGCCATCTCTTATCAAATCAAATTGTAACAAAAGCACCATCTGTTAAAGAATTTTCTTGTTAGTCAGTGGAATGACTAGTAGAATTTTATGATGAGTATAGACACATGTATTTGTGAGTGTCGTTTAAGACGTCTACTCAGTACTGTAAACAAATGCATATGAATATTCAAAACATTTATGAAGTCATTGGCTAGCTTGGATTCACTTGTGATCGACTTATTTGCCTGTTGATAAAAAACTGTCTGAAGGTATGTCTTATATGGGTTCGAACATGTATTTTATGAGCGTATTGAATCGTTTAAATCTCTCAAACTCCGAGGACGTATATAACCGATCACTGATATGAAATAGTACATGAGCTTTTAAGTTTTCGCTTTCTGCGAATGATTTTCCATGATAGTTTATTCTAAAACCAAAAAAATCAACAAAACAAAAATTATTTTGACAAGTGGTGAATAATAATAAAAATGACAAAACGCCATATTTATTTGATGGCCTACTTGAAGGTACTTATTTTTTGACAAAGTTTATAGACTGGTATATCGAATTTTTTTGTGCAGATGGCACTGCAAATGTAGTTTCTTTTGTTCTTTTATATGTAACAGAACTTATATTAGAGTCTATGGAATCGAAGATTTTGATATTCGTTTTGGACTCCATTCTTTCGTGTAAATGGAATCTTCAGCCAACTATCTACAATGTTACTTATAATGCGTTGTCCTATAGAAAGCATGAACATTCGTAAAGACCTCCGCTTCTTTAAGCAATAGACATCGATTTGGTACTATGATTCATCTGCTTTAAACATAATTCTCACTAATCTCGTCCTATAGTTGATTAATGGTTAGGTCACAACCTCAACCTCGGATACAGACTAACTTCATCGCATACAATATCGGTTTAATAGTTCTACGAAATAGAATAAAAATAAATGACTTGTGTCAACTTCTAATATTTCCGGCGAATTCGTTTTTTAGAATAATGTTTTCTATTTATCAATTTATCGTAAATCGTGCATTAACTGCGAGAGATAGGAGTAGAATAGGGTTTCGATTTGGACAAATAAATAAAATAGATTTTCTTCTTAAATTAAATTAAACTTTTATTTTTCTGTTGAAATTGTTGTAATGAAATTATCGATACAATAATTTTTTCAATTTTTATTTCAGATGTGTTAACATTATTTTGCCATCGTTCTCGTCGTCGTCGTTTTTCAGTGGATCAATTCAATTTACTATTTATTCGATACATGTATAAGGGACAAAAACATATATTTCCACAGTGATATGGATTTATTGTGAACGCAGTTTTAAAGTTAACATTGTTTTAAATTAATGATTTCCAGTTTTATTTTTAAGGTAAGATAATTATATTATTTATTTAGAAATTAAATTTTATGTGTAAAATAAATTGGGAAGAATTCCAACCACCTAAATGCTTCTTATGTATCAATTCAAATAAACTAATATGATGTATAACGAATAATGTAATGAAAATTAAATGGGGGACGACTTTATCCAAGAATAGTCTCCCGGGCCGGGCAACATTGACCGATAGTTGAATACGCGATATGATTCCATGTTGAATATTCGTGACTTGAAACTATAATTTGGATCGTGACTTCAAACTTGTAATAAATCAAAATAACTATCGGAAATATAAATAAAGGGATCTCTGAAATCTTCCTATAAAAGAGTATATTTTTTGATCCCAAAATGATCGAAATTAGATTATATTTATTTATTAGTTAAAACTACAAAGTAACAAATAATTTTATTAGTCACTCAATTGTATCCTCTATAAGTAAAATAAGCCAACCACCCAACTTAGTGGAAAGGAAATGTAATACAAATAAAAAATAAAAGTTTCCGATTACATAGTAACCGGAACTGGGTTGAACTTAAGAATATTTATTATTCAGTATTTATATAATGCCAACAAAAGTGTTTTAATTATATTTATAGACAAAACTTTTTAAAAGCGAGATATCTTCAAATCCTTAATGACTTTAGTTGAGAAATTAGGCGACACAAAGTAAGTAGGGCAAGAAAGGCATTATATTCATGGAATTTGGGATCGATACACCAAAAAGATGAAACATATTCCGTTACCTTTCAAAATAATCGAAACGATTTTTGATGTATTACTAATAAAATGAGGAAGGAGGGTTTTAAGAACTTTAGGCATGAATTCCTTCATTTTTACGGGACCATCAAACACAGTACATATATATAATATAAATCATAAAAATACATAAATTTTTATGTATTTTAAAATAACAAAAATATGTTTTATGTTTATTTTTATGCATACAGCGTACATGCATTGTACTGTGCATACTAATTTATGTCGTTTGGTTTTTGTATCCCAACAAAAGATTAAAACTTATTTGGGCATATCTCCTTTTTAACCATGAATAAACAGTAACTACTTAAAATAGTTAAGACGTTGAGTTTTTGAACAAAGAATATGTAAGTGAGTTTATTGGTTAATCATAAATTTATATCCTTGTTACAAGATGTCAGAGCGAACTGATATATTGGTGATCACGATTTTCACAGTCAAGCTTATACTTATGAAACATACAAAGATATTTAGACAGTCGATTTTCGAACATATCTTAACAAAGCTTTCTTTCTGTTATCAACAAATGAAGGAGAAGATGAAAACCACACTGTTTTACCATTGTATCATGGATACAAGACATGAATATAATTAAAATCTTTTATAAAAATAATGATTCTGGGTCGAAAACGTTACATGCACGTAGCTCCAAAATAATCGTGCTGCAGAAAGCGCAATTCGTTTATTAGTGTAGAAATTTGATACAATCGATGCTCTCATTGAAACCAAAGTGCTAGTGAGACAAATAAATGAACTATGGTCGCTGTTGGTGACAGTACGTGGTAATTCATTCTAGACCTCAGGAATAGGCTGGTTTTGATCTGATGATGACGTCTTTGAATGGCTGTGTGTAAGATCAAATCCATCTTGTCAGGCACATGCTACCGAACTTGATGTTTGTAGTGTGCAAATCGTGATTCAAAACCTTGCATTGAGCTTAAGACAACTTGAAGTTGATCTTTATTCTGGTAAAAATTCCAAAAAAAATTCTTTGAAGATATAGAACGATTAAGTACTACTAGACTTTGTATAACAGAGTTATAAAATCAATATGTTAAATCTCACACGTTTTTTTTATATTTATGTTCAACTATGTAATTGAACATCCTGCGGGGCCGACAAAGTATGAGATCTCGGCCGTGGAATTTGTTGTTGATTATTAGTGGTTCTTAAATCCGGATGTTGTTTTTTACATCTTTGGTAGAGATATACAACAATTATGAATATTTCAATTAACAGTAGGAAGTATGTTAATAAATAATGATGGATATGATGTCCAAAATTGTGTGCCTCTATTGATTCTGACAAAGCTACTTCATTGCTCTTTTGTTAAGTGAAGGTTAACAATTAGATATTCGGTTGATCGTACTATTATATTTAATTGGTCACTATCGAGTTTTGGGATTGGAATTATGTTAAACAATTAATACGTTTCTGAATATACCAAAGGTATTTGAACGAGAAAGAGGATGTGCTTTCCTGCAACTCTCGCGAGTACTGTTAACATTTCGTAAATGTGCCCCAGACTCGTATCGTCATCTCCCTCCGGAATCATCATATTTGGTGGAACATAATCTTCGATTTGATTGATAATTTGGTGATATAATCTATTTGGTGGAACATAATCTTCGATTTGACGATCTTTCAATTGACGAGCATTGAGAATAACATCAATATTGACTCGTTGTTTTTCTGCGATACGCCTCATAAGCATTATTATTTGCATCGCATAGATGGTAATAGTTTGTACTCTTTGGTAATGATCGAATTCACTAGATAGGCTGTGTATCATTCCATCGAGATATAGAGTTGGTTGTGCGAGTGATTTAAAATATTTATTAGTCACTTCACTGTCGTGTTGGAAAACGTTGATATTCGTGCTTAGAATCGAGGTCTGGTTTCGGACTAGATCTAATAAATATTTCTTGTTGTTTGCTGTTTTTTCGAGTTGGTTTTCGATATGAGAGGCATCGCTTTGGGTCATAATTCCAAAGGCATCACTCAGGATGTATTCTATTGTATCCCCAATGTCACGTTTTCGAATTACGTGCTCCTTATTAGTTGATATAAGAAGTTGGTTTTGTGATATTATTTCCTACAATTGTTCATGCAGCTGGTGTATGGTATAATCGCAAAGGTGAGGTTTAGCTTCGTTTGGTATTTGAGTTCCGTTTAAATAATTAATGTAGTATGATACAGAATTGATGTCATCCCAGTATCCTGATAGATTGTAGTTTATGATAATTTTCCAGCGTAATGCCATTAGGTGGACTGTCCCCGTGTTATAAAAATAAATACCGGCATCTGCCGGCAACGGATTTATTATAGGTTCGGATATAACGGGAGAAAAAAGCACTTGTAACTATCTCAGTAGTAATAAAATAAGCTGCATAGTAGTTTGTTTGTTGCATATTGACTTGATGTTGTGAACTCGTTGTTTAACTTCTCGATAAGTTTGAACACGCAATTTGTAAATGATCTTGTATCTCACCTTTTGAAGTGGCATCGGTCTTCGTGGTGAGCATCGTGCGTTGTGGAGGATTGTTGGAGTGTAATAAGGTGTTGTGACGTCCCATACAAACTAAACATCGTATAGAATATGGACAAGGATGGTGATTCTCCTTTAAGCACATGTTGCATAGCCGCTCTTGTGCAATGAATTTGGAACGATCTAAAATGGACTGTTGTTGGAACTTAATACAGCCTTTTAATTCATACTCCTTTTGACATAATACAAAGGATTTTTTACTTTGTGTTCGACATGTGTTGACCCTTGCTATTTAAGGAACGGGTGCTCCAAAACTCCGAATTATAGGCTTTGTCGCTTCTATAAGGCTTGGAAACGCCGTTCTAGGAATTTGGGAAATTCCTCTAGTGTTGGCATTTCCCTAGGATCCGGTTTTGACATCTCGAATAGTTTGGATGTTTCATTAACCATTTTTTTTATAATTATTGGAATTATAATATTATTCCAAGACACTGTCAATATGTCATAGGCTCTCGGTCAATAAAGCATGTAATGATTTAATTGATGCTGCTGATTCTGTGTGAATTGCTGGAAAATTCAGAATTGCGTTCACGTTGGACGCCATTTGTCTTTTATTTTGGTATCGGTTAACCAACAGTTGCCGTCCCTGTAGTTATCTCAAGTAGCTTCAAGATGGCTTATTAGCCTGCTCGCGCTCCCGAGCACCGTAGTTTTAAATTGGTGCATTTTTTCGTTTCACTTATTTCGTCGTTTTGGTGATTCTGGATCTCAGTATCTCAAACTTGTTAATTAATGTTGAGTAATAATCCTCGCTGAATTATGTCATCTCAACTTCTTCATCAGGAGTAGCATTCACTAACAGTTCCTCATGAAGTTGCTCGATTTTAGCAAATCTGGCATCGAGTTGGGCTAGTTTATGTTGCAGTTGATCTTTGCTGCCTTCAGCTTCTAACAATTGTGCAGCATCTGCCATCAATCTATAGCACAGACGCATTTTAACGTCTTGTTTCTTATATTTTCGTGATCGTTCGTTGTTTTGCATTGCCAAATTTTGTACATTGATTATATGTGAAGTTCCGTTTTCAAGCGGCATTCTTGCCATGTTGTTGTTGGCCGCTGTGTTCGAAAGATTTGGTAAACTATTCATTGACTGCGGCTTTGTTGTTTTTGGTTTTGTGCATAGAAAATTATCATCATTTACCGGCATTCCTAATACTGCTTTCAACTTCTCGTTTATCTGGAGTTGAAAGTTTCACTGAACCAAATATACCACTCAATATGACAAATTTTAGTGACAAAAATATTGATAAATATTAAATATTTGTCAGTATTTTTATGGTTATTTTGAAAAAATTATTTCATTCTGATAATTTATTTTCATTAGAATTAAAATATAACAGTTATACCTTCATTTATATTTTTCAACAAAAATATAATTTTTTATTATTCTTAATAAACATTATTCTTAACAATATTTTACCAGTATGATAAAAATGTTTTCCATATGATAAATTTATCAGTTTTTTTAATGTTCTAACTGATCAGTTTGCTGTCAAAGTGAACATCAATCTAGATCGATAAGAAAATAAAAATTTGGGCTGATATTTCTCGTACATTATTGTAATTCGCTAGCACTAAGCGTACTCGACTTAAAGTATATATAAATAATTATTGCTCGTTAAATCAGGTAACATACGCCTGAAGAGATGGATTTGATCTATACTATCGCACAGCTATTCCCCTTCCCGGAAAAATGTTCCAAATTTAAGGAAAGCTTTGTCTTTTATAATATGCTTTTTTAAGCATGTATTTTTATGTATTTAAATTAAATTCATAAATTGCTATAATATACTTATGTGCATATTTTGAAACATATGAAGGTAATTTAACAGAATTATTAAATAAGAAATCTATTAGAATCAAAATATAAAATATTCCAATCGATAAATTCACTTATTGATAATTTATTTGTTGAACTTTTTAGCTAGTTATAAATTTTTAAATCTCATTGATAGGGATCTTTGTCGGTTGTATTTTAATAAGGAATTTTTTTGAATGTGAATGTAATTTTGGTCAGTTTGAACAATTATTGTTTTTAGTGTTGAGTAGAACGTCACGAACGTTTTTCGTTCCTCCCAATACCTATGAGACGGATTCTCATCATATCAAAGTGTTTATCCCTCATCTCAGTATCGGTCACGATGAACTCTTCCCAGATGGCTTTTATTTGTTTGAGTTTCTTCTGCAGGTAATCCTTTGTTTTCCTACTCTCGCCATCTTTAGTACAGTTCGTTTTGATTTGTTGAATGTTATCAAAACGAGCAATTTCTTAGCTGGAATCTGGCTCGAAGGACCAATGTTAAATGTCACTTAACTCTAAGTCGTAAATTTGGAAAGATGTTGATTTACAATTTTGATTAAACTAAAGAACTTATCAGGATAGGGGAACTTTGGCTGAGAATAAAATTGACTCGTTTGAATGTCTAATTATAACTCTAATTTATTTAAAAAAAAGTAAGTATTTATATACAGAAAGAAATTTTGCTAACATAACAAAATTTATGTGAACAATTTGTGTAAACATTGAATTGCACCGGAACTTGTTGTAACGCAATACGATTTGTTGCATAGTACGATTTTATTTATAATTATGTTCAACTATGTAATTGAACACAATAAACCACAATTATTTTCTATTGCAAGACAATAATCAACGCGTTATCGCTGTATTACAGTCTTCTTTATGTAAGAGGCTCAACTAAAATTTGATTTATTTACTCCATGGTATATTGAAGCCGTTGCACAGTCATCTAACTAACTTGTCTATAATGACAAAATAGCAAATTTATACTTACTTGAAATACTTGCAAGTTCTAAAAATTCAACAAGGAATTTAAGCCGCAGGCTTATTTTCTACGTAGACAATTTCTAGATGGTTTTCCCACTATTCAGGAAATAAAGAATAACCCACATATAAGAGTAGATAAACAGATGGAAACCACTTCAAATAAATATGGAACGAGTATGGTGAATAGCACTGACGAACCGTGTAAAGCAAAAAATCAAACGGCCGTCCAATCTACATTCTTAATTTTCTTGATGCGGTGACGATTAATCATCGAGATGAACAATAAACATAAAATAATCGTATCGTTCCCGTTTCGTTCATTCATACACGGTACACAGAATAAAATACTTAAATTTTGTGAATTTATATCAACGCTTTCCATAAAAAAAAAAAACAAAAAAAAAAAAACAAAAAGAAAATCAAGAAAATGAAGAAAATCAGTTTCGCTTGAGTAGTTTTGTAAATTAGGTTGCGGTTTTCCTTAAAGCAATTTAATTTTTTTTGACAAGTTGTTGGGTTTGTTCAAAACTTGAATTATTTTTTATGGCAGTGATAAAACTAAATTAGATTAGTTAGCACGCGCTGTAGGAAAAACAATTTTCACTATATATCATACGAGATACAGTCTGCTACAAAACAACCTCTTAAAAATTTATATACATTCTTAATTAATATTAATGTGTACGTATTTAATTAAACTAAGTAACGATTTAATAAATATAATGTGTTTCTAATTAATTAAAAATAGCGATGTCATGACACTATCTATTTACACTCCTAGCACTAAATTAATTTGATTCAATATTAGATTAACACAAAATCCACGTTGCTATATAGATTACACGAAATTATTCGATTAATTAAAATTTATGTAAATATTTAGACTAACAACCCCAAAATAGTTTTGGAAAATCTGTTTTTTATCCTCGTTCGCATAGAAACAGGAATAATTAAATTTTATCATCTATGAACGAATTATACGCACATGAAATCATACAGTCAGCGATTGCACAACAAATTGGATCACCAATACCTCAAATTATGTACAATTTAATTAATAGCATCGCAATGTTCTGATGTACTCGTTTTATTTGATTAAACGACTTCGGATGAATCATTTGGCTTATGGTTGCGGCGATATATAACGTTATACCATACAGTAATCCTTTATTTGCTCTTATTTAGCTGTTTGCTATCCAAAATAAAAAAATATTTAACTGCCAGCCTTATGTATTTATGTATGTAGTTTATGGCCAAAATTAGTTTTATTGGTTTGTTGTTGTTGAGGTAAATATTTATGATTCGATATTGATTTTTGGTTTTCCGAGTAATTTTAATTGAATTGGATGAAATCAATTATTTGAATAGTATTGGAATGATGACATATGTAATATATATATATATATATATATATATATATATATATATATATATATATATATATATATATATATATATATATATATATATATATATATATATATAAATATATATATATATATATATATATATATATATATATATATATTTATATATATATATATTTATATATATATATATATATATATATATATATATATATATATATATATATATACTGTTCAATATAATTTATTGATTAACGTTTGGGATTGGCAAATTTGTTGAAACCATACCACAAATTATTTACCTTATGTAAACACATTTCTCTTATAATTTATATCTAATCTATTTATCAAATTTGGAGAGAAAACATGATAAGGTCAAGTGTGTATTGGATATATAGGTATATTGATATCGAAATACTTAACAGAAAATTTTGTGTAATCCAAAATTGATCTTTCCTGTTTATGTATTCGAATAAATAAAGTATTGGAACGATTAGCTAACACTGTTGTAGTATATAATCCAAATATTTATATAATTTTTGATTAATTAAATATTTCAAATACCTATATAAATATGTACAAATCAGTTCTATTGGAATTTCTCATGACGTCAATAGTTTTTAATATATATATATATATATATATATATATATATATATATATATATATATATATATATATATATATATATATATATAAATATATATATATATATATATGTATATATATATATATATATATATATATATATATATATATATATATATATATACAGAAAAGCTCCTTAAGTCGAATCTGCAGTTGCCAAATATTTTATTCGATTTAGGGAAAATTCGAAAAATAGAAATTAAAATTTAAACAATCATGAAATTTCGTTTTTGATATATTTTGTAAGAAAATTCAATTTCTAGCAATTTCAGAACATTAATAATAAAAATTCATACTTAAATAAAAATAAACTGAAAGTTTAAATAGAATAATATTGCATTAATTTCAAAAATTATTATGAATCTACACAAACATATCTACAGATGTTTGTATGAAGTTAGAAACCCTCATATATGATACATCCGAGTACACATATACTGTACATTTATTTATGAAAAAACTCATTAATTTTCGTCTGCTTTCTGCATATCTTAGACTGATTAAAAAATTGATCTAGCTTGTGGATACAATAATGAATCCCATCCGGAACATCATCATGCCCTCAATTGCAGTGCGCAGAATGTCAATCGATGATCTTATTTCTTTAATAGATGGTTTCTTTACACTTGTCTCTTCCTCTTCTTCTTCATCTGACGGATTCGGTACTGGAGATGGTGCAGCATTTTCCAAAATAGCTTCGTCTGTGAGATATTCCGTCACGCAAATGTCATCGTCAAAGTGTAAAAAATCTTCAGCAGATGTAATATCTTTAGTATCATCATTCGTACTTTTCTTAAATTCGTTAAATACAGCTCTATATCCCTCGAGTTCTAAATTTTCCCGTTGGATTTGAGCTCTTAAATCGGCTAATGGTATTAGGTCTTCATCAGCCCATTCAATATTTTCCACAAATCCGGCTTTTCGGAAACAATTTTTAATGGTGCGTTCAGTTACGTTAACAACCCAAGCAGACGAAATTGATCTAACTGCGTTAAGCAATGTTATGGTTGTTGAGTTGTTATCCTCTAACCTGTTTAAATATGTGCTTAGAATTCACCGCCGAAAGTGAGTTTTCAAACTGTTGATTATACCCTTGTCCATGGGTTGAAGCTCAGATGTGGCGTTTGGAGGAAAATATTCTAAATGAATAAATTTTAGCTTCGACTGAATCAATTTTGGGTGGGCAGGGCAGTTATCAACAAAAAGCACAACTTTTCTATTCTGACGACCGAACATTTTATCACTTTTCGTTAGAAAATCTTCCCATATTTCGCTGGTCATCCACGCCTTTTTATTTGAATAATTTTCAACCCCAAGAGATTTAATGCCACGAAATGATCTGGGGTTTTTACTTTTTCCTATTATCAACAATTTTAATTTTTCACATCATGTCATGTTGGAGTCGACTAGGCAAGTTATCCGATTTTTGCTTTTTTTGCCACCGAAGCATTTATCTCCACGGAACGCAAATGTCTTATTAGGCAAGCATTGAAAAAACAACCCCGTCTCGTCACAATTAAATATATTTTTAGGGCTGTACTTTTTTATTATTTCGGGTAAAATGTTGTTTTTCCATTCGTTACATGTGGCTGAACTAACTGACACTCTCTCCACTAACACGGCTAAAACAATATTGTGACGAGTTTTAAATTTACTAAACCAACCACTTGAGGCACTAAAATCATGAATGTTGAGACTTTTCGCAAATTCTAGAGCTTTCTGCCTAATTAAAGGGCCACCTACTGGTACATTTTTGTCACGAATTTGATGCAACCATGCTAGAATCGCACTTTCAATTTGTTGAAACTTACATCGCTTAATGTGCTTTTTATTTTTGGTCAAATTACACGCTGTGATATTTTGTATTGTTTTTCGATTTTTTAATATGGTGGATAGGGTGCTTTGAGGTATTCCAAATTTTTCAGCAGCAGCTTTTTACGCATACCTTTATCTACACACACTATTAACTCAAGCTTTTGTGCAATACTAAGACACTTCAATTTCCTTGATCCCATTATAAATGATTTATTAATTAAATTAAATATGTAGTTGTACTGCAATGAACGTCGCTAGTAAAAATGTACTTTACTAATGTGTATGGTTTCACAAACTGTTGGCATTTTAAATGTGCGTATATAATTTCCGTAGTTCGAATGAGTAAAAAATATACATCATTTTACATGTCATACTTTGTCTTTCAATAAGTAAAGGAAAGTGTCGAAACAACATTCAAATTATATATGGTAGCATATGTAGGAATGAGACAAAACCAATTAAAAATTTTCATACAATTGGAAATTATATTCGCACTCTTATACAAATGAAAGGCCTCAGTGTCCGATAACCTCATTTCTCCAACCAGATTGTGGTAATAGCCCTGCGCTTTTCGGTTGCGATTAACCGGATTAACCGAAAATCTTCTGACAATACGGCGGTTCGCGGCACGCTGTTTTTTTTTTAAATACATCACTAATAATGAATTTAACACCGAAATGTTATCATTCAAAATCTTTATGACTTTTTGTCTTGATAAAGACATTTTAAAATTTTTTAATACCAAAAAACTCGGATAAATGAAAAAAATTAACAAAACAAACAAACCGAATAAAAAAAAATACAATTTACAAAATGTTTATAAAAAAAATAACCGAAATTTAAACTCAACGAATAATAACAATACCAGTTTATAAAAAAATGTACCGAAAACTTTAAAATCACAAAATTACGACAAAATAAAATTAAAAATAAAGGATTCAAAATAATTAAACACGAAAAAAATCAAATATAATATGTATAGATAGTATAAATCATAAACAAATGTTTTTTGGTTTTGACACAGCTAAGCGCAAATCGAAATTAAAATGAAAAAATTGAAAAGTTAGTTGTCAAATAAAATAGATCAATTTTTTTGAGCAAAAACCACCAGTGACTAACTTCAACTTGATACTATGGTATTTTTCCCGATGTTATGTACCGGGCTTGAAGCGGCAAGATTAAAACAAAACAAAAATAAAAAAAGTTCGATTTACGGAAATTAAAACTGTTAATTTCTATACATTTTTGGATCGAGTTATAGAAAAATTCGAAATAGGGAAATTTGACTTAAAGAGAGAAAATTACAAATAAACTGAATTTTTTTTTATATGCCAAAATAAAACTTCGTGTTTCGGAAAAATTCGATAAATAGAAGTTCGACTTATGGAGGTTTATATATATATATATATATATATATATATATATATATATATATATATATATATATACAGGGTGATCCGGTTTGGGATTCTAATCCGTTAAGGCGTGATTCCCTGGTTCATTCTGAGAAAAAAAACGTATGGGGAGGGGAATTAAAAAATTCGGTCAAAAATAAAGATACACACAAATATTGAACTGTAACTTCCGAAATACTTATTCGAGAGCCACCAGCTTAGTCTTATTAGACTAGTAATTGTATAGGCTACGTTTAAGGTTTAAGTAGCTATCCGTTTGAGAGCTACAATGCTTTAAAGTAAAAAAAAATATTTTTTTTATAAAATTCAGTTTTTCTAAAAAACAACCATTGTATTTTTTTTTAACTTTATTTTAATCCGCCTTGATGTCCTCTACATTAAACATGTTATTGGTTAAAAATACTAGAAAAATTTAGAAAAAGTGCTCAAAATAACCTCCTTGTGATTAAATACACGCTAATGTTCGTTTAAGTATAGCTTTGCTTATTTCAATTCTCGGTAATTCTTCCTTTATCTGTTCAGCTGCTGTATATATTCGTTGTATTAATTCTTCTTTTGTTCCAATTTCTTTAGAATAGACAAGCTCTTTCATCGATCCTCACACATAAAAATCTAACACAGTTAGGTCAGGGGATCTTGCAGGCCAATGAATTGGACCATTTCTTCCTATTCAATTATTTCGATATCTTTTGTTTAACCAATTTTTAACATTTATTCCGCAGAGACTAGGTGCACCATCATGTTGGGATGTGCGAAAGAAACCACTTAATATAAGAACATCTTCAAGGAGAAGTGGTAAATCATTTTGTAAAAATTGCAAATATCGTTCACTGTTTAATGTGGATGGTAATATAAATGGTCCAATTAAAGTATCCCCAAGTACACCAGCCCATACATTTACGCTGAAGCGATGCTGAAATGATGTTTGCTTTTTTGCATGAGGATTTTCAGCAGCCGCCCACGTGTGCAAATTGTGAAAATTTGTAATACCATCTCTTGTAAATTGTGATTCATCTGTCCATAGAATACGTTTCACAAATCTATCGTTCTCAATATTTATTTCCATTAACCAATTACAAAACTCCAACCTTTTATGGTGGTCTGTCGGCAAAAGTTCTTGAACATGTGTATTATGGTATGGATGAAGATTTTCCTGGCGCCAAACTTGATGTGTTCGTCGGAAAGAGACGTTCAATTGTGAAGCTAGCCTCCTTATGTTAACAGATGGATTTGCATTAACTCTATTAATTATTTCTTCGTCCACATCTAACTGGTATTGTGAGACTGCATGTGGTTCCGCCCGCGTATTTGAAGTTGTTATGATATCTCGTAGTCTCCGATGGATATTTGAAAATACTCTTGGATTAGGAACGCGCCGCGTTGGAAATCTACGTTGGTATTCATCGCGAGCTCGTGATGCATTACCATCGCAAAATCCGTAAACAAAATGGATATCAATATACTCCTCACCCGAAAACTGTGCCATTATATAATACTAATTTACGTGACAAATTTAGAATGTTTAACTCACAACAGTGACACAACACTAAGCAATTTCTCAAAACTATTGAAAATGTTTAATTTTTGTTTGTTCAATTATTATACAAAAGATTTGATTATCATAGCCTAATGTTTTACTGATAAAACATTTTTTTTACAATATTAACACTATAATATCTCCTAATTAGATTTAGAGTACATGGTATAAGTAAAAAAATATTGCTCGTCGATACAAACAATGTATTAGTAAATAAAGTAAAAACAAATTAAAATTGCAACGGTTTTTTTTTGAGAAAAAGTGAATTTTATAAAGAAAAATATTTTTTTTTATTTTAAAGCATTAAAGCTCTCAAACGGCAGCAGATGCAAGATAGCTACTTAAACCTTAAACGTAGCCTATACAATTACTAGTCTAATAAGACTAAGCTGGTTGCTCTCGAATCAGTATTTCGGAAGTTACAGTTCAATATTTGTGTGTATCTTATTTTTGGACCGAATTTTTTAAACACCCTGTATCTCAAAGGATATCAAAAATGGAACCCACCTCCCAATACGTTTTTTTTCTCAGAACGAACCAAGGAATCACGTCTTAACGGATTAGCATCCCAACCCGGATCACCCTATATATATATATATATATATATATATATATATATATATATATATATATATATATATATATATATATATATATATATATGTATATATATAAATATATAAATATATATGTATATATATAAATATATATATATATATATATATATATATATATATATATATATATATATATATATATATATATATATATATATATATATATATATATAGACAAATATATATATATATATATATATATATATATATATATATATATATATATATATATATATATATATATATATATATATATATATATATGTATATACATATATAGATATACACTAAAAAAATTTTAGCCTAAATTTGATGAAAATGTAATTAATTCTAATGTTTTGTTGACTTGGTTTCCACCCTTTGTTTTTTTAGCATTAACATAATGACTTATTCATTGTATTTAAGTTCAGGAATAAACATAAAATTTAATAGTAATATACATTGAAAGGGACATGAGCCATGCTTTTAATCATTCGTTTAATGTTAAAATTCATAATTTAGTTTCTTGAAATTAGGATGTAATTTCTTTGATTTGATTAATATATCCTTAATTGTATGTCAGACCATTCTTATTTTGATGATAACTTACGCATCAAGTTTATGTCTATTTACATAAATTCAATTCTATATGTTATCCTAAATTTGAGGAACATATAAATATATCATTAATCCAATGAACCTTTATTCTTGAGGTTTAAGGAAGCATTTTCACTATTTTAAAGTTTGTTAACATAATCGAATATTATGGTGTTCCATATATTTTAAATGTTTTTTAATTTGAAATAAATATAGTAAAATTAAATTTTTTGAATTAAAGCAGTTAAAAACTTTTATTTATATTAAACATCAATGTGATAATATTAATTTCTGAAATTATAAATTTATAAAATATTTATTGTTATAATAATGGTGGCTTAAAACAAATCTTTTTATTAGGTAATTTGTATAATCAATATTTGTACAAAATATATTACATTTTTCACAATTCATTTTAATTCAATTACATGAAGTACTAAAAAAAAATTTTTAATTAAAAATATAGAAATATGGATACTTCCTTACATAAAATTCACCTTTTTTATGATCTTAAAATTAATACACCTTTATCTTAATAATTATTTTTTGATTAATTTAATTTTTGCAATTAATGTGGAAATGTCTATGTCAGGTTTATCAGAAGCAGTGTCAATATTAAAAAAATATTTTTGGATAAACAGCCAAACTTTATATGACTCCAAAGAATAATTTAAATTAAACGCAAAATGGACCTCAAACGTTGTCGTTAAACAATCTAATAAATTATTGAATTTATTAAAAATTTCATCATAACACGTTGAATACTCGTTGTTTTCTAATATAATCATTAAGGGTTGAAGTGTCATTCCATAATTAGAATATGTTTCCTTTTTGTCATTCAGTAAACTTGATGGAATTTTGAATTGTTACTTTCCATATTTTTTTGTCGTGTTTTCTAATCATCCGAGCAGTTGGGTTTAAAATAAAATGAAGAGCTTTCAAAACAGCTATTATTGTTGAATCTAAAAAAAAGCAAAATAAGAATTTTGAAAAACAAAATGTATTGACCATTGAACATATAATTAAAAGCTTGCATATATCACATATCTACAGAATGACTCAATGAAAATAATCTACTTCAAATTTACTATTAATATTTACCATTATTATCAGAATCCAATTCTTGAATTAGGCGTTTATCCTTTATGGTTTGTTTCAAAATTGGTATACTATTATTTTGAAATTGTGGCCATCTTCGTTTTGGGCAAAACTGCTTTCCAGGATATAATAAATCAAATTCAATTTCAACCTGAAATAAGAGAATTGAAAGTGGTTATAATTGGTTGCTCTTAACTTATCTGATTTTTGTACCAGTCTAGGTCCGTCCGGATGTAGATAAATGACCCATTCCTTATAGAATACGACGATGTTACATTTACTCTTTGCAAGTTCTTGTTGACGTCATTGAAACTTAATAATTGCTTTCTGATGAAGATTCTTAAGAAAAAGACATTTATTTTGAAAAATTTCATTTAATTGATTATTTTTCGACAGGTACTAATAATAATTTTATTAAAATAAATGAATGATTCTCAATTAAGACACCGGGATTTTTTAAATCGAATTTAACAAAATTCATTCAGGTACTCTAAGAAAAAAATGCAAATGTACCGCTCGAAAAATTTATTAATCCGATTTTTAAGTCGCAGTTTAAACCTTACCAATTGTTTCGATTTCATTTATGAGTTTGTTCCGCTTTGGAGTTCCATAATAGCCAATTTTGGCTAGCTTGGGTGCTTGATTTCTGTATTAATTATACAATTTACCAGTTGGTCGGCGTTTTTCTTTTCGATGGTAGTACCAATTCTAAACAAAATTAGACTTAAATAAGTTTTGTGGTTTTATAAAGGAAAGATTCAGGAATTGACACATACCTTGTCTTCTCCAGTAAAGTTTCTTGAATTTCCCCGGCTATTCGTTCAAATTCAAAATATACCATTGGTGTATTTGTTTATTAACACTTTCTTTTCGTATTCCCCTAATTTGTGCTATTATAGCAGTTTAAAATTTTTAGGCCCGATCGGTAGTTAGAAATTTTTTAAGTTCCTGTAATTTGAAAAAATGGTACTTAATTCAAATATCAAGTAATAAGCAAGTCTTATAAATTTGATTTGAATATTTACTTACCAATTGCGAATAACTAACTGAACTGGAAGACTCTTGTGATGCTATAGATGAGTTGCCTAGTGATTCCAACCATTTGCTAACAGAACTTGTTACAGCTTGTGTTGTTCCAGATAACTGCTCTGCGTTGGTTTGGTAACCCTAGGATAAAATTAATATAGTATAAAAATGTTATTTATTTTTATCTAGTATCTCATAATACTTTCATTTGTCGCCACTTAATTATTTTCGCACGATTTCTTGTTTTTTGGCTTGCTTTTGTAACATTAGGAAACATGGTTTCTAAATCTTACTCGGTTAATATTTTCAGATCGTCTGCTTCTTGTCGAAAACAATTGAACTTTTATGCTTTAGTTGAGCATACTCTGAAATCGAATATCTTGCTAATGCGGATAATCTTATATATATATAATATGTCAGTGCTACTCCTGGTATCTTATGGCTTGTAGCTATAGCTCGTGATCGAAATCGATAGTTTCTGATAGTTGAAACGGATTTTTTTTCTTCACGAGGTCGAAATTGTCCTTATGTTTTCCAAATATATTTTTAAAATATAGTAATTATTTTGCAACCGAATCTACATTGAAGTGGGCAAATCATATAATTCTACTATACCTCATGGTTTGCTATTGAACAGTTATTTACAATTAGTCCTAAGTATTATTATATCTCACAACATAATAAACCATTTTCAGTTCAAGAAGTTGTAGGTGATCAAAATGTATTATTGAGTTATCATTTAAATAAAAACACAAAGAAAACTTATCTTACTATTCCGAGAAATATATTGCTTTGGAATTAAAGACAAAAATTTTCAATTACCCTCTGTCTGATCCTAGAATGTTGATAACATTTCTTTATGAATTAAATAATAATTAATTTAGTTAAATTTAATCTTAAATTCCAAGCAAGTAAAATTACTAGGTAAATATTTATTTTCATTTTGCTGATAAGTACTCGATGGTATGAGAAAGTTCTACGTTTGTTTACTTTGTTGGTTAGCTTCTCCTACTTATAAACTAAAGATCTGAGATGGGATGGAATTATGTTAAGTGATTATAAAAAAACAGTTTCTATGGTGTTTGAGATCTAGGTCGTTTGTATATTCGCAAGCAAAAGCTTTTTACTTTCTCGGTAGTATAAGAGATATTTCTTATGCACGTTTGTTAAAAAACTTGAAAAACTTTTGTCAGCTTTTATAAAGCTTTCATATAAATAAGTCCGAAATGACAAAGGAGTATAATGAACCCAATTTCAGGTATCAATACGTCAATTTTCACATTTATTGTTAAAAATTTAATTAAAATTGTGAGTAGTATACTCTGGAATGTATATAATAACATCGAGCAGCACCGATGCAAACTTTTCGTGAATAGATTTGTGATTAAGTTACCATATCCATAAATTCGGAGATATACTTGTCATCATACAACACATTTATCAGAACGTAGAAGGTCAGCCATTTTTATAAGGGACAATATTGTTCATAATAGAGTTATAAATAGAAAAAGAATCCATCGTGACGGTAATTTAGGTTAACACAACACCTGTAATATATATTCCACGGTATAACCTAAAAAAATAAGTCTACATTAGCTCGTTCCAGAATTTAGGAAGTAACTTCACTATCGGAGGTGACTTTAATGCCAAAAATACCTTCTGGGGTTCAAGATTAGCCCCTCCAAAAGGCAAAAAGTTACTTGCAGCTGGCCACTACTGTGAATTTTACTCAGGAGGGGAAACCAACGTACTGGCCATCTGATCCTAACAAAGTTCCAAATCTTATAGATTTCTACATCACTAAATGCATATCTAAACGCTCTACATTTTAGAATTCACCTCAGATCACAAACAATAAAACAAATTGGGAATTGTTTAAATAGAAAAAAGAGAACTAGTGCAGCAAAAACGAAAAGCTCGAAAGAAATTGCAGACTGCGCGTGCGCCGCATGGTAAAACCACCTTAAACAAGTTATGCATCAAACTTAAGGCAATCTGTATGAGCAGTGAAAAATGAAAGATTTGGAAAATATATCTTTATTCTCTAGCTCTAACCAAAAATACTGGCTATTCCCTCTGGTACCAAAAAGGATAAAACGATCAAAAACCCAGATCCTCCCAATCAATACAAACGATAGAAAATGGGCTAGAAGTGCGAAACACAAGGCTGACTTGTTTGCTGAACATCTTGAAGAGACATTTCAGTCTCTAGGAGCTGAATGCAGTGGAAAGAAGCAGAAGTAATAATGATTCCGAAACCGGGCAAGCCACCAGATGATAGAAAATCTTTGTGGCCAATTTTATGTTAACCACCTCTGGCGAAATTGTTGCTCAAAAAAATGAAACGAACAGTGGAACAAAGAAAGCTTATCCCAGATTATTAGTTTGGTTTCAGAGAGGAACACTCAACTAAAGATCACGTTCAAAGGATTACAGATGTCATTGAGAATACATTAGATAGGTAAAAGATTTGCTCTATAGTATCTTCTTAGATGTGGCGCAGGCGTTCGACTAGTCTTAAAATCAGCTACAAACCTCCAATCATTAACGGTCAGCAGATTCCGCAAATTAGGCTAAATCTTGACGGAATTGTAAACCGAAAATAAATTGATATTATAGCAATAGGTGCTAAGGCCAAAACCAACACCAAAATGATACAAACATTTCAAAACAAAGTGCTACGAGCGATTGTTATCGCTCTTTATTACATAAGGAATGATGACCTCTAGAGGTACTTTAATATCCAGACTTATTTATCAGCTCGTAAAATAACTTTGTGGTATGTTGGACACTTCACATACAATAAGACGATTGCAGGGAACGAAACCAGTTGATTTACTGGATTAAAGACATCAGTGCAAAGGCTACTTCATTCACTTAATGGCTAAATTAAGAAAGGAAAATTACTAGATGAATTGTGCTCAGTTGTTATAATTAAAATAAAAAAAAATTGAGATAAAAAGCATCTTAAAATTGTTCATATCGGCTGCAGGGCTTGCTATCATAAAAAATGGTAACGATATATTTTAATGAAAATGAGAAATAAACATGTAATTAACTTAAGTACAAAAAATTTTAAATACCGACCCTTTATGTTAGTAAAATTCACGATAAATCAGAAGATAATGTCTCCGCACTCTCGATACCACTATATATGGGAACAGTTACAAAACAGACAGTAATAACAATTTTCAAATAATTCTACCGAAAATTTTCCGTAAAGTTTATTTTTTTATTATCCTTATCCGTTTGTCTATCCGCAACGCAAAGCACAACAAGTTATTCTGCTGATATAATATTCCGTTATATATATTTTTCATGGGAAATTAAATGGGAAATTTATTAATGAATAATAATTATGGTTATCATAAACATTTTGGGTTTTTTTTGCCTATTTTATCGTAGAGAATACAACGAGGATGCTAATTTTGTTTAACTCGTTTAGAAGAAAATTATAAACTCATTTGAATTTGAAATAAAAATTAATACCATTTTCAAATCCTGAATTCAACAAACTAAAACATTTTCAGGTGTGCGATTTTTACTGTGTACGGTTCCTACCTAAAAACACAATTTAATTAAAATTTTCAAAAGAAGAGTAGCTACGGTTCAACAATTCAATGCATAAATTATTAGCCTTTATTGCCTATTTGTTTGTAAGAATATATGCGAGGTATTTTGAAAACATGATGTTTGTCGCACAGGTAAACCATTTACTGGCAACATTTTAATTATTTTTATCAAACCGTAAAATTACTTTAATTTTCGTTTAGTTGTTAATTGGTGACCTCCGACGTTTTTAGAATCTAGTATATCTTAATCTTTCTCTGGTGCTTCATCCCGTGTCTTGAAGCAATATATTCACAATTCTTATGTATGAGCAGTGATGTGGTCAACCATATGTCCATATGAAGTTTGCCTGAAATACTTTTTGTGGTTCTCAACATAACGCCTACATATACATATTTTTGCTTAAATTGTGTCTCGTAGATTGAAATCTGTCTGCTTCTAGTTTTGTAAAGGCATTCTCAACTCTTTCGTGGTTCGCTAATTTATGTTTTATTTTACTTGATTACATATACTAATCGAGGACGTACGGTTACAGATCCGATATACGTATAACCAGCTACACATTGCATACCTAATTTCAGCCTATAGTATTGACATGGGTTGGCCCTATAAATTCTACACTCCAACAGGAGTCATAGATGTATTCATTTAAACCACCGATCGTAATCAGATGGTAAAAAATTCCGTTTATATCCTGCCCCTACCTCTCGATCGAAACCGATACCACCCGCTCCTTAGTCCTTAGTCAGAATCATTAGTGTTTCAATCACACATCAAATGGCGAACAGTTATTAAAATTGTGAACGAAAACAATTATCAGTTATAGGTTCGTTATTAGTCGTGATATAGATTTACAACACAGTGAGAGATGAAGATATGTTTGTTCGTAAAGAGATATTTGATAGACTTTAGTCTAAGCTTTATTTGAAAGCGACTGTGAAACGAATGTTAAATTTGCCTACAATCAGGTATATCTTACAAAAAGCTTTACACCATAAAACTTTAAGCTTAAAGTGAATAGGAAGGTTTCAGTTGAGGTGAGATTTGGATCTGCAACAGTTTCTATGCTCATAGCATCCTAAATATACAAGCAGCAATGCTTGACCCTTTAAGTTTATCGAGCTTACTTATGGGGTCTAGATTTTCATACACTCCATAAAAACCAATGTAAAATTTAAGATATTTAGGCTCAATTTTAATGAATGAAAAATACTGAAAACGAAAATTTTATACATGTAAAAATATATAAAACGAGATCAATGACGTATGAACTACGAAAAAGAAACATATACTTCAAATATTGGATTAACTTTAATGATATAAATCGTATTTATTGATATTTTAAAGCATATTGATAATACGAAGTACACAATTAAAATACCCAAACATGTAAATGAAAGTGAATACTTCAACAATTATTTAAATTTTTTTTATTTCCATTCAATTGTTATACTCGATACAATATGGCATTATAAAAGTCATTACGATTTTTAACAGTGTGAATTTTCAAAACAAGTTTAAGTATTTGAATTGTGTTTTTATTAAAATTCATTTATTTAGATACAATATTAATTATTAATTTCAATATAAACGTTCTATTATAATAAATAATTTATTATTGTCTACGGGTATAACCTATAAAATTTTTGTAAACAATTTTTGACAGCAAAGAAAAACAAAAATATAATTTTTTTTCTTTGCTGTACACTGTCCGAAATTTTTTAGTAATACATTTGAACTGTAGGGCGATTTTATAATTTATTCAATGACGTCACAACTCATTGATGTGTTAGTAAATATGGGGTATAAACATTTTAAGTTCGTTTTCGATGCTTGCTGCTTCTATATTTAGAATGCTTTGCTATGCTACATATAATAAAAAAATAAAGGCTTTTGAAGTTTAACTTGATAAATCCGTATTAATTTATTTTTACTTAAATAGCTTTATATTTTTAGCTTTGAACCTATAGGTGAACCAATCTTCAAATTCAGAGCGGGTTCACTACAGTAATTTTAAATGTTGTCCTTGCAATGTAATTGTTCACATCTGTTTAAAGTGTTAACTTTCGTAAAATATCGAATCGTGTTAAAATGTACAATCGCAACGAAATTTTCAATTGTATCGTAATCTCCACGCCCTAATTTTATAATTTAATCATTTATCAATACAGTTCTCGAGCTACCAATGGTTGGAAAGTGTTTCATTAAAGGAATGCTGAGGAATTTATAGTATTTTTTTCTTATTATGAACGAGCTTTAAGCTCAAAATTGAGTATGCTGAAATAATAATATATTAAGGGCATAAGCACCTAGTAAGCATTACAATAGTTCGATGGAGTGTTATCTTTATTAATTTGTTTAATAATAGTGTATAGTAGTTTAATAGTAATAATAGTAGTTTTTTGATATTTTTTATGGATTTTAAATTTGGAGTCTGATTTTGTGGTACGTGGGATACCCATGAACAGTATAATATATAAAAAACGGAATGTGGAATAATTTTTTGTTATTATCGTTCCGCCCACTTGTTCTCGTAATATCATTCGATCAATCACTAGATTGTATCAAATATTACAATCATAAAGCATTGTATATGCTAATTTCTGTAATATAAAAACCCCAGATTGATTTCTACGATTATGCTCTGTGTCTTTTGTCACTCGATTATCCATTTTTCATTTTGGCTGATGGCATGAAACATTATTCAAAGATTACATAAATCTTGTAGTATGTATATACATAATATTTTGAAATACATAAACACAAGAAAGGCAAACACATACTTATGTATATATACGAGTATATAGAGTATGGTTAGGTAGGAGAAAATCAAACAAACAAGATTCTTAAAAAGGGTTTGCTTAAGAAAATGTTTAGAATCAAAACCATTAAAACAAAAGATTTTATTCCTTTTAAATAATCCCGTTTAATCTAGAAAATTTTCATTTCGAACAATAATACAAATGTAAATAGATAGATAGATATCAAAAGTATAGAAATAAATGGATTTGATATTTAAAAAGATTTCTAAATAATTTTTGAATTTAATATTGTTGCCATTTGATAAACAAAGCATTAGCTTTGAATCTTCAAGTATCTTCTTTGTCTTTTCAAATTCATTTGTTGCGATTAATTAAATCTGCGAATGGCTCTGGATCTGTGACTGCCTCTTTTAATGCCTTGGCCAATAGTTCCTATTGCAGTAACAGAGAATACCTCTCATATGATTTTTACATCAATAATCGAGCTTTAAGCGATGATAATTGTACTTTCAAGTTCAGTGGATTTCTTGTGAATACTTGAGCTTTGCACGATATGCGTCTATAGGTTGTGTCAAATATTATTAAAGCTCCTAAATATACAAGCCGCAATGATCAAAACGAGCTTAAAAAATTTATTACCTTTATTTACAAACGCATTAACAAGTTATGACGTCATTGTAAAAGAATAATATTTGTAAAATTTAGTACAGTGTACTCATTATTTTGGTTATAAAATGTTTAAAGGTTATAACATAGTTATAATTAATAATTAATATTGTTACCAATTTTGGGCTGATATATGTGGCTGTGATTGATGTTTTGTGAAAATGTGTTCTGACTAGCAGCTTCTTCTCATGATGATCGTGATTGCGTATCTATGTATATCTTTATGTAAAATCAGTGTATTCATTGACTGTCCGCTATGTTGTAAGATTCCCACTGTTGTAAATAACTATGGAGACGGTATCTTATAAAATTAGCATTGAAAACAACTAAACTAATGGTAGAGAGTTTTATCATATAGGCGCCACTCATGTTATGTTGGGTGTACAAATAAATTTCCAATCTGTTTGGATAGGCTTCGTTAGTATCACGGCTTGCAATCGGGCAATACATGTGTTTTGAAGGTTGTAGTATATGTCAAGCTTGAATATTACTAGTGACATATGTTCAAAGCGTAAACAACAATTATTTTGATGTTTGCGGGCAGTTTTGCTTCATTTTGTTTTGTGGAAGAAAGATGCAGCGAATAGAAATCGTTTGCTTGTGGAAGTTTACGGTGAACATGCGATTTCGAAAACAACATGCAAAAAAGTGGTTTCAACGTTGGTGATTTTGACTTAAGAAACAAATGACGTGAAGTCCGACCAAGAAAATTTGAACATACAGAATTAGAAGAAGCGCTTGATGTGGACCCTTGTCAGACTGAAAAGCAATAGAGTTGAATATATTCCAACAATGTGTTTCTCAATGCATATATGTAATGGGATTGGTTCAGAAGCTGGAAAATTGGATGTCACATAAATTGAACGAAAGGGACGGTGAACGTCGGAAAACTAGGTGCGAATAGTTGCTTCATCGACAACAAAGGAAGGGATTTTTACATCGGTATGACAATCTAAAGTGAAAACCAGGTGGGATATGAAAGGTGCGTCGTCCGTTATGAGGGTCAATTATATCGGCGATCACTGATGGCTTTTAAGTAAGATCTAGCTGCAAAACGACTGAAATGGGACAAAAGCAAGATTATTTTACAACATGACAACGCTCGGCCACATGTTGCTATACCCATCAAAAATTACTTAGACAAGCAGAACTGGAAAATTATACCCCACCCGCCATATTCACCATGCAAACAGCCCTGGCACAGCAGCACTTCACTTCATATGAAAAAATAAAAAGTGGGTCCATGACTGGATCACCTCGAAACCACCAGACTTCCTCCTTTCATTTTCTACGCAAATAAATGTCGTTTGCTTCAGCAAAAAACGTCGGAAATTTAGTTGTGCACCAAATATATGCATTATTTTGCTGCCATTAATGTTTAAAGATACCGCTTTCATAGTTGTTTCCTTAGTGAATTTTAGAATAGGTTTTAAAATAGACCCAGTCAAACTCCATTCAGATTGGCCGATCTAAAAATTATTCTGCTGTGGGGATTAAGTTTGTTGATTTTGTGCTTTAAAAGTTATAGATACGTGAAAGATTAGACGACTGTTTAGTTATATCTTCCCACCTCAGTAAGCATTTTGCTCTATTTGAGTGTTTCGATACAGTGGTAAGGTAACGTTAGTAGAATCGAGTAAAGTCTTTGGATTCTTATAATGAGAAGAATTTATTCAGCATTTCGATGTAAGTCATTGATGTCATAATAGAGCACGTGTTATTTTGTATCAATAATAATACCAGATACCACTTTACATCTAGCGATGTCGTTATGCTTGTTCCATCGGTGGAAATATGGCATTTTATTATAAATTTAAAAGTATTTTGATGGGTGATTTGGAGTTCTCAAAGATGTGCATGAGGTTGTATGTTTTTATCAATTCTAAGCTTGTATACACATCGACAACAAATAACATCACGTCGCTTGTCGACCCATTTACTCACTTCTATGATATTGATCTATGTCAAAGTTAATTGTCTTTATTTCGCAGAACTGAATTCAATTCCCGATGTAAATAGATATTTCGTATTTCGCTTGAAAATACTGATTAGACATTTCCATGTAATATATCTCGCTTAATGGAGTTTAATTATAATATCCACGGTCGGTTACAATTATTTTGTAGCCATAAAATCTATCTAACGATTTTGATACGTAAATGCTTCATTTCCAACTGAGATGGAACGTCTCAATAGTAGCTAGTGATGATAATTTAAATTTTAACAAACTTTTTTGATAATTAATGTGAACAAAATTGAAACCACTGAATATAAATCGATGTAGATGAAGCTTTAGACACCGTTTTATTGTTGAATACAATTAGTATCTAAATAAAGATATTCTAATAAAAAAAACAATTGAAATTTTACAAATTTAACACATGAAGTATAAAAACTGTATGTACATAAATAAAACAATTTCAAATAATTGTTCAAGTATTCACTTTTATTTATATTTTTAGGTGTTTTAATTGTGCACCTAGTATTAAAACATTAACAATGTGCCCACAAAGAGAAATCATTATGGTATATAATATTAAAAATAATAAGTGCCATCACTGATGCAGCACAAGAAGTTTATGTATTGGTGCTTGTATTATTTAGAGGGCTTTGATATTATATAATAAAAACAAATGGTCAATTATTTCCTTAAGCTAAGAGTATTGTTCAAGTCTGTATGTGTTTGGCCTCCCGGGATTACAATATTAGGAGTATATCATAGGTTTCACAGGAGATGAATTAAACAAAAAATTTAATTTATGGTTATTGACTAGACTATCTGTTAAGGTTATAGCAAACCTCATGGCATCTGAAGCATAATTTAAGATTTTTATAAATAAGTAGAACTTACAATTCATGGTGCTTAATATTGGTCCGAGTTTTATCATCGAATATTGAGAGTCCTTAGCCTTATTTTTCTATAGGGTAGGTCGAGGAGAGATGGTACATACTTTTTATAAAGGTTGTACTTTTGTAAATTTAATATTAAAAATAAAACAAAACGTGTTTAGAAACTAAACATAAATTCCAACTTTATTTTAAAACATAAATACATCTATAGTTTACTTCAAGATAGCTAAAAATAAAATAAAAAAATGCTAACGTTCCATCTCACCTAAAACAGAGAGGTGAGATGGCACAGTCCAAACTGACAGATTGAACATTTAGGGTCGACTTTTTTTCTTTTGAAAATTTCATCCACAAAATCAATGCAGTGGATCCAATCTTCATTTTTTGTTGTTTGGCGTTAGTCTTCGTCACAAGCGATGCATTTATTTTCAGAAAATTCCTCTTCTGAATCGGTACCATCAGTTAACTGTAGTAATTCATCATCACTCTCCGATGAGCCTGTTTGACGTTTTGGTTTTTTCGTACGAGCCGCTTCCATTTTTTTTATTGAAACGAATTTTATTTTTATTCTTTTCTCACTTTTGGAAGATTCTGCATTTTTTTTTTGCAACTGTTTCTGGAGACGTAAGAATAGAAACCAATTGCCTTCTAGTAGTTTTAACCTGTACATTAGGTACAGCAGAAATCTGATCAAGAATTTTCCTGGCGTTATCGAAACGATTTCAGAAGCTGATAATGCATATGAATTAGTGCTACTTTGAACGTTAATTAACTTTAAAGATGTTCCGTGTACGGCGTCTGTTACATCTGTAGTGTTTTTTGCGCTGCAATTCGGTTACCTTCATTTAATGGTGATGATATTTCACTACTGGAAAAAGGTGAAATTGAATTTATAAAAAAATTTATAGGCACTATGAATGTATTGGAATATGTGAATTATATCGTTTTATGTAGGCACCTAACTGAAGTTCCGGGTATGGTATACGGCATTACTGCAACACGAGCGGAACTGTATTTTAAAACATGTATATTAGTTCATGATAATGCATTTCTGCTGTAAAAATAAAATTTAATTTAAATAAGTGGTTTTTATTTATTACCTGGAGGAAGCTGTCAGATCAGAATTATCCAAAGTTGTCAAAAGTGCATAACTTTGTATAGCATCAGGTTCAAATGGTACGATTCCAGTTGCCGTAAATGCGGCAACGGCGTTTCCTACTGTCGCGGATTTACTCCTAACTTTGAAAAAATTGATCCAAATACGAGTCTACTAATTTTTCTACCTGGATTAGCGCGAACATATTTATTGCATTCCTCATAGTAATTGGTTTTTAAAAGCATCGATGAAGAGGTTGCAAGAATTGCGTTGTATGACTTGGAAGACAAATAAGAATAACGTTTTGCTCTGCTGCATACTCAAGAATTTTTTAAAATTGCTATGGGATGAATGGCTTTCTGGGCACAAATTGAGTTTTAAGCCATTGATAAAAAATTTCGGAGGTTACATATGCTGATTTTTGAGACATGACTACTGAGGCACCCGGAGGCATTCCATCTTCAAATTCAGGCTTCTTTTGTTTCTCTTTAAAAATACCGGTAGGTGGAATAAAAACTCCTTCAGCGTTGCAACAGGGTATGACAGAAATTGTTTCTCTCTTTTCACCCGATGTAATTGCTTCTATGTTTTTTGAACCCTTCTCTGCTAAAACATGTCCTGGCCTATTATTTAATTGCAGGCCACTTTCATCCACATTAAAAATGTGCCCTGGTTTATCAAACAACTGATGTTCTGTAAAAATATTTTTCAAGACATCAAAATAACTCTTTACATCACTTCGATTCATCCCTGCAGCTCGATTTATTGAAACTCCTTCAGATTTTCTGATAGATTGGAGCAATGGATATCCAGCCATTTTTGTTTCTTTATTAAATTTGTGTTTAATTTAGAGTTGCTCAGCCAAATTATATACCATAGCTCTAACGGTGTCTCCTAAGCTACAGCTTGATCCAAGGGAACGTTTTTTTAAATCATTACATTTCATGCGGCTGCATAATGTACTGGCTGGAATTTTATAATATTGTGCAGATTCTCTAAGAGTTTTGTTCCATTTCACCTCGTGTTCCATCTCTCCTAGAATTACTTTATCTGTTTAACTACACAGCTGACATACTGTTTGGTTTAAAGTTACTCCACAGAAATTGTGTCATTCATCAGTCAACAAATCTAAATTAAATAAATTAGTTCAAGATAAAAATATTTGAAAATGTTATTTATAGAAATCCTTGCCTGTTTAAATCGAACCAATATTTCATATTGAATTCGTACTACTAAAAGAGGATTCCTAGAAACTAATAAAAGATTTGCAAATCATTGCTTATAGTTACCATTTCATCTTGAGATATCAACAATTACCTTTGTTAATGTGAAATATATTAACTATGATTCGACGTTCAAAAACAACGCAAGGATATTGCGTACTTTGAATCAGAATATGGATGATCTTCTATGTAGCATATGTTATGTTTGAAAAGTTGTGCTATTGCTAAATATACATTTATTTCATGGCCAAATTTTCCACCTACCTCCCATCTAGGATCGTTTATTTTTATTTTTATTGTTTATCAACATTTCGAAAATCATACACATCCATTCTTATTAATAATAAAATCTGTATAGGCAACTATTAAATAATCATCACAATTCAAGTGGAAAAACAACCCCTGAAAAAAAATCCCACGCATTATTCACTAAAGTGGAAAACAAATAGAAACGAAAAACAAAAAAAAAAATGGAAAAGAAATATTTCTGAAAAATCCAAAATGTAAACAAAATTAAAATTCTGCGCGTATGAATATGTTTATTTGTTTTTGGGAAAATCACCAATAAATCTTCCATGGAAATTAATCTATTTAGCAGTATAGAGAGCTTAAAGCATATATATATACTCACTCGTACTATCGAACTATGTGTATGTACTTCGCAAAATACAAAAAAAATATTATGCTACAAAAATGAAAACAGCCATTTCCTTCCGTCACACAAATTTTTTTGCTTTTGTTTCGGAAAACCCCAAAATTTTGTTTAAAAATTAAAATTTGTTTTGTTCAGATTTTATAACTCGATTTTAAATAATACTCGTACACACATTAAAATAATCAAATGAACATTACTTAGAGAATGGTGAAAATTTATTATCTATATACATATACACTGTTGTGCTTTCTATATCGTGCCAAGGATACAGAATATTATTACACAATGAATTATAGTCTAACATTTTACTGTATGAGATAAGAATGGAAAACTAACATCGGAAGGGTGGAATTATAATGAATTTAATTCTAGCAATAATGGCAAACATGAGGTTTTCCATTTATTGATGAGTTTTTGTTCTATATGCTGTACATACCATAAGAAATGGGAATGGTGGAATGAAGATGGGAAAACATGATAACAGAATACAAATTTTATTTAAAATTGTTTGTGGCGTGGATTTAAAATTTATAAAAATTATTATAAAAATATTTACATGTGCACAAGATGTTATTAAGGAGACTGAATTACTTCGCCTTGCAAGGAACACAAAGTTAATATATGACTAATATGCATTTAATTTAACCAAGTATATAAACTATTAGAACATATTAGAACATATTTTAATGTACATACATCATAATAAAGCAATGCCTCGCTTTCAGAATTCGTGCCATCAAAGCTCACTACTTTAAAACTGCTGGCTTAAACTGCTGGAAAAATTTACTAAGGGTTTCTGTTTTCCGGCTTTTTTGATACTGATGGATATCTATGTCACTACTCGGCACAGAAAAATTAAACACTATTTGGTTTTTTAAGTGTATAATTATTTATAGCAATGAAGAGCATTCTGAACTTGTCGGTTTACTTTAAGGTTTCTTTCTTCTTATTAGTCGTTTGTAATTAAAATGTCTTTTTCAAATAACAAGAACGCTTAGGTCAATTTTTTGGAAACAGACCAGCATTTTGTTTCACTCATTTTATCCCACAATTTTATTATGTTTTCAATTGCATTCGATAATAAGACTAAAAATGAGTATCAAGAATTTTATAAAAGCATCAGTTATAACCAGTTATATGACTAATATTCTAAAATAAAGATGGCTCTGATTTTATGCAATTTTTAAAAAATTGTTTTTACATTTCGATTTTTAACCGCTGTTTCGATTTTTAACCGCTTTTAACCCATTTTGCCTTCGAAAAAATGCCTTCGAAAATCCAACAGACATGTTTGTCTATTGCAGAAAAACATGAAATTTTGACATAATTAAGCCGTGGAATTACATCAAGTAAATTAGTTAAAAATTATTCAGTGCATCGGCCAACAATTACAAGCATAAAGAAAAATCAAAATGTAATTTCTAATTTCATAAGTAAAACCCAGGTAAGCCCAGGTAACCGGAAAACATTAAAAGCACCTGAGTTCCCTAAAATGGAAGAAGCTCTTTATAATTTTGTATTCAGCGAGGATAGCACGCAACTATTTCAACATCAATTTTGTGTGAGAAAGCGATTAAATTCAATCAAAAAATTGGAGAAAATACAACGAAAAAATTGTGTGCCAGCAGTGGTTGGGGTAAAAATTGTAAAAAAACGCCATGGCATTTCAGTGTTGAAAATTGTCGGTGACAAGCTTTCAAACAATGTTTTAGCAGTTGATCCATTTGTGATTCAATTAAAACAAAAATTAAAGGATCTTAATGTTACTTCCGACCAAGTGTACAACGCCGATAAAAGTGGCTTGTTCCGGAAGCTTTTTTCGATAAAACACTAGTTCGGGTAAACGAAAAATCGGCACCGGTTTGAAAAGTAAGTAAGGAAAGAATAACTCTGGTTAGATAATGCTCCTTGTCATCCCCGTAATTCTGAATTGACCATTGCCGGGTTAAATGTAACCTTAAATGTTTTATACTATCCACCTAACTGTACTGCTTTACTACAAACCATGGATCAAAACGTCATTAACCTAACTAAAATTAATTATAAAAAAAGTTTATTAGCACATCTCTTTGCATCAAATAATGACACCAGTATGGAAATTTCCATAAAATCATTAAATTTAAGACATGTAGTAAGAGTTTTGGCGAAAGTTTTGGACAATTTAAATGAGAAACTGTTGGAAGCCATCAATGCATGCTAAATCTGTTGATTGGGATTCTGAGGAGGAAATACCTTTCAGTGAATTGCGCAATTATAGACACAGCAATGGAACAAACGTAGAAACCTTAAAAACAATGTTAGGACAGTTTCCATTGGTGGATCAGGTTTCGTCACAAGATGTTGAAGATTGGATAGGTGAAGTAAATTTTTCTTCTAATCTAAGTGCATCAGATGGAGAAAGTAGTGACAGTGATTATGTAGCACAACCCAACGTGGAACCCTTAAAACTTGAAGATGTTATCATCCAAGTTTCAATATTTTATTTGTGTTTCTAATGCCTTGTCCTATTATTTTTTAAATACAAATGATAAGAGATACTCTGAAATCAAGTAACAAATTAAGTGTTCGGTACATGTGGCATGTTCGATAGTGACTATTGGTCTGGTTTAAATTAAGTTGCGTGAATCGAGCTTCTACTATTTATATATATATATATATATATATATATATATATATATATATATATATATATATATATATATATATATATAAAAGTTCTAATTCTGATTGATTCATAGAAGAGCCTATATTTGAACTTAAAATGTAAGAATCCTCTCTACCATTGATACTTGCAACACTATACTAGATTCATTAGCTTAATTTTTCGTTATTTAATGTCTGAATTTCTCGAATACATAATTTTTGTATTTAACTTTTTATTTCATTTATTTCTAATAAATTTTCTGGAAGCCACCTCAATTTAAATAAAGGATGTAAACAAGTAGCCAACAATGCATGATGTATGAATTTCACAAGATTAGTTGAAAATTTTATCAAACCTGGTTTCTAAGCATTTGATTAGTCACGTTTCATTTTAAATTTTTTACGGTCGTGTTCTTAAAGAGAAAAACATCAGAAGCAACTGTCCGTATTAAGTGGAGTTTTGTCTCTCAGGCTATCTCATGCTCGATTTGTGTCATAGCTTTAATGAATTTTTCCAAATATTCAAACTTAAACTGTTTAAATAAAGAAATGTTTAATTTAATTGAATAGTATTTCTTTATATTAAACCAGATGTCTAATTGCATTAAACATCGAGTCCCATCGGTTTGTACAAGAAAAAATAAGTTGGCATTTTGAAGCTTCCTTAACTATTTCCGCTGATTTTGGCTTGCGTGAGAGTGTGGAAGAGCAAAAAAAAAAAATGAAAATTTTCAAAGTAGTTTAATAATTTAAATAATTTTGGTTGTATGTAATTGAAATATTTTACAAAATAGTGGGTAAAAGAGTAATTAAAATAACAAATTTAAATAATATTTAAATTACAATAACAAACTACAAACTAAAAAAAAAGTAATTTCATTACATAATTAAATTTTACCTGATTCTGTTTTTACGCGATAGATACGTTCCGCAAAATAACTCGCGTAAAAAAAAACTCGCGTAAAAAAAAAATTCGCGTAAAAAAAAATCGAGAAAAAATATTACATTTAATGTAAATATATAATAAAAAAAAATTATAAAAGTAGGCGAATTAAAAATTGAACTTAATCTTATTTACATTTAATAAATTCATAAACTTTAACGACAAAAATTAAAAAGAGCAAAATATGTAGTCTGTATATTTAGTCAAAACCGTCAATCCATTAAAAAAAATGCCACAAAATTTGTAGTTATTAATTGCTGTCGCTTTCGGACCAGAGACGCATTCGTCCAGTGGTACTATTCTGGGAGTTCCCTGGGAATATGAAATTGAGGAAAGATTTTATATGTAATTTCTATTCAAATATATTTTTTCCGACCTGACGAAAAAAGTTCGATTTAAATATTTATAAATTGGTAATAATTATTCCTTTACCAAAATTGAAAGGGAAAATTATTCAATTTAATACTAGCTTTTAACCTCAGAATGCCAGGCAAAAAAATACAAATTTACAAAATCATTCCCCAATTCCCTAATCCCGAGGAATTACTAGAATAGTGCCACAGAGACACATTTTGGATTCCATCAGTGTGCTTAATTAGTGTCGGTGGGTTCGTGCGTCTAGCTACAAATTAAGTGTGTGAAGTTATCCCAGGATCTCATCCCAGAAAAAAATATTATGTTCATCAGGTAATACTTATTTCATCCCATCCCAGAATTTTTCAAAATCATCCCCGAAAATTGTGTAATTATTTGAAATCGGGGATTAAGTACTCAAGATCGAACAAGTTTCTACCTTCTATAAAGAAAAACTGACAAATCATAATCAATGGGATTTTCAATCCCGATCAAAGTTTGTATGGAAATAAATTTAATATATCCAATAGAAATTGTTATTAATTTTTCTCAAAAATGATTAGAGTTATAAACGATCTCATGCGAAATCGAATTGATATCATGTCCACTAACTATGAGCAAAACGACAAGTTTAGCCGTATGTTGAGATTTTCGCTATTGGCCAATAAGAACCGCGAGTGTCGTGATCGTATCCACTAATTACCAGCCGAACTACAACACCAGCCGTATGTTGAGGTTTGCGCTATTGGCCAATATGTAAATACATGGCCCAACGACGAGTGCCGTGGTCGATTTCATCTGATTTTGAATTGCGATCATATCCACTAACTACCAGCCAAACTACCATACCAGCCCTATGTTGAGATTTGCGCTATTGGCCAATATGTAAATGGTCCAACAAGGTCAAATCTCAACATACGGCTGGTCTTGTCAATCAATTCGATTTCGCATGAGATCGCTTATAACTCTAATAATTTGTGAGAAAGATTAATAACAATTTCTATTGGATATATTAAATTTATTTCCATATAAACTTTGATCGGGATTGAAAATCCCATTGATTATAATTTGTCAATTTTTCTTTATAGAAGGTAGAATATTGTTCGTTCTTGAGCACTTATTTCCCAATTTCGAACAATTTCTGGGATGATTTTAAAAAATTCTAAGATGGGATGAAATTAGTATTACCAGATGAACATTATATTTTTTCTGGGATGAAATCCTGGGATAACTTCCCATTCTTCTACAAATTCCGACATTTAACCACAAATAACTACTACAGATAGCCAAACTATATGGAGGAATCATGAATATAGACTGAAATAAGGGGAAAAAATTGTACCCTGGACGAAAAGGCTATATTTGAATTTTATTGTCTTTTTCATTCCTTTAGCATTGATATTACGATAAATGTATATATATATATATATATATATATATATATATATATATATATATATATATATATATATATATATATATATATATATATATATACATATGTATATATATATTGGTAGTTGTTATCATCTTAATTGTTTTTAATATACTGTTTTAAATACTGTTGCTGATTAAAATTTAAATTTTCCGTTCTTTGTTTGAAGCCAAAACTTTCAGTCAAAAACGTTTCAAATCAATTTATTTTGACCAATTAACTTTTCCACTAGTCAATTTCAAACAATATGAAAAGTTTAAATATTTTATATTTGAATAAGCTTTTAGCTTTTGTAGCCATTTCTTTGAATGGAATAACAAAAATTAATAAAAATGAGAACTGGTTTGAACGATGTTCATTCATATACAATGAATTGGGAATGACACCTTTCCAAAAGTATACTGAGAGCAAATGGAAAACTGCCAATACAGTATATTATATACATGTATCGAAAACTTTTCGAGCGATAAAAATTTAGAATCGATCCTAACTCAATGACATTTTATAACTCATTGAAGATAGGACAACTACTTTAAATAGTTGTAAAGCATATTATTTGAATCTTTACACAAGAAAAGCTCTTTTATACATCAAATTCAATTTGTCTTTGGTTTGATATGTATATATATTATGTACGAGTACATTAAAATTAAATTCAAAATAGGGAAATCCCTAAAGGCTACTATTATATAAACAGATCGAAAGTAAAATATTTTCTTTATAGCCATCGAGGAATAATGGATGAAGAAATTTATCAATGCGTGAAGGGCATATTAATAGGATTTAGATTTATTTGACAAACGTATCTCGAAAATATAAATCGATATCAATCGATAAGCCTAGATTCCAACAACCGAAAAATTGGGTTTATATTTATAATTGATTTCGAGATTTGAACAATAATTCCTTATATTTTATGTAATCGTTTATTTTAAGAAACAATCTCATTTTGAAAAATTAATTTTATCTTTTAAAAATCCACTTAAATGGGATATATTCGAAATTAACTAACGATTAACGAGCAGCCAATGTACAAAACCTTTATGCTAATGATTTATAAAAATTTACATTTTAATTTCGAGTAAATAATTATAATGCCCACAATGTATGTACATACTCCCACCATAATAACATATGTACAGCCATAAGTAGATACAGGTATGTATATGTATAATTTACATATTATGAAAATAATTGAAAAATAAATAAACTTGTACGTGGTTTGGTTGTTATTCTTTCATTTAGTACTCAACCAAATGTATTTTGGTTCAAACCACAAAAAATAAATTTGGAAATACTGAGATTTTTGTTTAACATTATTATTAAATGTTTTATTTAGTTGTTAAAATTATATTTTAAAATTAATTCTAAATAAAGCTACTTGGTTTTGATATTATATACATAAAGCTTTTGGTTTTAAAAATAAGCTTTAAGCGTGTACATTGCTTTCAACATTGAAAATTGTCTCGTCGTGCTGATATATCAACCACCAAATTCTACAATTATGTTATGTTTGTAAAGATAGGCAGGTTTCATCACCAAATATTTGACATTAATATTGACATTATTCCGATAGCCATTTAGAAATAATATTGGGCAAATATTCGATGGTTATGGCATTAACTCTAACACAGTCAGTTAGATAAAATTAAATAGCCCAAATATATGCGTAGTTTGGCTACCTAAAAATCTAATATCATTGGCGAGTGCTCAATTGCGAATATAATTAGGAATGATACAAACATTTAAGTATAATATATTGTTTCGTTTGAGTTCAATGCATCCAATTTGAACTCAAAACATTACATTCATTCTTTTCATTACGGTTAAAATAAAAAAAATTCGGAAAAAAATTTTACTAGAAAATAATTAAGTGAATTTTTCGAGAAAAATTTTTTTCTTGTAATTTTCAGTTAGTTTTTTTTTAAATTATCAGACCTGAAATATTTTTTCGTGATGAAGGTTTTACATAAAATATTTTATATTCAGAAGGATTGAGTATTTATGTACGAGTTGTGCATAATGTCAACTCAAATAATACTTTTAGGAATATACCAATAACCCATTAATTCAAAGCAGTATGCGTATATATAAACTGATTTTCCAAAAGAACGATTCGTCTAAAATGTAAATATTGTGAATTAATTTGAGTGATATATCTTGTATGATTGTAATTTCAATTTTTTGAAAGGTACCCATTGATGATTTGAAATATAAAATCAATTTGAAATATAAACAACACATTTAAGTTGAATTTAACTTCCCATTCGAAATATGTATTTCGGTTTCGAAATCATAATATTTACGTGAATAAAATATTTTCAATAACTGGGTAGTAGAAAAAATTTTGGTCACAAATAAGATTTGCAGAACTAATTTTTCTACTATAAAAATTTTCGTGATAAAATTTAAAAAAAAATTCTGGAAAAAAATTTTACTAGAAAAAAAAAGAAAATGACTAATTGATTCTTTGATAGTAAAATTATTTTCCTTAAAATTTTCAGTTAGGTATAACTTTTTTACTCCAAATTACATAACGGAAATATTTTTTTATGATAAAAGTTTTACATGCAAAATTTTTTTTTCATAAGATTGAGAACGATTTTTTTTTTATGTTTCCATAATTTATTCCTGATGATTTATAAAACGAGTTGTGATTAATTAAGACTCAAATTACATAGTTAGGAAGATACCATGACCCCATTACAACCCCATTACATCGTACAGTCTGCGAATATAAGGTGAATTTCCAATTTAAATAACGGTTCGTCTAAAATGTAAATAATGTGTCATAATTTGAGTTATATGTCTTGTATTAAATAATATTTAAATTCAATTTTTAGATTTCTTAAAAGTAAAACAGTGAATATAAAGTCAATTATTCGTTTTGCTTGAACACATTCCCTTATATTATTATAACACATTAAGATTTTTTTTTAATTTTTTCAACACATTTAAAAAAAAATTTGGAAAATTTTTAAAATAATTAACTGATGTTTTTGTGATAAAATTTGTTTCCTTGACGTTTTCCGTTAGATTTAATTTTTTTACTCAAAATTATCTTAGCGGAAATTTTTTTTCATGATAAAAGTTTTAAATGAAATTTTTTTTCAGTTCAGAAAGATTTTTTTATATTTTTATAATTTAATGGTATAATTGGATTTATAATGCAAGTTGTGAATAATTAAGACTCAAATAACACTTTTAGGAAGTTACCAAGAACTAATTAAATCTCAGGAAGACGGTGCCATCTGCGAAAATAATGTGAAATAATTTGAGTGATATTTCAGTTATTCGTTTTCGTTGAATACATTCACTTATATTGTTACAACACATTCCGAAATTTGAATTTCGGTATCGAAATCATAATGTTTTTCTTAAACATAACAATTGTTGAAAATTGTTTAGAGCTCCTCCAGCTACTCGAGTGTTTGTTCTCAGTTTTGTGAAACACTTAGACTTTGTTTTGATGTAAATAAGGTGTGGCCTCACGAGAACAGTTATATGGGAAATATAATCCGTCAAATTGTTCTGCATGTAATTTAAAAGAATTTGTTTATGAGAAATGGATTGTTTTACTACCGTATTTATATCTACCATCATCCTTTTACCTTTTTGCAATATAAAAAACCGAAAGTTATTTGTTCATACTTTTGTTTTCGGTGTATTTGCTCTAGGATATAAAAATTCATTCAAGCTTCTCTAAGAAATGTACTTTCCTTTAATTTCAAAAGAGTGTACGAAATATAAAACTCAGCATCACATAGAATTCACAATTTTAAATCTTGTTCATATATAAATTTTTCAAGTTTTTTTTATTTTCATATACGGAACGATGATAGAGTATATAGATATGGAAAAGCAGTAAGTAAGAATTCCTGTGTTATTTCCGTTGTGTTGTCTTTTGAAAAAAAAAGTAGATGCTGGAGTGGGAAATTAAATTAAAATATAAATGTTACTTGTATGTATATGCATACAAAATTCTTTAAACTAATAATTTCTTATTAATAATTCGTAGGAAGTATATACATAAGATAATTGGCTTTCTTATTTGTAGCATATAGTATCTGTTTATGTTCGAGTTGTTGGCTGAACTTTTTTTTCCAAAGAAAGCTTTATAAAACAAAACCTAATTTTCTCGATATAAATATATAAAATATATATGTTGGATGAATAATAATCTTACTGTAATCAGTAATATATGATATAATCTGTAAAGTATTTATAATCAAGTGCTTTTGTTACTAAGTAAGTAGTGATTGTATTTGTAGCAACGTAGAAATATTTTCTTCGACATAATTTAATACTCATTAATTATTTTGTTGAATAATTTTAATTTAGATCGCATAAGATCTAAATAATCTATATAAGTGTGCCACAGTCCGTACCTATTTAATAAAGTCGTAAGAATCCAGAATCTGTTATATCGTATCGAAAGATGACTAAGTTATTACTTGCAATATTAAGAGGTCTGAGTTAATGTAATTATTTCCAAAAACTATTTTGTGCCCTTTATTATTGGGTACTAAAATAAATCTATGGCTGTATCTAAAATAGGTCGTAAACGCATTCGTACGATTAACACGTATTCGTACACAATTAAGGTTAGTTTTTACCTTACTAATAGTATACAACCATCGAAAAATTTGGTCTTTAAGACAACTCGTTTCATCAGTTTAAACTGTTTCTTGAGAAAATAGTTTATGTGACTAGCTACCCCAATTAAACCGCAAACATAGGATACTGCATTACTACGTACGTTTTGGAAGTCGAGGTTGAATAGGTATACAATATTGGTTTAACCGATTATTGTGATTACCATCTACTGCCAACACGGATTTTTAACATGACCTATTCAATGTGTAGTTACTTAGTTTGTCATGGTCTCAATGGCATTTTAACCTTATTCTACCCTTTTTTTTATCAGATATAATGTTATGTAGAAACAATGGATTTTCTTCTGTTTAAAAACCATCCAACTCTAGAACTAAATCCAAAATATATCTAATTACGAAATTCATAAACTGGCTCATTACAATGGTGGTTTTAACAGTCAGATTGCATATATGAGATGATATTTCACTGTGTCAGATTTTAATTTAGCTTCGGTTTATATTCGAAATTTACAGTCCATTAAAATGCCAATTGTTAAACCATCTGGTTTCTGGTTTTATCAGTGTATGGAACTTCATAACTATACGCACGCTTAACATCTAGAAATACCGCAACTACTTTCAAATTATAGTTTTCACTTACCAAATCAACTTTTTACAACACTGAATTGCAGAATGGTCCTTATGAAAACCATATAGGTTGTAGATGGCAACAATTTATTTTGCCTTATAAAAACATTCAGAATACATATAAACATTCAGATAATTGGTTGCCAGGTTTCTGGCTTTATCTGCATCCATATTTTATTTAGTGCTCTCAACAAATTAATTTTCGCTTTTTCGTTTAATCTCTACGTCGTCGTATAACTAACCATATTGGTTCCTGGAGTGGTAGATTTAGTATTATAGAAACTAGCACTCTTATGAACTCATCTCATTCAAACAAATCATTCATCTTACAGTCTCTTAAACTTACTCTCTCATTTAGTATTTGTCCCTCTAAATCATGTGTGTACATTCGAAATCATTAATAAAAACTCTTGTCCCTTATCACGATTTACCTGTCACTATTAAATATATTCCATACATTCCTATCTAAAGTAGACACATATTCCCGCCTGCTTCTCCGTTTTACTTTCCGAATACCTCTTTTTAATCTACCATACACGATTCTATTATCGATAAACATATTTCTGTTGTACTCACGTAAAGCTACTCGTTTCTTTTCATACCAACAAGCTTCCTCATTATTCAGTTTTGAACCACTCCTCATTCACACAAATTATTTATGCATTAAGTTGGTTCGCATTCAGATCATTTAGACCGAGAACCTCATTCATTTCTTCCACCCATTTATTTTGATTCATAATTTTACGATGTTTTTCATATGCCTAATTATCACCCATGATCAATTTGATGACTCAAATAATTTGATTAGCCAGCCCATTATTTATCAATGATAAATCGATCGGCCTACAAATTGCCACCCAATCCATTCGAATAATTTTTGATCTCATCAATAGCTCTCTTTCGTTCATCACCATTCTGTGCTGGGGGAACATACACACTTAGAAGTAATAGATTTCTTTCCATGTTGACGGTTTCGCCAACAACAGCTTCCAAAAAGGAAAAAAGGAATCTGGCAATACTTATGTCATTCTTTTTTCTCACAACGTTGGAAATTCATTTCCAAAACGCAGACAATTGGTGGGAAATTGCATGAAAATGCTGTGCAAAATTTGGTCGCCAACAGTGCCCGGTATACGCAAGTTTATTGTTAAAGCTCGTGAAATTCGTTTCATTGTTAATGCACCAAGACGTGAGCGTGTTCGTACAGTGCGTACACCCGAAAATATCGAAGATATCGAATGAAGTCGGAGCAACCATTACGGTCAATAGAGATACCTATCGCACCATGATAACCGATTTTTTTGCGCCCGCTCTTCATGGTTATTGCGTCAAATGTGTGATAGTCGTTTAACTAGCCGAAATGGTGTTATCAATTGGCCGGTAAGAAGCTGGATTGAACTCCATTGGATTTTTTTCTGTGAGGCGCCATCAAAGACAAATATTATGCCGACAAACCTGCGACAATTAAGCATTTGAAGGCCAATATTTGTTATCGCCGGGATACGACCCCATACACTCGAAAAAGTGCTCGAAAACAGTTGTACTTTAACAGTTATTAAGGTGACTGGCTAACTTGCCCAGCCTCACCAACGAATATCTATTCAGTTATTAATTGTATTATTTCAATGCAAAATTGATTGCAAAAAAGCTCATCGAATTGAAGTATAAGTATTATGGAAATAACGAACCCACGAGTGTTGGCCTTTTTACATTAACCTTTGTTAAAATTGTATAATTTTTTTTTAGCTTTTTTTTCAAACTTGAATTACTTATTGTAGTCCTTTTGTGTATGGTCGAGCTTTTCCGTAATAAATTTACTATATAATTGCGCCTAAATGACCAAATAATGATAAAAACCTTTTTATTACTTAATATATTATATCCTTCTTTTTATATTTTATTAAAATAAACTAAATTATGATTTTTTAAAGTATGTTAGTTAATATTTTGTAGCTGTTGTTGTCATTAATATAAAATATAATTCGTATAGTAGGTATACATACAACATAGTCCCTGGGTGGATGAAAATAATCGTAAAAAAATTAAAATTTTGAAATGACCAAGCACATACTCCCACCCACACCCACACCTTCAGCAGAAAATGTTGGTCCTTTTTTTATATTTTTAATTTCACTAAAAATCCATTATAATTTGCATATAAATTTGAAAATAAAAAAGTTTTAATTCAATTTTTTTTGCTTTTCCTTATCACTCCGAGTGTGTGTGTGTGCGTGTATGTTTAGGTATATCTGTTTGGGAGTTCAGTTCGGCCTCATTTGTTTGCTACATATAGGCTCCGCTCGTATAACAGAGAGGGTATACTCGTATAACAAGTAACATTCTCGATGCGTACATACCACAAGTACAGCCGGTCCTATATGCATGTACATACAACGATATGATAATAATTTTCAAAATTTCCAGTTCAAAGTTTGCTACCAGCACCAAAACAAACAAAATACGATGGATATGAGCATAAAAAAGTTTGTTTTATGACTAAATTTTTATCTACCATTAGATGGAAAAGTTTAACATTTTTCCAATTACACATTTGTTTATATTTTGTTTTTCGTTTAGTAAGATTATGTTTTACTTTTATTTTAAATATTTTATTTCAATTAGGATTGCTAAATTGCTAAATGGATGTGATGTTATGGGTGGGCCAAAGTCTATTGAGATTTTATATTATCCCGTAACTTTTTTTTTTTAATGCCTATGACTTAAGATTTAATTACATGTATGTTTCTATATAGATGTGTGATTGGAATTAAAATAATAATAAATTTATGTTGTTAACTACAGTAATTAAAATTTATTTTTCGGTCAGATAAGTTGATTTTGGATAATTAAAATTAAAGAATGTACATAAAATAATTTTAATTACCAAGTACTTTCTGGCCAACTATATATTGAATATAAAGGAAAGGAAGTATGTATATGTGTCTGTCTTATAAATTGGGCTTGTCCAAGGAGTCAGATCGGCAATAATACTTTTTGGATGGTGCAAATTAATTTGCTGGTGAACCTTTTTAGGGGAGAACCGCCTTTCGGTAGGCGAAGAGGTCACTGTCGGCGACGATGGCTCCACGGCGTAAAGAGCGATCTCGCATCATCAAATTGTCTACAACGGTTTGAAGAGCTGGCTCGTGATCGACACCGGTGGAGTCAGATTGTTGACACGGTACGAGTCAATAATGGCCCGTAAAAACCGCAAAATAAAATAATATTTGCCACAGTATTAATTTTTGTTGTTCAATGTTCAGTTTCTCTTGTTTGAGTTCAATTTTTTCCTCCAATTTTATCATCTTGGTCAAATAACTTTCGTCATTCATCACGTTTGGTCTGGCGTGGTTAGTTTTTCTGACTGATGACCGAGTAAAGTTGGTGCCTGAGCATCCACTGGCTGCGCGGTCAAGGATTTGTCAGTTTTAAAATCCACTGATGATCTAGGATGGTCGAATCTATGGATATAATATCAATTATTGTAATAAAAGAAGTTTTGATAGTATTAATTAATCACACAATGGATTGTTGTTCGTCAAGTTCTAGCAAATCAACGTCTCCATCAATGGCTTGTGGCGTCATTATTCCTATCCATTTACTTTAGTTCGGTTAATGTTTTTATGGCTTTTGTCCCACATTCACCTGTTGGTTTTGGCCTTCTTCGTGTTGCTCTTGTTGGTTTTGGCCTTTATCAGTGAGTATCTCCCTTTTGAGTACAATCTGAAATAAAACTGTAAAATGATAATGGATTTGAAAAAGGTTTGGTTATAAGACTAACTTTTGACCTTCCAAAATTTTCTTCACTTTGATCTATCTCTATTTGCCCTCCTAAGGCATTTAAATGTGTGCCCAAATGGTTTCAGTCCGCATCTCGCGTCCCATCCATTTTGAAACCAATATTATAATAAAATTAATATTTAATAACATTTATACAATTAATAAAACTAACAATTAATAAAACTAAATCTTTTGCCAAATCTAAATTCATTTCCAAAAAATCAATCAGAAATGCTTTTTGTGCCTCAATTTATCCTTTGAGTGTTTTCTCCATTTTCCTATTTAAAATTAATAAAAATTCACACCTTATTGCATACACTTCTTTGAAATATACTTAAGGTGATTGTCCGATTTCGGGATTAGCCTAGAATAAACCGGAAAACCCCTATATATTGTTTTTTAATTTTGTTTTATACAAATTAATTTTTAAAATATATTTCGCAATCTATTAATTATAATTTTGTATCTAAATAATACATTTACTGTTTAAAATAGGAATTCCACATAGATAATATTTGTATTTTCACGACCAAAATAGTTGGTTAAAAAGTTTTTTTCATATGAAAACATTTTGACGTACTATTTCTTTTCATTTCCATAGAACGAGAATCGAAATTGATTATTTCTCACTGAAAATATTTTTCACTACTTTTCACAGACCGAGAATCGACCCCCAGTGGCCCTATTCTGGTAATTCCCGGGGATTACGGTATTGGGGAATAATTTTATGTGTAATTAGAGTTTAAATATTTTTTTCTGGCATACTGAGGTAGAAAGCTAGTGTTAAATTGGGAATAATTTTTCCTTTCAATTTTGGTATGGAAAAATATTCTCAATTTATAAATATTTACAACGAACTTTTTTCGTCAGTAGGCCGGAAAAAATATATTTTAACAGAAATTTCATATAAAATCTTTCCCCAATTTCTCGTGGAATTACCAGAATAGGGTCACAGGAGACCTATTATGAAATTTTTCGAATTCCATTTTTTTCGATATCGAAAAAATTCACCCTATTATAAAGCTAAAAAATAAAAACTCGAGGCGTTTTTTCTCGAACGCACATGCTATCGAATAAATTCGTCCTATTATGAAACTAAAAGAAAAATTAAGAATTATTAACTTTGTTAGTAATTCTTAGTTTTTCTTTCAAAAATATATTATAAATTTTTTTTTTAATAATAATGTGTTCAAATAATAATAATAATTATTGAATATTATTTAAAGAAACTTCGATACTGGCGTAAAAATTTCGATTATCGATTATCGAAAAAAATCGAAATCCAACATATCATATTAGGACAAAAACGCATCGAATCGAATTTTTTCGATATCGAAAAAAATCTAAATCGAGAAATTTCATATTATGCCCCCAGGAAAACAATTAATAACCATATTCGGTTTGGAAGCACCAATGTTGTTTACAGAAAGTAACTATACGGATCACAAACCTTTGAATATTATTAAATATGTAAATTATATCAAAGGGGGGATTGTGCATCCATAAAAATGCTTCTTCGATCGAGCCCGATTTAAAGTATAGTCCACCGAAAATATAATGGAGCTATATTTTTTATAATATGATATAAACAGAAACAGTTACTGTTAAAATAGTTGAAGAAAGGTGAAATAGTCGAAACACTTGCCATTTCCACAAACCGAAGGTAAATGTTTGGGCAGTTATTGAATTTTCGGTTAGTTATTTAACTTTAAAGAGCACCACAAATAGGCCAATCGAGAATACTATTGTGTCGTCATGGTAATATCTGAAAAGGATGCTTGCATTTACACTTCTGGAGCTATTCATTTTCCATGTCAGTACTAAAAAGGATGACTTTGTTTTTACACTTTTTAAGGCCATTGTTGGATCGAACCGTGTTGACAAGTTAACCACTGTTGGGATATTACATGTTAAAACAGCGTAAATAACATAAAACGTACATTACATGTAAAAAATTAAGACAACATCATTCGCAGTGCCATCTATCAACCTGTTAGTAATTTTAATTTAAATCAAAAATTATTGTGACATTCATTATTTTGTCGAAAAAAATTGTACACTGTTAACTATTCATAAAATAGTAAGAAGATTTGTTAAGAGATGGTGTTTTAGTAACAAATAGATTTCATAAGAGATAGGCCGTCAGTTTTTACATAATTTCGTTTTTTACATTTTTTACATATAAAATGTATAAAATAACCTGTTGTAAATAACACGTCTTTTACATGTAAAAACTGTGTAAATTGCATCGTTTAGTTGTAAATACACGATGTAATTTACACAATAGTGAATTTAATTCCATATTCGTTTTGATCACGATGGTCAGCTCTTCATATTGTTGTAGAATATGCCAGATAGCTTAGCTCTCTCTGCCGTAGAGCCATCGTTGTCGATAGCGTTCTTCGTCTATCAAACGGTGGCTCACCATTTCAAGATCTCTGAATCCTTCGGTTTGGATCAGCACGCAGAACGTGACCGATCCAGCTCACTCGCTTAAGATTTGATTTCATGCACTTTTGGTATTTTATATTCCAAAGTTCAAAATAATATTAAAAGTGATCCCAAATATTTCTGGAATTTTTTCAGTGACAAGAGGAAAACTAAAGGATATCCAGCCACTATGCATCTGGATAGATCATGTGCTTCAAAACCTAAACAAATAGCAAACCTGTTCTCATCATTTTTCCAAACAATTTACAGTCCTGATAATTCACCTTGTAATAATCATCCTCCGAGCTACGCAAATTGTTCAACACATATCCAAACTTTTTCTGTAGAGGAAATACTAACTGAAATTAAATCACATATAGTTTACAAGCCTTTAAAAATCATCTTTAATAAATCATTGCAAACCGGAATTTTCTGAAGGCAATTCCTTCAAGAAAACAGTTTTAAGTCATCTATCATTTCATCAACATGGATTTATCCCTGGCAGATCAACTACCACCAACCTAGTTGAGTTTACTATAGCATTACTACTAAAGCTTTAGAAAATCATCAGCAAATTGACACCATATACACTGACTTCAGTAAAGCTTTTGACTCCATTCAACATCACCAGATATTGATTAAACTTGACAAGTTTGGTTTTTCGTCAATGTTTGTCAAATGGTTTCAATCTTAGTTAACGCAGAGATACCTATTTATCGAAATAGCTGGTGAAAAGTCCAATCCTATTTTGGCAAAATCTGGAGTTCCCCAGGGTTCAAATATTGGTCCCTATCTCTTCCTGATATTTATTGACGACATCACTAAAATAATTCAATACTCTTCCGTGCTTTTATTTGCTGATGATCTTAAAATATTCCGAACAATTAACGATAGAAGTGACTCTTACTAGCTTCAAGAGGATATTAATATTCGAAAAAACATGTCCAATAATTGCCAATTATAATATCAATGGAACATTAATTGAACGCGTCACTACAATTAAAGATCTAGGAGTAACATTTGTCAATGATATTTTACTATCCAGACACATCGATCATAGTATATCGAAAACCAATTTCATGTTTGGTTTTCTTCATCGTTGGACCACCGAAATTAAAGACCAAAATGTACTTTTTGTACTATACTTTGCATACATAAGATCTCAGCTTGAATATGCAGTAGCATTTTGGTGCCCCCATAAGGCTGACCACATTAGTAGAATTGAGGGTGTACAAAAGCGAGTCTTACTCTATATTATGAAAAAAACAAACTGGAACTACAACTACAATTTACCATTCCATGAGAACCTGGCTCTCTTACCACCTTACACTGTACGCTGTAAAGCATATAATATTGCAACTTTGGTTAATCGCAGGCAACAATATTGTGCATGTTTTTTGGGAAATATACTTTTGGGCCATGTAGATTCTCCGTTTATTTTTCAGAGCATTAAGATAAACGTGCCCAGTAGAAATTTTCGTCTGCATAAGTTGTTAAAACTTCAAAAACATCGTACTAATTACGACGAAAATGAACCAATCAATATGATAACCAAATTTTTTCCCGATGTTGAGCATTTATTTGAGTTTGGACTGTCTAAAGGACAGTTTAACATCAAATTAAAACAGCACTACAGACAATTATAATTTTTTATACTTAATTTTTAATTTTCAATTTTAATATTTCTTTCCTTAAAAATCTTAATTTTCTATCACTAAATCTTAAAATTTAAATTTCTTTTCTGAAATCCTAAATGTATTTGATTCGACATATTGATTTCTTTAAATTAAAAAAAAAATAAAATAAAAAATAAACATGTAAAAAACGTTATTACATTTTTTCATGTAAATTATGTAAAAAACAGCGTAAACTACATAAAACGTCAATTACATGTAAAAAACGAAGACAACATTATTCGCTGTGCCATTTACTTTAACAAATCAAAAACTTACCAACGTGCGCTTTGCTCATTATTAATTAACCTTGATCAATGGGTATTGGCAAAATCAGTTAGTTTTCAAGTTCGCGTTATAAGTTGGGAAGTGATTTGTTTTTCACCTTCACTTAAACCAGTTAAAATGATTTTTAACTTAATCAACCTGTTAATAATTACAGTAAAACCTCGATATACCGGACTAATTCAAACGAGGGCAGTCCGATATACCGATGGTATATAAAAATACATGATTTTCGTTCTGAACAATACGCACATTTAAGTATATTTTTAGTGCTTTATATATGTTAGATCATGACCCGTAATAATACCACTCTATATTATCTCTCCAAGTCCTGAGCGTATATACTTAACCTCAGATTAAGGTCACTAATAAAGAAATTCATGTTCCGACAAGTACAAGAGGCTCGCCATACGTTTTTCCGTAATGAACGGAGTTTTTAATATTTTTTCTTAACACTTTTTAATGCTAAGAGAGCTGTCTTTGAATACCACAGTGTTCTAGTACCTGTGGCCAAAATGCGTCCAGTTTATCCGAAGTCCGATATATCGGGGTCCGTTATATCGAGGGTTTACTGAATCTAAATCAAAAATTATTGTGACATTCACTATGTAGTCGAAAAATTCTACACAGTTAATTATTTCACAAATTCTATTCATAAAATAGTAAGAAGATTTTTTAAAAGATACAATAGTTACAATTGGATCTAATAAGAGATGACGCGTCAGGTTTTTTTTTACATAAAATAGTTTTTTGCGTATAGAATGTAAAAAAACAACCTTATATAAATAACACGTTTTTTACATGTAAAAAACCGTGTAAACTACATCGTGTAATTTACACGCCCAAGTGATTTTATGCGTACGATATCAGGAATTCGCATTAGAAAAGAACTTGGTATGTTCTATCAACGTCTCGTTCTATCAATGTTAGAAACCATCTCTCGTACTTATCCGGCAAGGTCCAACGTCTCACATCCATACAAGAAAACGGGTTTGATCAATACTTTGTACAATTTTAGCTTATCTGCGAGAGATAAGCAAAAGTGAGAGATCCAATATACTTGAATTAAGCACACTGTCTCCACTACTGAAACCAACGTGCAAATGGTCTACGTAGATCGGCGTGAGGAATGATGTTAAAAGGAAACTGCGTAACATGTGGAAGTGAGATAATTGAGACAGATACCATGGTCCATGGTTTTTCAAATCATACTTTATCCAGTTTGTAACCCAAACGCATTTAAAAATTTCATGACATTCCGAATATATTTAACAGATTATCTCAAATGTTTAATCATATGTATGATATAAGTACTTAACATCAACTCATAAATCACTCTTATTTATGAGCACTGTACGATATTACTTTTCAAGTTTATTGTCAACTTTAACACCAAAACTATTTATCTAGTTTATCAAAACAACAATTTTCAATGTAATGTGACCCAAATGGTTTAAACTGTGCTAAACCGAAATCGATTTAAACATTGAAATTCACAAAAACAGTTTTCATCTTATCTAAAGTATATTCAGAAGCATTTGTTATTAGAATACTTGAACGGTACATATGAGAGATGTTCGTGTATACATGTACGCATGTAAAATATACATTTTGATAATTTATGTATCGATTTTTCAAGAATTACTGAACGCATATTTTGAATACCAGATGTGTCTGAATTACATTTGTAATCATGTAAAGTGTTTTCTAATAGGAGGTTTCATTTTGAATCGTCAGCAGCTGTCAATTTTAAAACTGTCATCTTTTGACATTTGACAAGGAAAAACACCGCTTCAACAACGCATTGAAATTCACTGCCATGGTGACAATTTGGCGGCACAGTTCGCAAAACTAAAGCACTTTTCGACCGTCGCGAAATTGGTGGAAAATTGGAGCTTTTGCGACAAGTTAGTGATGTGAAGAATCGAAATAATGTGCGTCGCTCAAGAACAACTGAGAATATTGCTTCTGTAGCCCGTAGTGTTGAAAAAACTCCAGATTTGTCAACTCAAGCTGGTCGAGCACCATAAACGTCGTATGATCTAGATTTTCAACGAAACATCATCTTCAGCGATGAGACCTATTTTCACTTGGGAGGCTACGCTAATAGAAGAACTGTCGCATTTGGGGCTCAGAAAGTCCAAGAATGATTTTTGAAAAGCCTTTCTCAACATGCCACTGATTAAACCTTATTTTTCGAAAATGAGGCTGGTGCAACTGTTTATTTCAGCAAAACCGCGGTACGTGAAACGAAACAATCGCAATATTGCAAGGAACGTTTCTTGACCGTGTTAATTCTCGCAGAGGTGATCACAATTGGCCATCGAGATCTTATGATTTTACACCTTGAGACTTTTTCCTTTGGGCCCACGTGAAAGATAAGGTCTATGGAATTTGTGAAGCTATCGAGGACATACAGCCGCAAATGTGCGAATTGGTCTTGGAAAACTTTATGGAAAGTATATGGTGCTGCAATAGTAGCCCTACGGCCATTTAGCTGATATCATTTCCAAATGTTAATGGCATATCTTCCTCTTTAGAATGAAATAAAGATTCATTGATTTCTCTTAAAATATACTCGTTTTTTTAATTATCAAAATGAAACCTCTTATTGTAAAACTCTTTATATAAGGATATATATTACATTTTCGATATGTCGGTGTGTGTGTGCGGCTGTGTTTCGTAAACACATGTATTTGTTTATTTTAATATTCATTTTGAGTTTGTCACCTTGATGGTTTGACATCGATTTTGTTTTTCCTACATGAATAATTTTCTGATGTAGGAAAATAATTTTCTTAGCATATAATGGGAACTGTCCTGATGCGGGTAGATCCATATGTATGTATATATTTGTATTTGCTATACTGTGAAATCGATAAACTTGTCTCGTTTAACTTTTATAAGTATACGAGTATGTATGAGATGAAAAAATATTTCGTTGATTAAATCTAGAGTTGGACACATCGATTAACTATATGGTCGCTTTCGGAGATAGGCATTTATTTATATTATTCATGAAATATGTATGCAGAGATTAAAGACGATGGTTTAATTCAGACATTTTTTTTTACTGACTATGGCTTTTGTTCTTGTATCTTAAGCTAATATAAATTTAATTAATAAGACTTAACCTATGTTAGTTCTTAATATTAATGTGCACTCGGTAAATTCTGAATTACCTATAGCTAGATCCAGAAGATCCATTTTTTTAGTCACCCATTTTTTAGTCTATTTAATAGTTCCCTGGCTAATTCGTTGGGATGACAAACAAGTTTTAACTGGTATTTTTGGTTGTTTACAGTATCGATGAGCAAATCACATCGAAGGTTTGCACTGCGTACATACCAGGGTGCGTTCACCATTGTTCGAAGTATTCGTGACTGCACTCTTTACAGTTTTATTATGTTGGAAGCATAAGCGAAACCCCACAACTGAATACTATATGCCCAGATGGGCTTAAGTATCATTTTGTACAGCAAGACCTTACAGTCGAGACTTGTGGACGTTTAGCTTCAATATATTTTTTCCACGTGAGCTTTATATCTAAATGAAGTCCAAGATAGACAACACTTTTGTGTTGTGGGGGAGTGATGTTATTTAGTCTGACAGGCGGACACTACAGGTGAGTTTATGGAGTGTGAATGTAATGTGCGCTGATTTACGCTCGTTGGCCTTAATTCTCCATTTTATTAGCCATTTTTCGATTTTGTCTAACTGTTCTTGTAGACTCCTTGTTGCTGTCGTAGGATTTTGATGGACAGCTAGGATTGCAGTATCATCCGCAAAAGTTGAAACTTAATTTCAAGTACAAAACTGACCCCAGTGTCACTTAAATAATTTTCATTAATTTTACAGTAACTTGACGGTAATTGTGCTCTAATTTTATGTAGAAGTCTTTTATGCCATACCTTATCGAAAGCTTGGGCTATATCTCGGAACGCTGCAGAGCAATATTTTTTTTTGTTCAAGGGAGATTTCAGATACGACTCTGTGAACTTGTTTCACGGTTCCGTGATCTTTTCTTAATCCAAATTGATGATCCAGAATGATTTTTTTCTTGTTCAATATTGGCTTAAGTTTTTGCAAAAGAATTTTTTCGGAAAGGTTTGAGAGAGTTGGTAATAAGCTAATTGGGGGATATGAGTGAACTATTGTTTCATCTTTGCCAGGTTTTGGAATCATTTTAATAACTGAAGTTTTTCAGATTTCTGGATATTGACCTGGATAAGTAATTAGTTTGATACATTTATCCGGTAGATTAGAAATCATTTTGCCACTTATCAGATCATGTCCGGGTGCCTTTTTTACATCGATGTTGTACTTGATCGTTTGTTTGACATTGCGCCACTTGTATTTGATTGGTTTGCTTTCAGACGTGTCTGCAAAATTGATTAGATTTTCTTGATTTCCAACTTGCTCGTTAGGTGTAAACTCTTCGCTAAGGTGTTTTGCAAATATATTTGCTTTCTCGCCATCATTTCTTGCCCAGCTTCCGTCAGAGAGGCGTATTAGCGGGAATGAGAGTGCTGGTCATCATGTTTATTTATTTAAGCTCTTCGTCATGTTTATTGAACAAAGCGATTTTCACCGTTTTAGTCGCTTTATTTAACCTTGATTTAAGAGTAGGTGACCTGTGGAGTTGCCATTGCCTGCGTATTGAGCGTTTTGTCATTAATAGTTGTTGAATATTCGGGGAAAGTTTATGTTTCTTAAAATTTGCAGACTTGATCAGCGAAGCGTTAATCGGGCTAGCAATCTTAGCGGCTTGTTGTAGAATACTAGTTAGTTGTTGAACCGCTACGTCAATTTCATAGTTTTTCTTTAATGGAATATTTAACGAACACTTCCAGCTTATTGTAGACTTAAATATAGAACAATTAGTATGTTGATTCGTGAGGAAGCACGTTTCGGACTTTACTAATGTTCTAGGTATACCCTTTGTTCAGTAGGTTGGGTGGCCACAGTTGAACCCCTATGAACTTATCTGCTAGAGTTTTAAAGTAATTCGCAAATTGTTCGCTCTTAATTGAGTGTCTCGGTAGGCAGTAAACCGCAGATATGATGCATTTCCCTGACCACTTTTCAAGACAGATGCTGGTTGCTTGGATAAGTTCTTCACTATAATTTTGGAGTTCATAGTGGTCTATTCTGTTTTTAAAAAGAATAATAGTTCCACCATGTGATTTTTCGTTATTTGAGATCTTGAGGTATCTCGTATTTGTAAAGTGAGTTTCGGAAATCAGCATAATATCGATATCGTTTTCAATAAGAAAGTTTTGTACTTCAAGTTTATATTGCACTAGCCCATTGGTGTTCCATACAACTATCTGAATTGCATTCATTTTTGGTTTTTAATGAGAAGTTGCATGAGAGTGTTTATGTTTTGAAGCATGAGACATCTGCATAAATTTGGTTAAATAAAATCTGCAACTCATTGAGAGAACTGATCATGTTATAAATCCCATGGTCATCGCTTGTGTTTGCATTAACAGAGTTGCTTTTGACAGCTACTCCATAAGATATTTTAGGATTTATGTTTGGAGATAATTCACTATCGCTGGTTTGATTTTAGAATATGTGATTTAATTATTGTTGTTCGACTCTTTGTCGTGGAGTCATTTCCTTGCTTAACTCCTTGTATACTACACAACCTCTATATAGTTTGCAGTATTTACTACATTTTGTAACCTCTGTTAGAACATTCTTGGTACATTGTAAAACCAATTTACGCTTGTATGGTTCCAACTCAACTTTAAACAAAGGTTGTCGTTTTCTCTCGCGATTCATTATATTGATCACGCTTTTCACTTTATAGTTCATAGTTTTAAGTCCCTCGCAAATTTCGTCTGGATGCACAGTGGACTCAATCCCTTTTATAACAACCGTGATTCCTTTCGCACTCTTCAATCTATACGTGTAGAAGAAATTTTGGTTTTTTCTAAGATGGCTATAATTTTTGAATAGCCGTGCTTGAATTCTAGTTTCACTCATATTGCCACGTTTGATTTAGGCAATATTAAATTCACCGTTGGTTTTCGCGTTGAGTTCAATTACCAATTGTTTCGATGGTGCCTCTCTTAAGTAAATCGACGGAGGTCTCTGTTTAAGCTCTTCTTATTTATCTTTACTGTGATCTTCCCCACACTTCTACAGATAGAGCTTTGAACCGATTGCGCGATTCTATTCCATCCGGATTTAGTTTAACACTTTTCAGCTTAAACTTTAAAATAGCCTCTTCTGGAGATTTATGATTACGCTTTCTTTTTGTAGTCACTGTAATGTAACGTTCAATACCCGTTTGCACTACTGTTTGTTGACATTCATTGTCAAGGTTATGTCTCCAAAATTGAAATTATACCTAAATTCGTTGGCTGGTTTTCAATTTCCGTTGAAGTATAAAATGCACAAGTTTAAGGCAGCTATCAACCTTTCCTTAAAGGATCGCGCATTGGGTGCAGGAGCTCTGACAGTTACAAGGAGCTAGGACTGTCTAAAAGTCCACCATGCACCCAATTAAAACAAAACGTAAAAAAAAAATCCATTGGCTGATTCATTTAAGTAGATTAGGAAGGCAAGTTGTTGCCGGTTGTAGCTTAATGGCTAAGAGAGTTTTTCTCGTCACGCCGCGGTCTTGATTCGATTCTCGCCATTGGCTAAACATTAGAATGCACCGGATGGCACATAAAAACCGATTGTGTGTTAAAGCATTCGTTGGGCTTTTTAAGTCATAAATTAAAGATTATTTGGGCTAATAAACCACTGTTACGCAGTCGTCCAACTCTGTAATACTAGGTGGTGACTTGGCGCATTGTCCAAACGAAAGAGTATTTTGAACGGAGACAAGTTAGTAGTAAACTAGTAGTAAACTAGTAGTAAACTAGTAGTAAACTAGTAGTAAACTAGTAGTAAACTAGTAGTAAACTAGTAGTAAACTAGTAGTAAACTAGTAGTAAACTAGTAGTAAACTAGAAGTAAACTAGTAGTAAACTAGTAGTAAACTAGTAGTAAACTAGTAGTAAACTAGTAGTAAACTATCATATGCTAGTTGACTACTTTTAAAGCCCGAGGATTTTTCGAATTATGATTGAAAAAGGGTTTCAACTTATATCCAGCCACCCAATAAAATTTAAAACAAACGGAACTGAAGTAAGTCGAACCGACGTAAGTCGAGGGCAATTAGTATTTGCATTCGTGGATATACTTTCTAGCAATAGTATTTTAGTTTATATTTCTAATAGTACTATTTTATATATATAGGCATGTTCATTATTCACCCGTGTTGAGCTACTGAAATGCTATTTATGGCTATATTGAACTATATAATCTGTTATTTGGTGAGAAATTGGCACATGCAACTCCGGAGATCATCAAACTTTTATAAACGTTATTATTAACTCGGCTTATATTAGTTTTTACAAATATTTAACAAATTCTTCTAAACCAAGATGATCTAAAGAAAAATTATGTCGTGACCTTATTAAAAGACGAGACAGTATTCGGTGACAGGTACGAGTATATATCAATTTCACAAAATCATAATGAGATAAATTTGTGCTTCTTTGAACTTATTATTTCAAGTTAGACGATTGATTTCTTAAGGATGTTGTTGTTTTTATATAGACAGTAAACAGGCAGAGTAGCAGTGATACATAATCATACTTGAAATGAATTCATTTTCGCGCATATCTTAAACTCGTGTATCCAAAGAATGTTGTTTACGACATACGATATGTCGGTATCTTTGACAATTATAAATGTGATACAGACACCTGCCACACCTCATACTACATATATATGTAATTTTTTATATAAAAGATCATTTCGTTTTATGTCTTGAGATGAAAATAGATGGATATACTATATATAAAATCGATGCTTCAATTATACTAATTTTGTGTTTTATTTACGAACAGATATCCTACATATGGTTCAACATTTCAAAGGTAGTATGTACATATATATAGATGAGACTAAACGAAATCGTAAATACACAGATGTGTACTATTGATAAGATAACAAAGTTTTATTATTCGAACGGCAAATCGATTTAGTTTTTTGGCAAACTGTTTCATCACTTGGATATCGTATCATTTAACTTTATATATACAGCATAACAGATCTTAATGTTTATTATCCTAACACATCGAAATATCGTAGAAACGTATATGTTTCAAATATTCCATTTCAAATCCATCTACACCGATATAGATCTAAAAATGTCACTTAGAAACAGTCGTGCTTGATAATATATGTGTGATACGCATTTCGTTCTAATGACACCTATGTCAGCAATATTCATTATAATCTGGTTCTTCTAAATCTAACTGTTGTAATTATTTAGCTTAAGCAACACTATTTGACCTTAGTTTGGTATTCTCAAATCTTCTAAACAATTATACCTTAACCTATTGATGAATTGGTATTGAATGCATCTCTTACTGTACCATCGAGGAACTGGTGAGTGGTGTTACATGTTTTAATTTCCAGCTCGAACAACCCTATTCATAAAATATAATAGTGCTATTCCAAGTAATGGACATCTGTTGACATTTTAGCATGTTTCATTCTGAATGATTTCTGTCGGCTATTTTTCTCGTCCAAGCACTTTTATGTATTCTGAGCTTTTACATGTACAACAACAACGTGATTTTAATTAAAATTTAAATGTTTGTTATTTAATTCGGGAATTGTTAAAAAAAATAATTTAAGGAGGTGCTATTTATAAAATCTGTTACGTAAAGGGTGGTTGAATGGATGTCCGTTAAAGCATCTGTTTTGATAAAAAAAACATAATCACTTGTGTACATCATGTTATACGCCTTAGCATGGAATAAAAAATATTTACACAATCTACTTTTGTTATAAAAATGAGCCATACAGTTCAACTGTATCATTTTTGCTAGTTAGGGATCTTAAATTATGAACCACCCTTAACTGATGTCAAATTTATGATAATATTCGATTTAATGATCACTAGAGAAATCACTAGAAAACAAAGTAATATGCTCAACTATATTCCTTGATGTAGTGCAAGCTTTTGACAAAGTATGGCACCAGGAGCAAGAATTTAAATTTTATCGAGATCTTAAGGAACAATAACAGATGAGTGTTTTTGAACCAATCCTTTACCTCCTATATACTAGAGATAAACCAATTACTGATGCACCAATGGTGACTTTTTCTGATGACAGGACAAGACTTGCAACAGCAAGGAACATCAAAGACTCCACTAGTAAATTACAGAAGGCTACTAACCTGACATGTAATTGGACAAAGGAATGGTGAATTAAGCCAAACGAAGCAAAATCAACCTAAGTCAACTTTACAAATGTAGAAGTTAATCGTATACCAATAATAATAAACTCAATAGTAGTACCACATGCAAAGACTGCTAAATATCTCGACTTGAAGAGGAATGAACTAAACATTAAATTAAGGAAAATGCACAGGCACAAAGGGAGACAAACTGAACTAGCGGCCCACAACAACCTGCTGTTATTAAAACAAATTCTGAAACCTGTATGGACATATGATAGCTATTTCTTGGATTGTGTCAAGAAAAGGTTAATGCACCGTGGCACATTCGAATCGACAACCTCCCTCGAGTCGTGGATGAAACTAAGCATTATGCAACAAAACATCTGCAACCAGCATGAAAATCTAGACTGTATGTTGACTACCACTGCAACAAGAAAACTGCAAAGTGGTGAAAAATCTGAAGAGGAGTTAAACGATACAGCGGATATAGTCACGTGATTCTAATCAAAATACTTGATTATGCAATGTAAATTACTAAATGGGTACAAGACTCAGTATTAAAAAAAATTATGACTCGGAATTTGGCCTCTGGTAAAACCATTTCATTCGGATCTTATTGTCAAATCATAGCACGATCAAATTGCACTGTGATATATTTTATTGGAAATATTTTAATTAGTCCACCTAAATTTCGCCGTGGGAAATTCGTAGGCTACTCCTCTAGACCATGCTTGGCACGAAGATTTTCGTTCAAGGCATTTTCGACCCCACCATTTTTGGTCCTTCGAGCCGGATCTTAAAACCAACTGTATCAAACAATCTATCGAAAATATTGGAATTTATCAGTCTGGAGCAGATCGAAGATTGCAAAGTAGTATCTAAATAGAAAAGAGGTAGTGTCAACATGTGATAAGTTACGAAAGTTACAGCTTCAAAATACTGCAAACCTTACCAGCCTAGATTTTCTGGCGATTATATGCCGAGTGGCAGTCATTTTACGATTTATTCTACACTGTCACCTGTCCAAAAGCTCCTATTCCTGAACGACCTATTGCGAGGAGAAGCTGCTAGTCTTTTGTGGCATTTCGCGATAACTGAAGCAAAATTTACTTTAAAACACTTCAAAAATGGAGGCTATCCCCTGAACAAAAATGCTTTACTCCGACCGCGTTTATTTCAAACTTCATTGATTGACCAAATAATACAAATATAACAAAATTACTGAATACTTCGGATTGTGCGTGGTTTCAGATCTCATTGCGAAGATAGAGGCCCTGGCTCATATACATACTAGTTATCAAATTGGATAGCGAGTCAAGTAGTCTATTGGCTCAGGACACTGCCCAATTTTGTCGAGCTCAAGGACCATACATACATCAATGCAAAATTATAAATGATATGACTATTGATTATCGGCGCGAATTAATAAAGACGGAAATCGATGTTTGAGCGACAAACATCCCGTATTCGTATTCAATGTTTCGAAACATCGTTGTTATACATGTAAGGGAATATATACAATCTTTCCACCCTCATCATCATTATCATAGACATTCGACAAACTTACAGTTCAATCTGTCAATGCCGTTTTACCATATCCATTGGAAATATCAGAAATACAGTCTGTTTTACCCACTGCCAGAACAGGGGTGGTCAGTTCTTCAGAACAATTAATAAACGGTCGCATTCTTTTGGAGTCGGGATCACAAGTAAGCTTTATTACTGAGTCGTTACTTCGACGTCTTGATCTACCTCGACATAATGGAAGAGTTGTCATCAAGACGATGGACATGTAGATGCCAGCGTTACCAGAGAAATCACAACTATCAACGTTAAGTCTCAATCAGGATCAATTTTAACTTTCAAAGTGTTTATTTTGCAAAGCTTTACAAAGCTACCACAGATTAAAATTGATGACTTAGTTTTGGAGTGGTGGAAGAATTTATCAATGGCTGATCGTGAATTTTATAAATCTAGTGAAGTTGATCTATTAATTGGTGTAGATCAATTCTTTAGTGTTATACTCGACGGACAGATTTAAACCAGTCGAAGAGACTCTACCTTACAAAACAGCGTGTTTGGATGGATTATGACAGGTAATATCAGAAATATTGCAGAAAGGGAAGAAGATTCAGTTTGGTGTGGCTTGAGTTCCGTACATAAGTTCCATATAGATCAGACCTTTGACTGAACTGGAGTCAGTTCTGAACAACTTTTCAGGCGAATTTCCAAAGAGACCAACATGGACGATTCGTCCTAAAATTCTAAACACGAGAAGCACTTGACAAATCTTTGGATATGGCAATGCAACGTTTACGATCAATGGAACGTCGATTTATAGGAGACCACCCATTTTATGAACAAAATAAACATTTCTTATGTGATGTGGACGATCATATCTGTATAGTCCTATTGCGTTTAGGATAGTTTATTGATCATCTTCCATGTCAAAGAGTAAAGAGTGGCTCGGTTTCGTCGACTAAAAGTATTTTTGGTCTTAACAATTAAAAAGCTTATGCTGCATTGCTTAGTCTCCGTTTCAAAATTATTATAAAAAATGAAGTATAATCTGAGCGTTCTAGTCTTGTTATATCCTTAATCAAAAGTCCTTAAATTTTTTGTAAGTTCTTATGTATCTCTGAAAAATGTCATCTTCAATGGTGTACGTCCATTATTTTCCAGCACTCCTAATTCATGTTGACCGGTTCGTCGTAACAATATACGTTGTATTTATGACTTTTGTAGCATACGACAATTGCTGATTATGTAAGCATGAACGAGTGCCTTTTGAGGTTGTATCAATAAAATAGAATACAGAATGGTTCATATTCAATAGTAATAAAGATAAATGTAATAAAGATAAATGTATTGAGCTTTTATAAAAATCGCATTTCACTGTGGTCACTCAAGTACTAAATACTAATGATGTAGTTCGTTCGGAGTGCTCAATTAAGTTCACCACATAAAAATGGTCGGTAAATTTTAAGCTATCCGCCCGGTTGCTTACAATTGACCATCAACTTAATAGAATGACAATTTCAATATAAAGTTTGAGGACATTAGACTATTTTGCATTGATTAACAATGGATTAAACAGGTATCCATCACCACACCCAGAGAACAATGAACAGTGGAAATAGTGGGTTGACTTTCGCGTATCGGCAAAAGTTAACTTGAAAAAAAACCATGGACATTTAAAGATTGGAAGAATGTTGACTCAAGTGTTTCGAACTGAAAGGTGCTAACATTGATAGACATATAAAAAAGTTGTGGTTACGAAACAATTACCTTCTTTCCTTTTTTTCTCTATAAACGGAGTAGTGCAATTGCGTAAAGGGTCTAAGCAGATCTGGGTTATAGCGTGAACAGATAGTTGCGAAGGAGTGCTTTAATTTCAAAATTTCACAGCAGCGAGATAAAGCTCGACCAAATAAAATTTTCCTAATCGCTTATCTGTTTCGAGCTTTTACGTATTAAGAGAAGAAATATTAGTAAAATTATTGTCTCATCTCATATTTTTTTAAGGTATCTTTAACAATTCTTGTCCGATTAGCACCTTATGTCACACCGATTAAAACAACTCTAGAGGGGTATTTTACTCAGTTCATCATATCATGGACAGTTGAAAAAACAAGTGATTAATGATCCCAAAGAAGGAAAACGTTTAAAAAAAGCTGCCACAGACAATATATCATACAGAGTAATAGAATGAGACAAATCTAAGATTGATTAATGATTGATGTTTGTTAATAATTTTGTTGTTGTCAATAAATATGCAAACAATGTCGTATCCATCGAACTGTTTGCAAAATGGTATTTAAACATAAATTCTGTGGTCAACTATCAACCAATATCCTGCAGATTCTAGTAAATCGTAATTTATTATATGAAGTCTTATTTTTTACACTGTACAGTGTACACTTAATCAACAAACATTTCTACAGCCATAAAGTTCAATATTATTTATGAATTGTAGTTTTTAATTGGTTGACCACCAATTTGAAATAGTTCAAATATTAATCTTATTTGTGGTTCAAAATATAACTCTATATTCGTTCAACAATATACTCTTGAGTGTTATTCTGTGGTCGTTTAAGATAAATGTAAACTATTTTCTATATTTTGAAGTATTTTTGTGGTTCGAGCAATGTTTTTATCGTTTCTGGTAAACAATGTGGTCCGTAATTATACATATATCGCTGATACTATATTCAAACATAATCTCAATTATTTAGCAATGCATTAACATTGAACTTGAAGTATATGTCTGTATATACTGTAAGTACATTTCAATAAAAATAAAGCAATTCAATGAATTATTTCTAGATGTGTTAGATCAGTAGCTCAGTAGATTTCGACCACAGACTACACAAGTATAATATATTTAAATAAATAAATAATTATTATATAAGGTTATCGTTGAGTATAGTAAAAGTGAGCCAGTGATAATAAAAAACAGTCTGCGTTTAAGTACACGTATGTATACAAATTAGATAACAATAGGTTGGTCTGTTCACTGCCAATCAAATCCGTCTGTAAGTATTTCTAATTATTTCTAATTTAAATTATGATGTGTACAATACTTTGAAATTAGATTGTGAATGGTTGGAATTTTGATTTGGAGTGCGGCTAAGGTTATCAGAATTTTAGAGATATGCATTGTTTGATAAATACATTGATGATATTCGGTACATAAGAACCTTAGATACGTCACAGTGTGACGTACATATTTAGTTGTTTTTATTCGCCTGTATGTGTAGCCTAGTGAAAATGTATAGTCTTATAGAAGATAAGGCATTGATAACGTGTTTTCTGGTGTTTATATCAAACACGTCATCAAAAATTGTTCTTGCCTTGTTGTGACTTTAAACAATACGAGTATTGTGATTTAATTTTAAGAACTTTCTCGTGCATTTGAATCAATTTCTTTTGAAAGTTTTCTATATGGTTGGATTAGGTTACATTGCAAGCCTTTATCGCATAATTAACAAAATATTTTTATCACATCCCGTTGTATTGATTAACAATGGTAGCTAATTAGAGCGAAAAATGCTAGGGAGGTAAAGAAACAGAGTCGCCATTGATTATTTTTGAGCTCCCTTTGAATATTTCAATATTTCTTTTTTGAAAGCAAAGATATCTAGTTATCTTGATAGCTCATATTCAGTTTAGAAACGCTTTTACGTTGATAGGTAAATCTGTGACTTACAGCCACTGACGTCACGTTATTATGATGCAGTTTACCTGTAAATTCATAATATATTTTTTTAGACATCTGGTTGTGCTTTAACTAAATGAAGGTTGATTTTGCCTCCTCTTTCACTTGCACAGGACCAGATGATTTAGCCATATCATATTTTTAACAGGAACTAATAGTATTTCCTCCGCGAAAGTACCGTTAAATGCCTTTTCTCTTCCGTCAGCCCATGTACCACATACATATATCTTCGTTCTCTCCCTTAATGTTTTCAATTTTACTCCTTTATTAAGAAAAGTACTATTATTTGTCAAGAATCTTTTTTTGTGCCAAAAGCCGTACACAATTTTTTAGCAGTTGGATGGATTTCTTCATATGGTGATGAACTATGACGCGCTAGATCCGATTAGACGAAAAACATACAGCCTAGCAACCAAGGATTTCTAACGCCTTAGGCGTGTCAAAATTTTGTATTTATTTAGAGGTATATCCCTTATGAGCCTGTAAATTATTCAACAATTCTTCCACACGTATTGTATATGTAAACGAATCCAATTGGGAAACTTACTTATTCTTATTTATTTCAATTCAAGTGGCAATTTACACTGTTATGATATATAAAACGTATATTTTTCAGTGAAAGTAAAACCCGGCAAATAAAATCAAGCTGGAATTGAAATCATATAGTCAAGGTTACATAAAAATAAGAAAAAAAATTCAATTGGAATCCAACAAAAATTTGTGTTTTTGTTCCAAAATTATTTGCACGTTTAAGCCTTTTGAATTTTGGAGTGATATCAGATAATTCGATATCTTTAACAAAACAAAAGCCAAACTTGAGTCAACATCTATAGGAATGGACATGGAGTGTTAATGAATTGAGTGTAATTCGTTGTTTTTGGAAATAATTTTCTTAACGAATAGCATTCAATTCTTTCACATTCTATAATCTTCCCTATAGACGTTGACTCTGGTTATGCTTCTGTTCTATACAGTCATTAGAATTCTGATTCTACATCAAAATGAGAAAAGTTTAATCGTTCAAATGTTTTGCAATGAAATTATTTCCACAAACAACAAATATCACTCATATTTTAATATCACTCATATTTTAAATACTTAAATCCCCAAATTTTTAATTTCAGCGCTATTATTAGAATTAAAAATTTACTATTGAACTATTTTAAAATTATTTAGGAGATTGTTAGATTATTTAAAATTATAACTCAAATAAATAAAATCTACTCAAATCTTAAATAAGAATGAATTTTTCTTATTGGAATTAATTTTTACAGTGTATTACTATTGTACTGAAATTGTCAGAAATGTGGAATTCCTCACACCTTCATCCTTCATTTATTTAGTTTTGGTAAAACTAGTTAAAACTGGAGTAACCTCATTTAGCCCTGTACTTGTTGTAATTCTCAAAGTTTGGTTGTGCATACGGCTGCGGGTCATTAAGCGATGGAAATCTCTTCTAAAACATCAACACTGTAAAATAGACGCACTATGACGTGACAATAGTCAGTAAACCTATGTACATGAGGCGACAGCCAATATTAACAAGATTATATCCACCTTCATTAAGCAAAATACTCAAATAAAAAATTTCTTCCACCTTTCAAAAATATCAATTTCCTTTGGAATTTTGGAGTGTAATCATACAGGTTGCCCGCCAGGAAGGTATATTACTTTTTTTTGCCGCCAGTTTAGTAAACGTTAGTCTTGACAGTTCATGTTAGGCTGTCGTGAAGTTAACCATTTCATCAAAATCAATCATCGATTACTGTGACGATGGGAAAGCTACGTGAAATTTTTGGGAGAAATAACGTGCCAACAAAACGCACTATTTATAGTAGTGAATGATTTCGAAGAAAGAGGATTTGTAGGTGATAGGCCCAAACATAGGCCATAACGTACTGCAAGATCGACTAAAAACATTACTGCTGGTCAAGAAAGTGTTCAAAACAATCCATCAACCTCAATTCGACGCCGTGCTCAGGAACTTGGTCTTCAAAGAACAAGTTTGGCCACAAGTTGGCACAAGGATTTGCATTTGTTTCCATTTAAGATTCAGTTGACACAAGAGCTTCATCAACATTTACATCGCCGCACATATGCCGTTAGGTTGTTATAACTCGCCCATGACAACCCCGATTTTCATCATAATGAGTGAGGACGGCACATTTTCATTTGAATGGATATGTGAATAAACAGAATAGTCGGGTCTGGGTAATGGAAACTCTCAAATTATTCATCAGTCACCTTTAAAAAATAATCTATGGCTTAGAGGCCGTAAACGGCCCTTATCGCGTCTCAACTGAGACCTTATGAACCATTTTAACGATTGGTGCACATTGTAGGTGGTCAGCCCAACGAATGTTTTTACACACAAACGCGTTTTTATGTCATCCGGTTGCATGTTAATTTTTGGTCAACGGCGAGAATCGAACTAGCGACCGTGATGAGAAACTCTCTTAACCATTAAGCTACATCCGGCGACAAATATCGTTAAATACCTTTACATCCATTAAAAAATAACAGCCTGGTATGCAATTTGGTCAGGAGGAATCATTGGACTTTACTTCTTTGAAAATGAAATCGGCGTAACGGTAACTGTGAATGGGGAGAGATATCATGATATGATTGAAAACTTTTTAACGCCACAACTACATGCTTTGGGCTTGATTAAAATGTGGTACCAACAAGACGGTGACACATCGCATACAGCCAGGATTACAATGGAATTACTGCGAGACCTCTTTCCACAACAAGTTATTTCAAAAAATGGTGATGTTGATTGGCCTCCACGGTCGCCTGATTTGACTGCTCCGGACTTATTTTTGTGGGAATATCTGAAAAGCAAGGCTTATGCAAATAAACCAGAAACAATTGAGCAACTCAAACAAAATATTCGAGATGAAATTAATGAAATACCGCGTGAAATGTGTGAGAATGTAATGAAAAATTTGCTAAAAAGGGCTCGCATTTGTGAGGCTAACAGAGGCTGACATTTTTCTGATATTGTATTCCATAAATACAATTTCATTCTCAACAATACATTCTCTTTAATTTAATAAAAATTTATAAACAAACAAAGTAGTATATCTTCCCGGCGGACACCTTGTATAATCCAATATCTATAATAAACAAAAGACAAACTTGTCAACATCTGCAGGGATGGCCATGGAGTGATAGATAATTCCACTAAGTTTTTCTACATTCCATAGCCATTATCGGTCATCCCTATAGATGTTGACTCAACTTGAGTGAAAAAAATTAGAAAAAAGGATACATACATCTAAAAGAAAGAGATAGCTGCATTATATACACCAATACATATTTAAATGAAATGGGATTCCAATACGATTTACGCCGATGCCATATTATCTCATTGAAATTGTATACATATACAACTCCAATAGGAATATTTTTTGTTAGAAACTTCACAGGCTCGATTATTGTGAATTACATTTTCTTATTGGAATTAACTTTAACAGTGTATTACTAACACATTAAAATTTTGTCGAAAAAGGTGAAATTCTTCACACCGGTATCCTTTATTTATTTAATTTTGTTAAAAGTCTAGGTAAAACTGGAGTTAACTCCTTTAGTCCTGAGCTCACAGTTGGACGCAGTTTTTACATCTCTTATTAAAACTAATAAATTCCAAAAATTGACTGTGTACTCGACCATTTATAATTATTATTTCGCTTCATGCCAAATTAAGTTTCTATCTGTTTTGTTCCAGTTGGATTGGTCATGTTTCAGCTGGATTTATTTAACTTAGTAACTGTTTTGTAATTTCTTAAATATAATTTACATATTTTTGTAAAATACACGAATTTTTATAATTTACGATTTTTACATTAAAATGAAAAAAAAAAAGTTTTTACATGTAAAATGCCGAACTGTGTCTGTACTTGGTGTAATTCTCAAGGTGTTCTTGCGGGTAATTCAGAGATGGAAATCTCTTCAAGATCACCCACACCTCTGACGGCTTTCAAAAACATTAACACTGTAAAATAGCGACAACCCATATTTACAATAGAATATCGACAAATGAAATTAATTTTCTAGCTGGAAAATTTTGAAAAATATTAAAATTAAAATCTTAATAAATAAAAATAATATAATTATAGAATAATAATAAATAGCATAATAAATAAATGATAATAGTAAATAAATAATTGGATGAAGACAATTCAAAAAATAATATGTACAAAAAATAGAGATCATCTAGAAACGATATATGTACATGCACAAACTTTCGTATGATGTTAGTTATAATTAAAAAAAATAGTGATATTTGTAATAATTAAAGTTAAATATTAATAGTTTAAAAAAAATGTGTTAAATGGGTAATTTCATTACACATTAAATGTGTAATTTCATTACATGAGTGTCGCAAAAATCAATCAAATACTTACAATTACAACGGAACACACTACAGTGGTAAATAATGAAACGCTACATAGCTGCAACACCAATATTCAATAACAACAAATAGATAATAAAGAATATGTAGATAATATAATGATTGTACAAGAAGAAAACGTAAAACGAATTAAAATGTCAGGAAGTTCAAGCCCAATTCCAAGCCATAGCAGATCAATATACCGGAACAAAGAATTTCCAAATTTAAAAAATTGGAATCCGAAAACGCTTTACTAAAAGAGAGAATTGCGAACATGGAAAAACTTATAGAGTATAATTATAAAGCAAAAAATGAAGCACAGATATTGAAAAGTAGCCGATTTAGTACCATTATCGAGGATAATATGGAGCTACAGAACGAGAAAGATCAAAGCGTAGAAAAGAAACCGAAGATGATGAAGATAACAACAATAACCCATTTGAAATAGTGAAAAGGGCAAACGAAGCAAACACAGAGGCAGGAACCAATATCAGTATCAAAATATGAATAAACTCAAAGTTATATCAATAAACGTCAACTCAATAGTAAGTATAGTTAGGCGGTTAAACCTACTAAACTTCCTAAATAAGCACAATCCAGACATTCTAATGATCTTTGAAACCAAATTGAATCCGAAAAACTCTATAGAATTTCAAAACTACAATCTAATAAGACAATACCGTACAACACAAGGAGGTGGAACATCAATGTTATTAAAAACACATTTAAAATTTGAACACATCCAAATACACAAACTACAACACACAATAAGCATTGAATCAACTATAGCAAAAATACAACTCTACTCAATCTCTATATACTGCACATGCAACCATAACATATTAACCAATAGTCAATTTACAAAAGAATGGAGTATTAAACAACCATTATTGCCGGTGATATAAATGCCAAACATCGTAACTGGGGTAACCACACAAATAATGGGAGAGGTATAAAATTAAACAATTGAATGTTAGATAACAGCACAACCTACAGATCAAAGTTATATAAACCAGATGTACCAACATTCCAAAGATCAAATAGCATCCTAGGTATAGCAATAATCGATCACAGACTTGCTATCGATACAAATTACTTGGAAGAGATACCGACGCATAGATATGATAGTGACCATAAAGTAACATGCTTAAATATTGCAATAAATGAAAACATCATACTGATGAAACGCACCATACATTTAATTTCAACAACATGAATTGGGTCTGCTGCAAAAAGAAGCTATCGAAAATGTATAAAAGATACTTACAAGAAAAGGAACAGACCAACCGAGAGAAACCTTGATGACACAGAATTGCAGCCATACATCACAACTATTACCCAACTGATTTATAACACCATTACAACATGCTCACCAAAAATCAGGCGCAAGAATAACATGGAATGCTACACAAATAAAAGAATAGAAGACTTATTAAAGCACAAAAGTCGATTAGTGACATGCATTAAATGCATCAAGAGAAATGCTAATGCTCAAGTCAGCCAGATTCATCAAAGGATTAATACAATTACAACAGAAATAAAAAGAACAAATGAATTAATCATACAGAACGTAAAAATGCAAGTTAGTAAATATTGGGAAGATAAACTTTCAAAAATAAAACCTGGATCAGAAATGTTTGGGAATATCAAAAAAATCTGTCAACCAAAAACAGACAGAAGAATGGAACAATTAGAAATCATGGAAAGTGAAATAATTAATATGGGGGCAATAAACATAGACTGGACGAGTCTACAAAAAGTAGGTACCATATATAATTGTCACGATGAAACACAAAACCTAAATATGTTAGGACATTATATTGAAAAACGTACGATAACAAACACAAGGCAGGGGAACACAGCACTCGAAAACATCGTACCATGAAACCATTTCCAAACTAAAAGCACAAATTGTACAAAACAAAAGTAACCACTACACGAAAGTTCAATTCAGTGAAACAAACAAAGCAAGTGCTCCAAACAACCATTTAACAGAACCAAATTCTTTTACTACAATAACAGAACTAAAAGAAATATTGAAATGAGGGAACAACAAAAAATCATATGGTCCAGATGAAATTACTAACATAGTACTTAATCGTCTACCTGATAATTTAATAACGTACTCTTCAACAATCTACTAAATAATATGTCAACTGTTGGAAAATAGCAAGGATCTTCCCAATTTTGAAAAGAACCAAAACCAGTTAAATCCAAACAATTATAGACCGATAAATTTAATATCCAACATCAGTAAAAAAAATAGATTCTCATTTTGAATAAAATACAGGACCACATTACCAAACATAACCTCTTACCAGATAACCAGTTCGGATTCAGATATGGCCACTCCACGACACATGCAATCACCCAACTCACCTCAGATATATGTTACAAACTTAACAACAAAACATGTACTGGAGCAGTTTTAATCGATATGGAAAAGGCTTTTGAATCGGTATTGTTAGACGGACTATTATACAAGTTGAATAACATTAAATCTGACCCTAATATTATAAGAATATTGCATGTAACGCAACAGGAAATTTGTAACGACGAACTGAAGATACATCAAAACCCACATTTAATATATATAATGGGCTGCAACAAGGAACCATCTCAGCTCCAACAATCGCATACACAGATGACATTGTTGTATATCGCGCGAAGCCAAAAATTAACGAGATACAAGAAAACTTACAAACTTCAGTTAATTTTGATAACAGATTATCTGCATACATGAAAAATTAAGATAAATGAAAAAAATGTGAAACGATTCTATTCCGTAAACCGACAACAAATGCAACATGGGATACACGCAAAAAATGGAAAAAGTTCACAATAAAAATAAATAACGAAATAATAACAAACAAACCCATAGTGAAATACTTAGGAGTACATCTAGACAGATTATATTATCTTAATGAGCACATAAACGCACAAATAAATAAAGCCAGAAAAGCCTTCGTGGCAAATAAAACAATATTCTACTCTAAATTTGTAGCTAGCAATGTAAAACGAATTTTCTATCTAACATTAATAAGGCCTTTACTAACATACGGATGCCTAATTTGGTACAATACTAGTCCAAGATACTACGAAAAATTTAGAAAATTTGGAGTGTTGCGTAAACTCGATACGGAATATCTACACTATGTATCCAGTAAAAAGTAATATTCGCAATTCAAGACATCGAGAATTGATATACACATCTTCAAGTTAATACGACAACATATACAAAGGTCAACGGGAAACATTAACAACTCATTAACACACAGGATTCGTATAATATGCTCCATATTATACGAATCCTGTTATAATATAGAACAGTATTCAACCAAATAATATTCCTGGCCCAGAAGCCTTTATACTTTAAGATCAATCCGGTTACATACAAAATGATGACCAACTTCCAATAATCAGCCATGTAAACAGAAGACCCAATGAAAAAGGATTCTATACAATCAAATAATTTAGTAGCATAATTTAGTTCAAAATTTTAAAGAAATGAATTGGCAAGTTTTTAATACAGCAATATTTTTAGTTTAACAATCATTATTTAAAAACAGATCAAATTATTAATATAGTCTTAAAACCTTAACATTAGCATAATAATTAAAAATCATAAGTATTAAGTAAATAACATGAGAATCCTACTTGGATCAGATGTTTCAATACCAACAAACTTACCTTGGTTTTTCTTGTAATATTATCTTCCCAACAAACAAATGTAAACCATTTTATAAGCTGAAAATAAAGAAATATGTTAAGAAAAAAAAGAGAACTAGCAAAATACACAAAAAAAAATTCTTCCACCTTTCCAAAATAGTCAAAGGTTCAAAATGACATAACGATTCAACAAAAAAAAAAATAATTAAACTGATAATTATTTAAATATAATATAAAATTTAAAAAAAAACATTTATTTCGTTTAAAATTAACGATTGGTTTTGTTTATTATCATTTCAGAAACTCGTCAATTCGATTCCAAATGTAGAACTGTCGAATTTTTCGGACCGAATTTCGATATAGTGATAATAATGTTCCAAACTATAAAAGTGGTTTTTTAAATAAAAATATAAATAGTTAATTATTCATTGTATTAAAAAAAAAAGTAATTCAATTTATGTTTTAATAAAATTAATTTTTTGAACGTTTCACATACATCGAAACATTTAACATAAAAATCGTTAAATCACTTATTTACTACCATTATGTGTTGCGCTAGCGATAATAAAAATAATTTTATGACGTGAATTTTGTACTATAATTTAAAAAATAATCATTAATATTTATTTATTTGGATTTTGTTTTTTAAATTAATTATATTTAATCATGTGATACTTAAAAATATAAATATTATTATAAAACATTAATATATAATATATTATATATAAATTATAGAACAAAATGAAGAAGTTTTTATTTATTTTTAATTTATTTAAAAAATAAGAGGGAACATAAAAAAATAAATAAAAAAACATTATCGACATTTTTTATAATTAAATTTAAAAGTTTTTATTTATGTTTTTTTTATTTTATTTTGTTGTTTTAAAATAATTCAATTTGATAATATTAAGAACAATAAAAAAAAAATCATTAAACGAAATTAATTATGGATATGGAACTGGAGCCTCCTCATTGGGAGGGTTATAATAGATCGTTGCAAATGAATCAAACGGATAGTGATACGTGGCCTTTGGAAAAGGTTGTGTCAGTTGTAGTGCCATTCTTTTTTGGAATGATCGGATTAGCTGGACTATTAGGAAATGCATTAGTAGTTTTAGGTGAGTAATACAGTTGAAACGGGTCCAGAACACAACCATATAACTTGCATTATATATTCCAGTTGTATCAGCAAATCCGACGATGAGATCAACAACCAATATTTTAATAATTAATTTAGCTGTAGCCGATTTACTTTTTGTGATATTTTGTGTACCTTTTACGGCAACCGATTATGTATTACCAACATGGCCATTCGGCGATATATGGTGTAAATTCGTTCAATATATGATCGTAGTCACATGCCATGCTAGTGTTTATACATTAGTTTTAATGTCGTTAGATCGATTTTTAGCTGTTGTACATCCTGTTGCAAGTATAACTGTACGAACGGAACGAAATGCATTATTGTAAGTGTATTATATATTGAACTAGTCGATATACTGATTCGTAATCGAAATTTTATCTAATTTCAGAGCGATATTTCTTACATGGATTGCCATTATTACAACAGCACTGCCCGTAGCACTGTCGCATGGTGAATTAGCGTATCCGTATAAAGGTTTAAATTATACAGCTTGTGTATTTTTGGAAGAACAGGGATATAGTCATTTTGGTTTTCAAGTAAATAATAAATCATTGTTGGACATTGAACTGTCGTCTAATATTTAACAAATATTTTTCAGGTTTCGTTCTTTTTATCTTCCTATGTTGTGCCTCTTACTTTAATATCACTACTTTATATTGCCATGTTGGCGCGATTGTGGAAAGGGCCGCCAGGATGTAGAGTGTCTGCAGAATCGAGGTAAATCATTTTGAAGTCATTCTGCTCCTATACTAGCTGTGATAATTTTTGTTTGTATTTTACTACAGGCGAGGCAAGAAACGCGTTACTCGCATGGTTGTGATAGTTGTATTGGCGTTTGCTGCATGTTGGTTACCGATACAGGTAAGTTGTTTAATAAGTTAATTGCTATTGTGTGCTATCTTTCAGAAGTACAAAATATGAAAATAATTTATAATTTGAGAAACCAATATCATTAAGACAAAAGAACGTCTTATTTCATAATTTAAATCTAATAATTATTAAGATATGGGTAAACTTGAAAAGTTTGAATGATTCTCGATAGCCAACGAACTTATGTATGCTGAAGAATAGATTTGTGGAGCCATTCTCTCTGTGAATAGATTTTGACACAAACGTGACTGCAATGGTTCGCTTTTGGAAAAGCCTTAACTCTCGTGTCACGAAAAGCCTAATTTTTAAACTGGAAAACCAGATAACGAGAAAATTTAAATTTTAATTCTTATATCCTTAAACAACTTGCGTTTCTGCCGCGAATTTTGAAAAATCGTGTGAAGTTTGGAAATATAAATTTGATCACGATTGAAATGTGAAATATTGAGTTAAGAACAGCTGATTCAAGATTTTTTTATAGGTTTTTACAGGCCATTATTGGCCCGTAACGTGTCAACAATCTGTTTCTTTTCAAACCGTTGTAGACAGTTTGAAGATCGCTCTCTACGCCGTGGAGCCATCGTCGCAAACAGCGACCTCTTCGCCTACCAAAAGGCGGTTCTCCCTTATAGGTTCTCCCTTAATCATTCGTTTGGATCAGCACGCAGAACGTGTACGAGTGCCAAAAGTGCCAAAGAAAGTGCCATCGACGTCGCGTTACATACATGGCGCCATACATGACAACGGGTCTGATCAACACTCCGTATAGTTTCAGCTTATCCGCATTTGCAAGATATTTTGATTTCAGCAGTGGACGTGGAGGATACAAAGCCCGATTGCCAGCGGCAAGCCGAAACTTGATATCCTCGCCCACATTATTATCGTGAGTGATGAGAGATCCAAGATACTTGAATCTCATTTCTCTTTCAAACGTGTGGTTGCCATTTAATCCAATCACACAGATATCATCTGCATGAGCAAGAATTTGATTGGATTGTCGCAATAAGAAATTGTCCTGAGGTGTTTCATTTTTACGAAGGATGTATTCCAACATGAGATTAAAAAGTATCGGGGACAGCGTATCTCCTTGTCGAACACCGGAATTGATTGCAAAAGTTCTCGATAGCCTGTTGTATTTTTTCGGTATTCCTAAATATTCAAGCGCATACCATAGTCTATCTCGGTTGATCGAGTCATAGGCTTGCTTGAAATCTAGGAATACCTGGTGTACATCGCGAGATGTTTCGTAGTACTTGGAAAGAATCATCCGCAGCGAAAAGCTTGCTCAGTGGCCGACCGACTTGGACGAAATCCTCCTTGGCAGTCACCGACAATTTCCTCCGCTAAAAGAGTTATTCTTCCCAAGATAATGTACGACAGTAACTTGTATGCTGTACAAAGGAGAGCTATACCGCGATGATTCTCGCATTTCAAGCGATCATCCTGCTTGAAAATTGGGCACAACGCGGCCACTTTCCATTCTTCAGGCATAACTACATTTCGTCATACCAATCGAATAAGGTCGAAAAGACAGTTCCACAAAGTTAGCCCTCCGAATATCAAGAGCTCTGAATTAATGTTATCAACTCCTGGTGAACGATTATTCTTTAGTCTCTGCATGGCCATTGTGAATTCCTCATAGGATGGATCCTCAATAAACATCTCCGCGGTCTGTATTTGAGGGTATTCAAATACAGCTTGTGATACATGTGGAACATTAAGTAAATCAGAAAAATGTTCACGCCATGTATCGAGAACCGTATCGATGTTAACACAGAGGTTTCCATCCTGGTCCCGAATGGCAGTTGACCGAGATCTTAAGGTATGGTGCAATTCGGTGATTCCTTTAAAGAAACCACGCGAATTGTGCTCATTGCTGAGTGGTTGTACTCTTAAGACTTTAGCCTTCCATTCGCGCTTCTTCTGTCTACAAATGCGTTTAGCTGTCCTTTTAGCAAGAACTTCTTTATTTTTCCTTGCGGATTGTAAACCGAGTCTGCGCTTCATTATAGGCTATATTTCGTTGCTCAACAGCAAGACGACACTCCTCATCAAACCAATCATTTTTGGCCTTAGGTTTTACTATACTGTTCACATCATCAGATAGGTAATTGGATTGCCTAATGCTATGGCTGACAAGATCTTGATATTTTCGTTGCGTTTCTTCATTTATCAGACCTTCACAGGAGAATCGCGTTGTATATTCCCCTGTCCTCCCTGACTTGTACGAAAATTTCCATCGCAGCTTTGCAGTAACCATCAAATGGTCACTGCCAACGAATTTTGTTGACGACCGCTACGATCTCACGTCTTGTACAGCCCTTTTGAAATCAGCACATGTTCAATTTGGCTTCGGGATGTTTTACGTGAATGTGTCTATGTTTCTAAGTATATATTTTTATGAGGAAAGAATGTACTTGCTACTTTGAGATCATGAGCGATCGCAAAGTACATCATTCTTTTCCCATTCTCGGTCGCAGTTGTCGGGAGTACGGACCTATATTGTTACATAAGTCGGTCTGATTTCTGCCAGCTTTAGCTTTAAAGTCGCACCAAGCACCAATTTGACATCGTGCTCCGGTATAGAACCCATCAGATTATGCCTACATCACTGGGCGCATGTATACAGACAATTGACAGGTTGGCTAATCTCATGTGCAAGCGAAGCTTACACATTCGATTATCGACTGCCTGAAAGTTCAAGACAGCCTTTTTTACTTGTGGCCCAATGAGAAATCCAACCCCAAGATTTCCGAGGTCATCTCCACTGTGTAGCAACGTATAGCCTTTGAACAAATTGTCTCCACTTTTAGGCCATCAAGTTTCTTGGAGAGCTACGAGTTCCATCCGATACTCTATCGTGATAAAGCCGTCCAGGGCGCCAGGTTTTCTTAATGACTGCACGTTTCACGTGCCGATCCTAAATCTCGTGTCCGGATACTTAAGCTGGCGTTCCTCTTTTTGGTTGTTTTGGCGGTATCCCATTTTTATTTTGGTTGAAAATTTTCACATTTTCTCTTAATTAGTCTCTTATTAGATTTAGTCGGCTCCTACGACAAGCCTTGGATACTATGGTGGTATTCTATGGGTCTCATGTTTCGTTTGAGATATTTTCGAAACATGGATGGCCCCGACTCACAGGGCTTTTCAAGATAGTTCTTGTAAAAATGTTTGTAATGTATGAGTCCACCTTGCTATAAATAAACTTATAACCTGAAAGTTGGGTGCGCAATTCTCAAACTGGTAAATAAACCAATAAACTAAATAGACTCAGTTGGAATAACTTTTACATCTGTTGATTCATCTCGTTGTAATGTAAAATGCCCACTAACCTGAATTCTACTGATTAGTGGATTTACTATCCATTCTGATTTACTATTCATTAATCAATTGTACCGGCTACAGTGTTATTGGAAAGTGGAAATGATTAATTTTTCTTTAAGTTCTTCTTTTCAAACATAACTTAAACAGCATTTTTTATCGCTGGAAGTACTAAGAACTTTGCAAATTGTGAGGTCTACCAGATTGTGCAACACGCAAACTAATGAGGTATGAGGCTAACATAAATTGTTCTTTAGGAAACGTGGGAAAGGATCTTTTTTGAACTATTTTTACTCTCGCTGGTGATTTTTTTACTGGTGAATTAGAAAATTATTTTTACTGGTGAATCAGTATGTTGCGACTCACACTTTGGGAGTCAATGTTCTAGAATATAATATACTTTCAAGGGAATCAAAACCGCCTCTTCTCTGAATATCGTTTAAAAATATTTTAAAAGGTATTTTGGGCTTGTAAACATTTAAATAATTTAATAGTTGTGTAAGGCCCAAACCTTCACATGCGCTATATTAATCGATCAATAAGTAGACACATCCAAATAAATTACTGACCTTATAACCCAATAGTCCACTTTTCGATGATTTGACGGTTAAATTAGAAAACATTAGTCTTGAAATTAATGGTGACTTTTTTATGGTTTATATTGAAAGACTAATATTCTAAGATATTTAAATAACAGCGACATCTGTTATGTGACAATAGTCACCAGCAAATCTTTTAAAAACGTTTCGTGCATGTAAATTGCACGATGTTATTAACTGGGTTTTAACATAAAAAAACGATTCCATGTAAAAAAAATTAAGCGCCATCTATTATCGAGTCATATTGTAACTAAAGCGACATCTATTAAAAAATTAAAACTATTATAAGATTAGAATTATTAACAGATTAATTCCGTTACAAATCACCTAAACTGTAATTGATGTTGCAATTACGCAAAAATATGCGTAATTTTGCTAAAATTGACATTTTGAAACAGGTGGCACTGCGAATAGTGTTGTTTTTGTTTTTTACGTGTAATTTACCATCTATTTAGTTCACGCTGATTTAAAATAAACATGGTGAAACGATTTTTACATGTTAAATCCCAACTGTGGCAGAGTAACAACTTTCTAGGCTTCACTGTATATAGTAAAATTAATAATTTCTTGCTATAGAAGGCAATAACAGTCCAAATCATATCTGCTAGCCTATAGTCGTTGACAATTTTTAGAAAATATTTTTCGTGTCAATAATGAAAGGTGGTGTAGACAGAACATAGAATTTGACAATATATGTATATATATATATATATATATATATATATATATATATATATATATATATATATATATATATATATATATATATATATATCTGTTCTATCGATATAATCATTTCCTATGTGATATCCGGTACCATTTCTCTTAAATATTGAAAATTTATAGCAAGGACGGAAGTAAATATTTTTCTATTAACAATTCTTTACGAAATTGTCAAATTTTATTGATCAGAGTTTCAACTGTCGCGTTCATCGTTTACATAACATCATACTGGAAAATTCGGATGAAAAAATAAGAGTGTGCATGTTATATAATTCGTTTGAATAACATTAGTGGATGAGTATAACTATACAAGTCTTGTCCAATTTTTTGTTATTTATATGTTGGAAAGCACTTCCGTAAAAATGTGCACTTCCGTTTAATCCTTAATGAATAATATTGGAGAGAATAATTTTTTTTTGTGTTGCTCGTTTAGTTGTTTTATATTTTATGCTACGATTGTGTAATGAAATAGCCTGAGGATGTATTCGTTCGTATAGAAGACGCTAGACATATCATAATGTGTTTCGTTGAACTCCAATCGACTATTGTAATATTTGGATATAGTTTTGGTATATATCAAAGTTAGGTTGAATCATTTATATTTTATTCTCATGATATGGTTTCGAGCCTTACCTATGGCTGTAAGCTCAACCAAATGTTTTTACTATACTCTTGCTTTTTTTTAAATGAATGACACTTTTGACGAAAATATGGAGTGTTTTTATCTAGTCGAGTGTCATATCAACAGTTATATGGAACTCGTTTGTAAATATACACAATTATGTTTTTAATTTGGTTTTTATAGAAATATTTCACTATTGGTATAAGGAGAGCAATTACAGAAAGCCACCATACAAAACATATATTATGTATCTATCATAATCATGTTTTTAATGCTTTTACTGTCCTTCATATAAGGATAATGCTGTCAGGCTATATGTTTCTGTATAATAGTTTGTGTGTTGAACCCCTATGTCTAAATTTTTATGGAAAATAGTACTTGAAACGTGAAGCTAATTATAATGAATTTAAAGCTTTTTTTTTAAAAGCCTCTCTGTCTTAAAAATTTGTTATGACTCAACGTACACCCAACTGACTTATTTCGTCCTGCTTAATGCCAATACATAGCCAAATCGTAGATGTACGGCTGTAGCTCAGATTAAAGTAGAACTATCCAAACATTACCTAGTTCAATGCCAGCCTATATAGTAAAAACGTTGCAGGTGAGTAGGCCGATGAAATCTGAACGGAGTCATAGATAGGTTCCAATCACACCAGTGATCATATCAAATTGTGAAAAATCCCTTTTGCATCCTTGCTCTATTTAGATTCGAAGCCGCAGTACCTCCCACTCAAACTACCGTAGTTTTAACAACTGCTTATAATCATTCTCTTTTCCCTCTTGGGTTCACAGTAGTCGTAAGAGGCACGGATGTTTACTAATTAGATAGTTTGATAGTTTGAGATAACAATACTACCCACAACCTGCCAGATATGATGCAGTTGTACAAATATTGTCTGATTCGATCTGATCATATCTATATTTGGGACCTAGATCGGCCATGAATGTACTGGTAATTTTTGAAATAATAATCTAATAATGATTTCATTTCAGTGTGAATTGCACTATACAGTGGGTGAAAAATGTGGTTAACATTTAAAACTTTCAAAAACCACAGTATAATGAAGTCTTATCAGTATAATTAAGAGTATTTGTATCAAAAAAATTTCCAAACGAAAGCAAACCTGAAAAAAATGTTTCGACCACATGTCATGAGCTAAACCTGCTAAATGATAGCACAAACTATTTAGTAGTGCGCTAAGTCCGATATTGGTGCTGTTTCCGACAGTTGTAATCTTAAACAGATTATACTGCAGATAAATAGCGTATAAGATAAATTTACACACCGTTTAAAACAATCTTAGTTTGTTATCACGTAAAATATGGCAATATATAACTCTTCCTTTACTTGTCCCTCTTTGGTAGTTTTAATTAGTATTTATACCCTCGTTGAATTGTAAAAACGCATCAAAGCAATATAAAAGTTAGGTAGCGGATGAACAAGACTAGTCCAGTGCTCATTTAATAAAAAAAAATTTAATTAATAAATAAAATATTACAAAATAATTTAAAATATTACAAATAATTAAGAAATAATTGTCTAGATACACGAGGTATAATATATACACTGTACCAATCTTACTAGATAGAGATATAGTATGTACGTGTATGTCCTACATCAACAGTAAAACGAAAACAGTTTTCCATTCATCAATGTCCTTTTCTATTTTCCTTATTTTCTTTAAGGCAAAATAAAAAAAAACAACAACATAAGATGAAAGAGCTTTTAAGATTTTACATTTAATACATGCTCGAGTAATTTAACAAAAATGCCATCTCTTCTGTTATCTATCTTATAAATAATGAAAGACATGATTTTTACAATGTTTTACATCTTAATTTAAAAACAACATTTAAAGTTATATTAAAATAATGTTTATACAGGTTGTATGGTACATAAGTAAGAAATGCGGGGGTGTGTGTACCTGTTGAATTGTCTATGCGGTATAACATTAACTTGCTTTAGGAAGTACTCGGTACTCCATATAGTAAATAATTTAAATATTTTTTAATTAATATATAAATACCTATTTTATCATCATTATATACAACAGTACATACCTTGGTACATATCTCTTTATATATATGTATAAGGTATATTTCTAATTTTGTTATTTTGTGTTTTTTCCGTGCAATTTTCTTTATCTCCGTGGTGGTGTTGTTAGGCAACGCGTGAAATACATGTTATTATCCACCTACATTTAGATGGTTTTTCTAATGTTGTCAGTTCCTTCGCGTTTTCTGTTTACCTGTTTTGTTGTTAAATTGAAGAAAATTAATATTTTGTAAATTGAAAAAGTTGTTTTCTCGTATATATGTGATGAAAATTTGTGTATAGGTAAATGAATTTTTTTAACGATGTTTTGATTTGACAACAAAATTGGAAAATATATTTGTATCTACTATATAATTACCTATTAAGAATTATAAGAGTTTTATTTAGAATTTTGCATTTTGAAAACGATGTAAAATTTGTTATGTAAATCGAGTGGGTAGCCCGTAACTATATAGTCCAAGATTTTACTTCAGATTCTATTGAGGCAGATGCAATAAATTTTATAACGTCACATAGGAAAGTTTCACAATACAACATTTCAAAAGGTTCTATCATCATCAAACTATCAAAGTTCATTGTTTTGGATAGTGTTGTCAAAGCTCCTAAATATACAAGCCGCAATGGCCAAAATTGTTGCATAAAAATTTTAAACCATTTATTTACCAAAAAGTTCATTATAAAATAATTTCGTTAAAAATAATATTAACTGATAAAATAATAAGTTGGAAAGCGATTTTTTATTGGTATGACTACTACAATCTTAAATATTATTACTTAATTCATTAGTAGGGTTGACATTAGTACTTATGAGATAAGCATAAAACTTGTTTGGATCTGCTGAATTAGTGTCCAGTTCCCTTGTTATATAATATTCATACGGTTAACTCATGTGGTTTCATTCGTTGGAGCCGCCTTACTTCGTTTGTACTGTCCAGTAGTTGTACGGCCTCGACGTTGGTATGGGTAAGAAGCCTCTTCTCATGTCTTATGGCACATTTGCGGATGACGTCGTCAATCAATTGAATTTCTAGATCATTGTGTATTTCCCGGTTAGTCACGAATCGGTAAGCGTTGGTGATCATTCGAAGAAATTTATTTTGACTACGTTGTATAATGTCTCTATTAGACTTATGAGTACAACCCCATAGCTGCGCGCCATACATCCATATTGGTTTGAAGATAGTTTGATAGACTAGTCATTTGCAATACAGGTTCATTTTGGAATGATGCCCAATTAACCAGTACATTTGACGTTGTTTAAATCGTATCTGTTCAGCTTTTTGTCTTACGTGATGTTTCCAGTTGAGCCTTGAATCTAAATGCAGACTAAGGTATTTTGCTGAATCAGCCTGCGGCACTTGCGCTCCATTGAGGTATAAGCGTAGATTGTTATTTTTGTGTCGAAGTGTAAATGTCACATGAATTGATTTAAACTCATTAAGCATAATTTTCCAGTCAATTGTCCATTTAGTAACGTTGTTCAATGCTCGTTGCAGATTTTCCACTGCCCTTGATTGTGATTCGTCTACTGACATAATTACGGTGTCATCGGCAAACGTACCGATGAATGTTTTATTCGTTGTAGGTATGTCCGCAGTGTAGAGAAGGTAGAGGACAGGTCCCAAAACACTTCCCTGCGGAACTCCCGCTCACGTTGGATAAAAGTCAGAACATGTTTCTTCATAGATGACTTTGAATTGACGATCAGAGAGGTATGATTCAAGCAGCTGGCAATAGTTTTGTGGCAGCATTTTGCTCATTTTGAATATCAATCCCTCGTGCCAAACACTATCAAAGGCCTGGGATACATCCAGAAATACGGCGGGACAATATTTCTTTTCTTCTAACGCTTGCTCTATTACCGTAGTTATTCGATGGACTTGATCTATTGTAGAGTGGTTGTTCCTGAACCCAAATTGAAAATCAGGGACGTTTACCATGGGCTTTAGACGTTTTAGAAATTGGTCTGTATGATGTTACTTCTTCATCTGGTTTACCAGGTTTCTTCAGCATAATTATTTGGGCCGTTTTGAAGCATTTGGGTACATACTTCAATCTCATACAGGCATTAAATAAGTATGTGATCATGATGATTGCTTTACGTGGAAGCTCCTTGAACAGACCCGGTGATATTTCATCAATTCCTGGTGCCTTCTTTTGGTTCAGACTTTTGTCGATTTCTTGAGCAATTTCCATTGGTGTGACCCTTTTAAAATCCTGATTTGGTTGATTAGCAGGTGATGCGTCAATGTTGGATTAAATGTCATGGGGCTGAAACACTGTTGCGAGGTGTTGAGTAAAGAGTTCCGCTTTTTCTTTGTCTTGTCGAACCCAACTGCCTCGAGCATTTCTTATAGGTGGTATTCGAGCTACAGGTCGTTTAAATTTTCTGGTTGCTTTCCATAACGAGTAATCCTTATTCATTTCAGAACCTAGCCCTCTTAGGTAGTTGTCGAAGCAATCCTGTTTGAAGCTTTTAATTAGTCTATTGACTTTGTTACTTACACGATTGAAAGTTGTCTTGTCAGCGGGATTTCTGGTCAGATGCCATATTCTCCTTGTCTTTCTTCTTTCTTTGATTTGTTCTCTGATTTCAGCCGGATATTTGACTTCAAACTCTGCTTTATTCTTTATTTCTGGAGTAGTTAGACTGGTGACCAATTGAATGTATTCAATGAAATTAATTGTTTGTTGTTCCAATTCGTCAATACTTTTAATACTAACTCTTAGCTCAACTAGATCTTCCAATTTTTCTCTGAAGAAATCCCAATCCGTGAATCGATTAGTTAGGTTTTGCTTTTTCTTTTTCTTGATGACTATAGTGTTTACTGATAACAGTACAGGGATGTGATCAGACGTTAAGTCGTTAATTCCTTCGACACTAGTGCAACTGGATGAAATACATCCGTTGGCCAATACGTTGGCCCTCCTGGAGAAAAATATTCGCAGTTATTTTCATGAATGGCATTGAACAAAGCATTCCCTTTTCCCAGGGGAAATTTGCCTGGAACCCCAAGCTGTATGTTTTATATTATAGTCCCCTCCAATAATAAACCTTGGACCGAGTTTATTGAAGACGTTATTAAATTGTGACTTCGTTGGCGAATGCCGTGGGGGACAGTATGCTGCCGCAATATTTAAATCTGCGCCATTATATTGGATTGAGATCACGCAGTTACTTGCATATAGCTTTCCCGAATATCCTCTTGTTGATTATGTTTGATATTATTTTTTATTAGTACAGCTGAACCGCCTCTGGCTCTTTCACTAGGATGGGTTGTCCAGTAGGAGGTAAATTCCTTTATTCTGATAAAGCTTTTGTTCGAGAAGTGTGTTTCTGGAATCAGAGCAATGTCTATGTTGTTTGTATGGAGGAATATTTCCAGTTCTTGGGCTCGTTGGATGAGCCCATTAGCAGCATCGTAGGAACGAGTTAATCATTATTGTGTATGCTGACTTTTTTGCTTTCCAGCTTTGATACTCTCTCTGCTAGGTGACCAAGTGTCTGTTGAATTTGATTAAGCAGTTTACTTATAATGTTGATTAATAATGAGCGAAAGTTGGTAAATTTTTGACATTTTAATAGATGGCACTGCGAATGGTGTTATCTTAGTTGTTTTACATGAAATTTAGGTTTTATGTAATTTTCGTTGTTTTTTACATAATTTACATAAAAAATGTAAACACGTTTTTTTACAAAAAAATCCCAACAGTGAAAAGAACAGAATCCCTCTACATTTGAACACAATTACTACAAAATTTAGTACAGTGTACAAAAATGTTTTTTTGCCTACTTGTCAATTTGGTTTATAAAATCTTTAAAAGTTTTGTCGGTAGACGATAGTAATTATATTAATTAATGTTATAATAAATAATAAATAATTAAAATTAATATTGTTACCACTTTTGACTTGTGAGAGAACATGTTAATAATGTAGTATAAAAGTGATAGTCTCCAGTGCTGCTCTCATCCGAGGGTCTCTGACTAACGATATATATGTTGTCATCAAGGCTGACTGTTGAAAAGCACCAAATAGTGATCGCCAAATGTATTTAGTTATTTTTTTTATATTATCGGTACTTAAGCTTATCGAATGGAAAATAGATTGTATGATATCGGATTGATACACATGATCAGATTGGTTTTAGCATAATTTTTTACAACACTGCGGTACGATAAATGTAGTTTTTACTTGACGGAATATGCATCTCATTAATTCTACCTTTGAACTATAGTAGTGATGATGTTCGAGAACGTGCATTTCAAATCATTGGATTTGGGCAAACTGAAACCGATTCGACAATTTTGTATTGAGATTCAGGTGGATCGCTAGTGTCAGTGTTTATGTTAGATACAAAACCAGGCTTGTATTTAATAAGTATTGATTTGGCCATCGCCATGCGGAACCAGTGATCTGTCGAATATTTACAAAAATATTTATCCAGTTTTCCAGAATTGTTGTATGTGACAGCTGACGGAAGTTATATTGGAACTTCAGGAAGTGGCATTGATTGACAAGCTAGGGCGCTGAATCAACCAACCGATGAAGACGTTTGTCTTTCAAAATGTATGGTATCTTATGTGATCTATAATGTTGGTTCGCTAGGCTGGGCCGGTTTCGATCTGATGATGTCATTGTTTGGCATATGCGACCAGACTTGATGTATGTTGCATTGTGTTTGTATATATGTTGTGATTGTTTGTTGCAACAGTGCTAGCGAATTAGAGATATTTTAATCGAATCTGTTTTTCGATTTTATTGTTATAATTTACTATTGTGGCGTGACTGTTCTTTGATGGGCTTAAGTATCATTATGTACAGCAAGAGCTTACAGTTTAAACTTAATTTCGAGTGCTTTCTAATCAATAAATTTAGTTTGATACATTTTAATTCGTTGATGTTAAGTTTCAATGTGTTTTTTCGTCGTGTTGTGGCAGCATGATTTTAGTTAGTCTCACAGGCGTACAGGTAAGTTTACCGAGTGTAAATTTTATGTTCAATAGAGTCCCTAAATTCTGATACGAATCTGTGAACTTGTTCCACGGTTTCGTGTTTTTCTCTAAATCCAAATTGATGATCCGAAATGATTTATTTCACGCACATATTTGGCTTAAGTTTGCGCAGGTTCATTTTTACGAACATCTTTGAGAGAGTGGGTGCCATGAGTTGGCCGACATGAGTTAACTTTTGTTTCAGCGTTGCCATGTTTCGTAATCATTATAATAATTAAAGTTTTCTGGATCTGTCGAATTTTTAGATAGTTTTCATTATAGGTTAAAAATATTAATTATTTATTTGGTATATTTGTCTGGTGGCTTCGTCACGTTCTTTTAACAAAGTGATTCTCAGGTTTTATTTGATTATTTTAATTTTGATTTAAGAGTAGGTGAACTGTGGAGTTGCCATTGCCTGCGTATTGAGAGTCTTGTCATTAGTATCTGTTGAATATTCGGAGACATTTTGCGTTTTTAAAAATCAACAGAGTTAATCACCGTAGTGGTAATCAGAATACTTAGTAGTAGTTGTGATGCTACATCAATTTTGTATTATTTAAGGAATATTTAGCAAACACTTCCAGGTTATTGTAGACTTAAATAGAGACCAATTAGTAGGTTGATTCGTCAGAAATCTAGATGGCGCTAGTTTTAGAACTTTCGTCTTAAGAGTTATTAATACAGAAGAGTTATCAGAAGATAAATCGTAGCACGTGTTGGTCTTTACTAATGTTCTAGGGTTTTCGTCTGTCAGTTGGCCAGTAAGTTGGGTGGCCAGTAGATACGTAATCCATATTTCCACACTGCATATACAATCCCACAGTTGTTAAGGATACTTTTACTTAATATTAAAATAATGCCAGATAAGTGACTATCTCTTACAGTTCTACAAATTGACAATATTGTGGTTCAATTTGAGTAATTTGCCCGATTTTGTTTTCTTTTATGATGTTGAATGATTATTCGCTCTAAAATTTGCTCTTCAAAAAGCCCCATAAAACTAAATGCAGTAGGTACCTCAAACAGACCAGAGATTGATTAGCTAAGCTCGATTAGTTGAAACCAGTTCATTAATTTTTATTTTTCGTTTCTCTCTGGGAGTCAAATTTACCAATTAGTTAATATTAGATCATATTATTCTAGGCCGAGAATTTCAAGTTTTTTTACGAAATCACTCAACTCTAAGGCTTTTTTATATTTAAGGAATCATTTGGTAAACCATCTGTAGTCCCAAATTTAAACAGAACGCACACTATGTGGTTAGTTTCCTTCTTATGAAATAAAATAGAATAAAGAGATGAAAGATTCAACTTTCGATTCTGAGTGCGCCATTTATTCCCTTCTTTAATGCATTATAGATTGCATTGTCCTCTAGTCAAGAAGTCAAATAATGGTGAGTAGCTAGAAAAGTAAGCCACTATTTGAAACTATGAAGAAGAGAACCTGCTTTATTATGCCAATTGCCGTTTTCTTTTAACATTTTATTTAATTAGTCAGTAATGGTATAAAACCATATGTAAAAACTAAAGATTTAAATTAATTTAATTTTCGAAAATCTGTTTTTGGTGCCTAAAGTATAATTTTGAACACTCCTTATAATCTTCATACTACCAATTCCATCAGTTGTGTGTATAGTCATTTTTATGAATATTCATTTATAATTTTTTAATCCTTTTACATGAACATACTATATACTCAGTAGCTGTGTGTTGCTGATCCACAAAAGCATTGTAAAGTTTTTATCTCTATCCCAAAAAAAAAACTAAATCCTTATAAAAACGAGAGTAAAGGGAAAACAACACAAATGATGTTGCCTTAAATTTTTTTTACATATAAAAATGAATTTTCCCGAGAGGAAACCAACAACAACAAATTCTTTTAAAATAATACACAATACATAAACAACACGTCAGACATAGTAAAATCTTTATAAAACAATATGATATGATGTTTTTCCAAAAACAAAAAAAGGAGCAAGAAAATGTCGAAATTAAAAATAAAAAAATCATTTTCAGGATTAAATTTTGCGGTTGTACGGATTTTTCGTCTCATGTTTGCGTCATAATCTTTTCACATTGCCATATCTTTATGTGCGTAAAGGAGCATAAATTTTATGAGCTCTTGACGACGATATATAGCCACATATCAACGCTCATAAACCTAAATTTAATGATACAGTTTTGATATATGTATATGCTTGTATGCCGGCCGCTTGATATTTTGTCCCTGAAAACGAGCGGACTAACAAAAGTTCGCTTAGTAGGCGACAATTTTTTTTTCAAAATCATAAATACCAAATCGTTTGCAATGGTTTTATGAGATTCGTTCAAAAAATTCAGATCGATCAGTTAAAAAGGAGACGGTAAAACGCAAAATAGCTGAGGATGATCTTCTTCTGTTTTCGGTGTGAACTAAGCCCACTTCAAATAATCAATGAATGTCAAAATGCTTATGATGCTAGATGGGTTCCACGAATTTTAAATGAGGCCCAAAAAGTGGCTCGAGTACATTTTCCCCAAACTTTACTTAAATAAATTTGAAAATGGTCACTCTAGCATATTTAGTAAAGTCGTTACTGGTGACGAATCGTGGTTCAATAAGTACGATCCGGAAACAAAACAGCACTCCATGGTATGGAGCGCAACAGGTGCAAATCCACCGATAAAAGCTAAGAAAAGATTTTTTTTGTTTTTATTTCTGGTCAACTAAGTGAACTTTTGTTACTCCCCTCGTATATATGTATGTATGCTTTATTTATATCCGATACTTTGATACTTATTTTCGCAATTTTATTGTTTTGTGATTGAAAATTTTAAATTACTCACAAACTATTCTAAGCTCATTTACTGTAAAATCTACTCTGATACTCGTTGCATTTTTCCTTTCGCTCTATAATTGGAAAGTTGATTATGTTAAAAATGGATCGAAATCCTTTCATCTCACAAGCTACACGATTTTATATTGCAAACTTATAATTATTTAATGAAACTCATTCCAGATTTTGTTAAAATGACGTCACCAACTGTCATCTCTTCTCATTCCAAGGCCCTTGAAACTTCTTGGAAAATCTCCTCTTTAGGATTTTTTTGTCACGCGACTGCTGTTTGTCGAAAAAAGTATTAATTTCTTTGTGCAATCGCAAAATAATTCAATAACAATTATTTGAAATGCTGGAAAATTCTAAAAGAAAAAGGATTTTTATAATTATCTCGTAATTAGCGTGATTAATTTAAATTTGTTTCACGTAAAAGATTATGAAGTAAAAGTTTTGTAAGATGCTGAGTTTTTTTTTCAATACCATGCAACGAAGTTTAATCATGAATACTTTAATTGATGAGATTGATTGGTCTCCCTCCATTCGGATTTATTGTGCTGCCTCCAAGATGATGCAGTCGTAGGTGGACTATTGTTGTGAATTGGCATATGACATAATCTGGAGATTCTACTTTCACTTTCGAGTGGTAGTATTTCAATGTAATCATTGAGAACGCTGGTGAATAAATTCAACTGCCCGTTTGCGGAGTGCTGGATCCTATCGACCAAAAAAGATAGGATTGTGGTAGACTTGGAACGTTGCGTCAATATAACGTCCATCTCTGGTGAATGTTCTTTTGTGATTGTCTGTTCTACTATACAGTACGAACAAACTCAGTGGCTTCATCGCCCTCAATTCCTCCATGCCTCGGCACCAACATAAGAGTTATTGCATTAATGGTTCCTGATTTCTTTATCCGGTATAACAGACCAAAACTCCTTGCATTATTTAGGCCGCCTTCTATTAGACCAGTGTTTGCACAGAGCTTCATCTCATGCATGTCTGTTTGATATATCATCCACAGGATTTACCATTCATATTTGACCCTCCTTAATACCATAAAATCTCCTCGGGTCCACACATCCCATAATCAACGAATATCAACATTGAATTATGAGGTGGTGTAACTTACCAGAACTTTTCTTCAGAACTTTTAGCCTGATAGTTACCGTATGAAAAACCCAACATCACCTCACATAGATGATATTGACAATGGGTATCTACAACCTCGTTCACTATTCTAAGATACAATTGGTAAAGTTAGAGTAACATTAAGCCTTTTCAGTTATAGACCATTAGTTTTATGTCGTAATGTTTAAGTGCACTCATGACGTTATGTTTTCTCATATTTCCAGTAACTACTGTCTGTTATTTTTTCACAGGTAGAAATCAATTCTCGATTTGTCTGTTAGTTTACCGAAATATATATTTTAAGTATTTCAACAATCACGAGCTAACTGAAAGTTCCTTGTTATATATGTCGTCGAGATCACAAGCTTCAATTTCAGGCAGCAAATAGTCATTTATACGGGTGCCATTCACAGTTACGTTCAGGTCGGCCTCATTTAAAAAAAATATAGACTGACGATTCCACCAGCCCATAAAGCACCTCAACCCGTTGTTTTGTTTGGATGTCTTCAGTTAAGGCTGAAATGGGCCTGGTCGCCGAACAAAATGTTGCTCGAAAACAGTGGATCTTATTCAAGATTTTCGAGAGCCTAAAAGAATGTAATGGTGATGATTTAGAAGGTCGAATGAATTTTTGTGTTTTTTATCAAGACCATTACGTAAAATACGTCAAGTCATACAGCATGCCAAAATGTTGCACACTCTCAGCTACCGCTGCTATATTAACTTCGTACCTTGTTGAGATCAATTTGGTTCCGTATTTTCCTAAAAATGAAAATTTGGTTTCTAATTCGAAGGTATAGTGAATTATGCGTTCGGTAGACTGATTATGTGACCAGTTGCTCTAACCAGTATATTTCCAATTTTTTTTTTATTGTTTTTTATATTACGACTGAGTCTTGTACCCATTTAGTAATTTACATTGCACAATACGTATTTCATTAGTCGGAGTAATCACATGATTATCCCTAGTTTCGTCTAACTTCTCCTCAGATTTTTCGTAGGTGTACTGACCTCCAGGTCGCGATAAGTCCAGCGGTTTGGTTCTTTGCAGTCTTCTTGTTGAAGTGGTAGACTTGCATGGAGAACTTTTCGACTTTAAGTTTTATATGATCTTTTATGATGATAGCTGATCCACCTCTAGCTTTGTTCTCTGGATGTAATGCATGGTAGCAATTAAATCTTTTTATTTTACAGAATGAAGTTTTGGTGAAGTGGGTTTCCGATATCAGACATATACCTATATTATACCTGTTTTATTAATTTATTTTGTTTATAATTTGATTTTATATAATTTATATTGTCAGTCACTCGATCAAGGGTTCCTTCTACTCTTTTATTGAAACTAGTTTGTGATTTCATTTTTTCTAATGTTTTCTGCAGACTGCTTTCCTGCGTAATAAGTCTTTCGTTGATGTTCTCTATGATTTTCAGTATATCCTGTGGAACGAGCTCCACTTTAGACTGTTTCTGCTCTATCTGCTGGACTATATGTGCATAAGTAACGTTTTCGATTACTCGCTCTCTTTGCATGTTAGGAATTGGCGGTTTTGGTTCCGTGTTTTTTTTATAGGTTGTTTATTTCTTATTGTATCTGGTTTGCGTGATTAATCTCTCATTCTTTGTAGTTCAACTGCAACTTTACACCCTCTGTAGTTTGCTGGATGCTGGTCTTTACAATAGATACATTCCGGTGCTGTATTTCGGGGAACTGTGCAGTCGTTTCCTGCATGTTTTCCTGCACATTTAACACACCTGGCTTCACGGTGTCAGTACTTTTGTGTATGATTATAATCTTGGAAGTTTTTACATTGAGGTTTTAGTCGAATGACCTTTGTCGGTGTTTCATTTTAACCTTGAGGTTGAGGATAGCCTCAATATGGAAGGTTAGCATGAAAAGTGGGAGACCTCTTCTCGTGATTTCAGCGTTTCCGTTTTTGCTTTCCGTCTCTCTTTTCTGATAATGTTGACTGCATTGATTATTTGTAGACCTTTGTTTTGCAGTTGGTATACCACTGGTGACCATCAGCATTTAATTTGTTGGCTAGAGCTTTGTAGTCTTCGGCCTCTGTTGTGTTTATTTTCCAGATGTTATTACTGAGTGATATTACTTTGTAGCCATTTCTTACTACTTCTTTCATCAGTTTCTGAATACTGCCGTGATTTGTTATATACCTAGAATGTTGATCGGGGGTAGAACCTGTTTCTTTTTTTTTGGGTCACGCACTTTTTGGGCAGTAATTGCATTGACACTTTTGATGTGGGTTTGAATTGGCGACGATTCAGCTTTTCTCTTGCTTACGTTTGTTCTTTTCGTGGTTTCTAATTTGCTCTCTTGAATTTCTGTCATTCAGTTGGTTTCTCTTTCAAGCTCGTCTTCATCAGTGTAATATTCGGCATGATCTGAGGATAGTACTTGGTTGCTCACTAATGTTGAGTTTCCTGCGTTGTAAGTTGCATTTATTGTTTCTTTTAGCATAATGCTTTCTCTCTTTAGTACGGCAACTTCATTGGTCAGCTACGCGATTAATTTTTCCATTTGGTTAAAATAATTTATTATCTCCGCCGCGTTGTTTAATCATATCTATTTGAGCACTGGAGGTGGCTTCAGTAGTAGACTTGTTTAATTCAAATCGCATTCTGGTTATCTCCGGTGGTGGTGTTCTAAGAAGTGCATTACTTCTTCCACTAAAGGGCCATTTGTTTATCGCTTTTTCCATACCAAAAATTGATGTCATTATCACTTTATGATGTACGCCACTACACTTTAAAAATGATATGCACACAACAATTAAGTTTTTGATTAGCACTGTAATAATTATAATGTATTATAATTATTGTAATTCTAATTATTTAACTATAGTGTTCGAGAAATTCGTCTGCTCGTATTGAATGCTCATCGTGCCTCCCAAGTCGCGCAGTGGTTAAAGCTGTGACAGTTGGAGCGGGAGGTACCACCGGGTTCGCGCCCCGATCCGGGGCAAGATGCAAATAGGGATTTTTCACCATCGATCGTTTGGGCTGTGCGATCGGTGGTGTGAATGAACACATCTAGATCCCCTGTCGAATTTAGTACATGGGCCGTCCCATCGTTCATGTCAGTACTATGGCAAACTTACTATCTAAGTTTGCTGCTGAGATTTTTTAATACCATCTTCTGTCAAAAGCTGATCCACCAATGAAAGTTATCCTATAACATGCTTTGTTGATGATTGCCTAATTCACTGAGGGTTACGAGCATGTTCGTCCTCAAAATCAAAATCAACGAATTGTAAATGGATTTAAGCAAATTTCGATTTGGAATTCATTCGAATTCGTTCTCACCAAATCATCCATACTGATATCATTAGGCGCAATGAGGCGTGCCAATAAATTTTATTTGTAGTTCGTTTTGGTCAAATTGTTGTCGTTTTGATTGTAGTAATTACATATAGTTTGATCCATTGATTGTAGTAAACCAGTTCGGTTCGGTGGTTTTTTTGTAGAGCTTTTTGGATGTATAAGCATATATAGTGTTCTTGTCGTCTTGGTGCCGATTTTGAAAGCTTTCCACAAACAACGTTTCAAGTTGCAATTATCAAGTGTTGCGTAAATTGAGCTTGTTCTGTATCACTGTTATCCAGTGACAGTTTTGATGCGTCGTTTGGATAAGGTTTAAGCTAACAAAAGCTTTTGATGATTATTTTGTAACAACATATTGTTCGTTAAACATGTATATGATTTGGCTTTAAATTATTTAAATTCTAATTTCCCACCTGTTTATTATATGGATACCGACAGACAAAATATGTGTAATTTTATACCAACTTACTGATTTATTGATACAATAATTGAGTTTTATTATATATTAGTGACAGCGTAATTGGTGTAAATATATACATAATAACAATAAAATGTTGTGTTAAACATAAATTCCCACAGGATATGTCGTCGTCTACCCTATTGTTTATAAAATCGATAAAACTTTTGTTATTATTGTTTTATGTAAATAAATAATCTATGTATGTACGAGTAGCTGAATTTCATATAATTTTTATAATATACTTTGTACTATAATATTTACAATATTGGAGTTATGCACTCAGTTTGTTGAAAGCTTTTATATGCAGTAACTCATTAAAAATACATATTAACTTTTCAAACAGGATGAATCAAATTGTGTTTTGTTAAACCTTTCATTATAAATAATTCAGCTTTGATGCTGTATATAAAAAATGAGTTTTTCTACTTATCACCATACGGACCCTAACAGCGCTTTAGAGTATTTTTCCGCTATAGTTTTTGTAGCCAGTAGTTTTTTTCTTGTATCTCCAGCCTATGGTGTCTACTAGTCTGAATCATTCTACTCTATTGTGAGAATATGAATCAGCAACCTATGGATGTCTGAGTGCTTGTCTGTGAACAGGCAAATGTCATCTACATAGTCCAGAGCATTGAGTTTACCTGTTAATCTCCATAGTATGCCATTATGAGACATTCAATTTCCTCAGAACATTATCCACTACGATCAGGAACGGTGTTGATGAGAGTATGCCTCCTTGTTCTATTCTTCGAGTGTTACTTTGTTTGCTTGTATATTGAACTCGGTTTCAAACACCTAGATACATTTCTTGTATAAGTTCAATAAATTTATTGTATCAAATGTGCGTTCGATATCGAGAAAACAATCGACTGTTCCTACATACAGTGGCGAATTCCATTCACTGGATTGTTCAGAAAGAGACGGATTGAGTTAATTTGATCAGTGCAACTTCTAAAGCCAGCTTGTTTTTTTAATTGTTTTAATTTTGCACTTATCATAGATGAGATTCTGTCAAGGATGAACATTTCGAGTATCTTAATTGTTGTGCTGAGGAGAAAGAAGCCTGGCCAATTTTTGCATTCCCTTAAGTCACTTTTCTCGGGAATTGTGTAACTCTCCCAGAATTTATTGGATTATGGGTGTAAATGTGTTGTAGTTCTAGATAAATCTACTTTGAATATTAGGAGGTTATGTCATCTGGTCCAGCAACGTTATTGTTCTTTAGCTTTTCAATGGTATTTTTGTGTAGTGCTCGCATAAACTGGATGCTCGCTTAACATACGCTTACGAAAATTTTATTGCAAAGTTCACTCGGTAACTTTTATTCCTATCCAAGATAAAATGCTATATTTCGCCTATCTGTTTTTGGGGCCGAAGTTATCCCAATATTTTGTGGCTCAACTAATGTATATCCTTAAATCTCCATATATTTGTCTCAAGCTAAATTGAATCTTAAGATTCTGCTTGTAAAACATTATTATTATTAAAGTAGGTTGGAACCCTTTAAGGTTTCGCACTCAATGCTACAAAGTGCCCAATGTTTAAACCTAGGATTTCATCAAAGCGCACAGACGCGCTCTGCAAGCTTAGCAAACTGGAGCAGTGTGAACCCAGGCAGAGAAGACAGTAGATTTACAGGAATATTCCTGCAACTGATCACAAGAGATCTTATGTGGTCGAACTGGTGAAGTGACAGCCCATCATCAATATCCTCAACACATTCGTCACATATGACATCACTGGCAAGTCCCTTGTTTAGAAACAAATATTCTCAAGTTGTCCTTTTCAATAAAAGAACGTAATTGGTCAGCTTCGGGTTAATTCCTCTGACAAAGTATTTTGCGTTACGACAAGTAGGGATAGATGACCAGGTCAGTTTTGAATAGTTTAAGAACTATAGCATTTTGGGGGATAATCCCAAGAATTACCAAAAGCTCTACGGCATTGCCAAAAAGTAGCAATGTCGATTTTGTACGGGTGGGTTTACATGTAAACTCAGCTGCTTACCTGAAACTGTCATAAACAGATCATCAGCATAAATTTGAGCGATAAAACCGGACTCACGAATAATGACAAGAAGTTCGTCAATGACCAGAAGCCACAACAGGGGTGAAAGCACATCTCCCTGCATCCACTGGAAGCTTCGACTGAAATAAAGGATTTCTCAACCTCGTATATCGCAATGCGGTATTGAAGCATACATTTAATATATGATTATCATATTATATGTATTATCAAAGGCTCCTGAAGTACCCAGAAAACTTCCCACAAGAAAGATCTCTCAATCCTAGTGACGAGTTCATGTAATACTATAGACACATATCTGGTTTCGTAACTAAAGTTTCAAGTTTACTATTATTTCGTTGTAATGTGTCTCTGATAACCATGGTTTGCAACTTGGTTTAAACATAGTTTCGGAATGACCTATTTTTCTCATCCCGTGGCATTTTAGTGACGACAGTCCCAAGTTATACAATTAGTGAATAGTGAAAACTATAAATATTGTTTTTGTCATGTATTTGTTTATTTTTTTTTTATAAAAATATGAGTTTTCAAAAAAAAAAAATTAATACAGAATTCGACAAATTAAGGGAAAATAAAACTAAGAATAGAAATTTATGCTGATGATAAACTGTCAAATGAAATTACAGTAGTTGGAGCGGGAGACACCGGGTTCGAATCCCAATAGGGGCAGGATGGTAATGGTATTTTTCACCATACGATTTCGATCGGTGGTGTGAATGAACACATCTATGACCCCCTGTTGGAGTGCAGAATTCATGGGTCAACCCATCTTCCATGTCAGTACTATAGGCTGTCATAGAGGTATGCAATGTGCAGATGGTTGAACGTAAATCGGACCTATAGCCGTACGTCCTCGATTTGGCTGTAATGGCGTAAGGTTAGGACGTAAATAAGCGAACCGCGAAAGAGTTGGAAGTGCCTCGAGCCCCGAAACAGATTGTAGAGAAAAAAAACAAATAAACAAATGAAATTAGAATCATAGTTTCATAATCATGGTTATGAAACTAGATATGTGTCTATGGTATAAGGCAGTCTCACTGGACTTGTCCATTCTGTTCGTATGTTGCATTTAACTGAGCGGGCGGTGACTAAATGTTGATCCTGATGAACCTTCCAACAATCCTTTCTAAAGATACAAGTTGATGACTTGCCAATTTTTGGAATAAAAATTACTTCTACTCCAACCTAAAGCGATACAAGCCTGGACCGGTATATTTGAAAGGTTCGAAAACAAGGTCCAACGTAGGAGCTCATAATTGATTAAACTGCAGGCTTAGTCTCAATTGGGAATTGCATCCAAGGTTTTTCATTCCGGAAAATGGGTGGTGAAGATTAGATCACCTACTTCATGTTAGAAGAAGTATAAGCTTGCCATTAGGTGGACGAAGTGAATCAAGTCCTGCTCAGTGACTTGTTAAGTCTAATAACAGTAGGTAAACTATTAATTTCCTCACATAGGACTACCCAGGTGGATCTCTGTGATGTTCTTAGCTCTCTATAGTAAAACTCTAACTGAATTAACTCTTTTTTGAGGCATGAGATTTCGCATAAAAAAAGGTTATTTTGAGCACAATTCATAGACAGTGATTCAATACTGTTCACCGATATCTCTATAAAGAGATTCGCATGAGCTTTAATCTTTTGTTTATTTTGACATTCCCGGATATAATAAAAAATATATAATTGGATTAAAAATGGGTTTATAGCGTTTCTCGAATGTGTATGGTTTTCGTAATATTGTCCATTTGAATTCATTCAGAAAGGTTCAAAGAGGTTTCCTTATATATGGTATAAAGAAATCAAACACAATTACCTAAAAATAAACTTGTATGTTTCGCACACGCTTTTATCTAGCGCACAAAAGCTTTATCATGATTTTTCGAATAGTTTTGTAAATGTACATATGTATGTATGTATAGGTATCATGATTCACGAAATATATAATTAAATTAGTTAAATAAATGGATTGAAGTGAGTTTCTCCATATATGCGTATACATACGTAAGCAGAATTACTAAGCTTTGGGTTAGATATATGTGTACAGATAACATGTTCTAAAGCACATAAATATATATACGTATCTACCCGTTTATCTCTAGATTAGATCTACATCTAGATTGATAATAAATTTTGTATTGTTTAACATTGTCCCTCGTTCATTGTTTGCTAGGTGAAGATTATCATATAATGTCACATTGAAATGGTAATTTTCTTTTCTGCCTATATGTGTCTCTCTGTGTGTAAGGGTGTTTGTGTGCTGCTGGTATAGATTGGAAATATTAAAGAAAAAAATCATTTAAATAAAGATAACAAATTGTGATAACACGCGAAGTTATAAAACAAAAGGATTCAAAAAGCTTCTCCATTTATGTGTTCTTTTGTTTGTATCACACGACAGTATTATGATAATGATATAAGATAGCGAGAAGGCAAGTGTAAGATATAGTATAGTCGTACAGCAGCAGAACAACAAAATTAAAATTAACTAAATTTTATGAGAAAAGTGTAAATAAATATTGTTGTTGTAGCGTGACTTTAGATAATCAATTTAATTATTTAACTTAAATTAATTGGATTTTTTTTTTGTTAAGACCCGGAATGTATAAAAGAAATTATGTAGCTATTTGGTATAATAATATATACAATATATTTATAAGAAAATGTTTGGGGTGGAAATTATAATAATAATTAAATAATTTAATTTTGTGTGCGCGCTACGGTTTTGTTAATTTTTTTTTGTTATGTGCCAACAACGACCTGTGTTCGTATAAATATTTACACGAGCGTGGAATTAATAGCAGCACGTTTTGACGCGATTAAGAAATGACCCTAGAAATTATATTCGTATACACGAGAATGTTATAATTAATCTAAATTATATATACATATATATATATATATATATATAAATATATATATATATATATATATATATATATATATATATATATATATATATATATATATATATATATATATACATATATATATATATATATATATATATATATATATATATATATATATATATATATATATATATATATATATATATATATTTATATATATATATATATATATATATATATATATATATATATATAAATTTATATATATATATTGTGCTTTTGTGTGTGCTTTTTGACAAAGTGGATGTATTCACAAAACCAGTTGTCTTAATAGTTCTGCAAATATGGACCACTGTATTGAGCTGGTCGATCAAGTACGGGCCTATTGTAGACGTTGTTGAAATGTATTTAAAATTTTATTTTTATTTAATGAAAATAAAAGTTAAAAGCTAAGCTTTTCCATCTTAGTGTAAAAATAAGGATTTTCGATATTAACTTTTATTAATCTCTGTTGTATATTTTAAAACCAAAACCTGAACAATTTTATTATTAATGGAAAACATCCCACCCGATTGGATTAGCTATTTTTGTAATAATGAGTGGGATGATCTGGTTTAATTTTCAATAACTTGTATCAATCAAGTTAAATACGAAATTAATAGCTGTCTAAAAATATAAATCAAACACAAGTTCCGATCCGAACAGCTCTATACCTTTACTAGTAAAATTGTTCATGGAAAAAATGCCCTCTACTGTAAGGCTCATGTGCTTTGGTATATACACTATCAGATTCTCCAAATAACTGTAAAAATAATTTTTGGGAGTTTGACCACCATTGGTGGGTATATATTATATATATTTATAATTAACAGGGCTTCGAGACAAATCTTATATATATATATATATATATATATATATATATATATATATATATATATATATATATATATATATATATATATATATATATAAATATATATATATATATATATATATATATATATATATATATATACAAATAAATAATATATAAAAACTTAATTTATTAGAAAACGATTCGCATTGGGAAACAACACTAGCAGATGCATCAATATCTAATCATCCATGCCAGATAAGAGCAATATTTGCTTTCAAATTGGTAACTTGCTTTCCATCCCAACCGAAACAACTTTGGAATACATTTAAAGCAAATATGAGTGCAGACATACTGCATCGAAAGAGTATTACCTGCAACGACGAAACAATTGAATTTTCAGACGCAATTTATAATGATGCTTTGATTGTACTCGAATACAAGTGCTTGTAAATAAACAACAAGACCCTCTCGCAAGTTGGTATGATTAGTCCTTATCGATCAGGCGACGGTGCGTCTGACTAAGATAAACAACGAGAAAGCAATTACAATCCACAAGAGTTGGAATTATTTAAGGCTGAAAACCTACCACATTTACAGCAGGCGCAACTCTCGGCATACAACACTTTAATGACGGAAAGTGGTGGATTTTACTTTATTGATGTACCAGGCGGAACAGGAAAAACGTTTTTGAATTCGTTGATTTTGGCTAAAGTTCGATCGCAAAATAATATTGCACAAGTCATTGCATCGTCCGGTATAGGCACTGAAATTACCTCTCAAACCGCAATTCTCTGAGACGCACACATGCAATATTAAAAAAACTCCTCCATGGGTAAAGTCCTCATATAAGATCATAGTATGGGATGAATGCACAATGGCCCACAAAAAATCTTTAGAGGCCTTTGATCGCACGTTACAGGATTTTAGAAGCAACAAAAGACTATTTGGAGGAGCACTTAAAGTGCCTGTACTTCCAAGTGCAACCCCAGCTGACGAGCTTATTGCGTGTCTTAAATCATCTGTTCTTTGGCAACACGTACACACACTGAAACTAACATCAAATATGCGAGTGCAGCTGCAACGCGATGCATCAGCTACTCGAAATTCAAAACAGTTGTTGGAATTTGGAAATGGAAAAATACCAACGGATCCAACTACAAATTGCATTACGTTTCCACCTGACTTTTGCAAAATGACACAATCCATTGAAGAGTTAATCGATAGTGTATTTCCAAATATCGAACGAGCGTTACTTGCTGCCAAAAACATTGATGTCAATTCAGTAAACAGTGTTATTCTAAATCAAATCAGCATAACTGCAGCAACATACAAGTCCATCGATACCGTTATGAGAGATGAGGATGCTGTCAATTATCCTGTTGAGTTCTTAAACTCACTTGATGTCCCAGGTTTTCCACCATATTTGCTGAAACTCAAAATTGGAGTTCCCATTATTTTACTGCGGAACATCGACCCACCACAGCTTTGCAATGGCAACCGACTTGCAGTAAAAAAAATGCTAAAAAATTTAATCGAAGCGACCATTATAACGGGCAAATATAAAGGAACAAATGTACTGTTGTCACGCATTCCTATGATACCAACAGGTTTGCGATTTGATTTGAAAAGATTACAGTTTCCTGTTCGGTTAGCGTTTGCGATGACAGTTAATAAAGCTCGAGGTCAATCACTGCAAGTTTGTGGCTTAAATTTTTCAAATCCATGTTATATATATATATATATATATATATATATATATATATATATATATATATATATATATATATATATATATATATATATATATATATATATATATATATATAGTGATGTAAAATTACCGGTAGTTTTTAATTTGGTAATATAACCGGTAATACTACCGGTAACATGGGAAAAGGGGGTAACACACTTTTTATGCTTTAATAGCAAATTTTTGGATTTGGACAAAACACAGACCAAGCATAATTTTCGTTTAAACATATATTCCAATTCAAAAATAAAAATAAGTAATTTATTTCACACTTCAGTTTCAGACATATAGTTTTACAGTAAACTATTCATTTGATTTATTTAATGTTACAACCATTTAATCAGTATTTGGTGATCGTCACCGTTTAAGTCATCCTCATTCAAATCTTAATTCGAATTATGTACAGGTAGCTTCAACTCATTCTCTTCTTCAAATGAATATTGGTCTACAATTACATCATCTTCAACAAATAATTGATCTGAATTTTTATCTGATTCTAAACAGCAAAACACTGACTCATCTTAATTAGCCATATTTCCAATTTCTGATCTTAACAAGTTAAAGTTGTGCAAAATACGCGTTAGTCTCCCTGATTACTTCTTGAGCTGTGTATAAAACCATAGGTACTGAATGTCCTTTCTGTTGCAGCTGTTGATGTGAGCATGTTCAAAATATCAACAGTCAACGTACTTAACGGTGAAGAAGAGCATACACCTTCCCATCATATCTCACCAGAAAGATGCTCGCTTGCAATCACAAACTGCCTTGAAAAAAGTTCATTCCTTATCACTGTTGGGCGTGTAAACTACACGATGCTATCTACACGATGTTTTACATGTAAAAAACGTGAAAAACTATTTTGTGTAAAAAACTGACGCGCCATCTCTTAGTAAATCTAATTGTAACTAAATCGCCATCTGTTAAAATACCTTTTTACTATTTTACGAATATTATTTGGTGAAATATATAACTGTGTAGATTTTTTTTCGACTACGTACTCAATGTCACAATAGTTTTTTATTTAGATTAAAATTATTAACAGGTTAATTTCGTCAAAAATCGTTTTAACTGGCTCGGGGGTATGTGAAAAAAAATTTGCTTTCTAACTTATAACGCGGACTTGAAAACTGACTGATTTTACAAAGACCCATTTATCAATGTTAATTAAAAATGAGCAAAACTAATGTTTGTAAATTTTTGACATTTTAAAATAGATGGTACTGTGAATGATGTTATCTTTGTTTCTTACATTTATTTATATTTTATGTAATTTACGCTGTTTTTTACATAATTGACAAAAAAAATGTAAAAAATGTTTTACCTAATGTAAATGTAAAATACCTACAGTGCCTTATACTATAATGCGCCAGTGACTCAATAATTTTGTTGCGGTTCTTATATTTTGGGTGGAGTTCTGCAGTATTAAAAATGTATTCAGTGGCTTCAAGTTTTTGCGATTCCCGAAAGCTCCTTTCCTCGAATAGATGGCTCAAGCATATTAGAGGCAAAATGCAGAGGTTGTAAACAATTTTCGGTCCGTGAGGATGATTAAAAGTTCCTCATAATTGACCCATTCATTACGTTCAAATATAGCTTTAATATCAACAAAACAGTTGACCACTTTGTACAAATCTGCTCTCGTATCATTCTCAAAAAATGATGTCCAGTTAGCCATTGAAGTGAGTAAACAGTAAACTGTTTAAATTTTTTTCCTAAATGATTCCAAATGATTCACTAATGGAGGAGAAAGGCGATGGTTTCATAACGGACTGCACTTAATCTTCGACAGCTAGAGCCGTCAGGGCGCATCTTGTTTCAATCAAACTTGAAAGCGAGTTCACTAAAGAATTCCATCGTGTTTTCACAGGCAGTTTAATCGTAATATACCGTCTAATATACCTTCGTCATTTAGAATCGTCTGCTGGTACATATTCGGCAAATTTATCCATACTTAATGTTCCTAATGATTCATCGACATTTACGTTTAATTCGACGTCACTGGTTTCGTTGGGAGTTTGAATCCTGCTTTCACAAAACATCGCAATAAGACTGCTTAAAGAACGTTAATCGTTTTTGATATATTCGAAGCACTAGAATTTTTGTTTTGAATGAGTTCTAATGTAGTAATAACCATTTTAAGTCCATTATTACGGTAACAACATTTGAAGTTGTTAATTATTCCTTGGTCAAGAGGCTGGATTCTTTCGGTCATATTAGGTGGTAAAAAACAAAACTTTACATATTTCAAGCTCTTCACCTTCACATGAGTGGGGCAATTATATATTGTAAGTAAAATACGTCTATTTACTTGTCTCAGTTACGTCTCTACGCTACGGACCTTTTTCGAAAATTTTCAGAGTGATCCAAGCTGTTTTATTCGAACGCCACATAACAGGAAGGTCTACAATTTTTATATTTTTGAAAGCTTTTGGCTTTTGCTATTTTCCGATCACGAGAGGTTTAAGTTTATCACCATTCACCAGTGGCACTGGCACATAGAAGAACGGGTAACCTTTCCTGTACTATACCTTTTCTCCCGTATATACGAGCCTGTACTTTTACCATATCAATATCAATATCATGTCATATCATATAAAAAAGCTCGTACATAAACCATTAGATCAAAGCAGTCTTCCTCATTACTACTTTTTCATATTATGGTTGCGAAGCATCATATATTTTTTGATAATATCTAATAATGCATATTGCTTTGTAAATTTTTTTATAATCTATCAGAGATGAATATATAGCACGTGAAGCGAAACACGCCCAAGTTCTTATCAAAATTTCGTATCAACTCAATTTTTCAACATAAATTTATTGTGCACATACGAAGTAATTTTGTATCCAAGTAAAATTTTGTAGACAAGTCATATGTACGATTCGAAGGGTGGGGCTGGAGGAACAGTACGTACAATATTAGCTACTCATATCATATTAAATTTAAAATATACTTTTGTTGATAGTATGTTGAATAAAAAATTCCTTTTTCAAATATTTTATTATTTTTTGGGGTACTGGAGCAATCGTTATTACAAACATCTTTCTTTTCGACATGATGTATGTATACATATGTATGTACATATACCAGTACTTCATTCATTCAAAGAATTGTGGTTACTGGAATATATATTTTTTATCGTCAAACTATGTATCATATCATACCAATAGATTCAACTTTATAGAGGGTTTTCCTATGAGAGGTTTCATTTTGAACAAAAAACGAATTGGAACATTGGAAAACGATTTCAGCCAACAAAAAAAGTCTAAAGGTGTTAAATCATAAGATCTCGGTGGCCAATTGTGATCACCTCGTCGAGAAATAACACGGTCAGAAAACTTTTCTTGCAAAATTACGATTGTTTCATTGCTTGTGTGGCACGTTGCGTCGTCTTATCGAAAATAAACGTCGTCTACATCAATATCGATAGGAAAATAAGTGTATTGTGGCGTCATTGAAAGAGCGTATGATTATGTATTGCCAGGGGAACTATATCATGTTATTCTGAGCTTAGGTTTGCCTAGAAAAATTTGTAAATGGGTACATGATTTTATGACTGACCCAAAATTAGTATTGTGTGGATAAGGTTCGACCGGTGAGTGCAAAAATTCCCCCCAAACAATCTTATGGCGAGCTTGCAGTTTGGAGATAACACAAGAGCGCTGATGAATAAGTTGTCGGTGGAGCGCGAATTTCGTATGATGCGACTGAAATATTTTGCAGACGTTGAGGTGTATACAGATGCTAGTGTGAGTCATGATCGAGTGGGTGTAGGAATCTTCATACCCTCGATGAAAAAAGAGAAAGTGTTGAGACTAAAGGGTTTAGTGAGGAAATCTTCAAGAAGACGAAAGTGGGATGGGCAAACATCGCAGCAACAGTGATGGATTTTACCATCTAAAACCACACACCCTCATTCATCCTCCATGCGGAACTATCGATAGACATTACTTCGCATGGAGGTGGCTAGTTTTCAAACTCTTTATTCTCCCCAGCGTCTGAACTTAAGATTGAGATTGCCATCGCTAGCTAGTCATATTATGTGGTTCTTCTCAAGCGCGCTTTAAGCGCCTCAGCTCCTTCAGTACTACTGCTGCCGTGTGACTCACAGCATTCCACTTTTCTTCAGACGCAATCATCAGTTCAACTATGTTTTCGGGTATTGGTCGCTGCCTTAGAGCATCCAAAAGCTCTCTCCGAGTTGTGTTGAACCGCGGGCATGGAAAAAAATATGTTCCACATCTTCTTTTGATCCTTTGCAAGCAGGCCATTCTGGAGTGTCAGCATGTTTAAATCTGTAAAGGTATGCACCAAAACAGCCATGCCCACTTAGCAAATGTGTCGGGTAATAATTTACTTCGCCATGTCGCCTATTTATCCACTTTTCGATGGAAGGTATCATACGATAAGTCCATCGACTTTTTACCGAGCTATCCCAGCGCCTTTGTCATTCTGCCACTGTTGCAATGCGTTCTGATGCTCTACTTCCCAGTTGTTCTCGGTGTAGGTACTATTTCTTCCTTTTCTTTGCAAGTAGTTCGATGGGGATCATCCCTGCAATAACCAGTGTCGCATCATCGGATATTGTGAGAAAGTCACATATCACTCTTAAAGCACCTACGCGGTAAACTGATTGCAACTTGCATCTATACGATTTGACATCCATCGCATCGCTCCATATAGGTGATCCATATAGGATGATGGATGTTACCACATTTGCCTGTAGAATCCTTCGACTCTGTCTTGGCCCTCCAATGTTGGGCATAATGGGGGACAGGGCTGCAGTTACGTTGGTAGCTTTTCTACTTACTATCTTTAGGTGCTCCTTAAAGTTTATGCGTACGTCAATTTCCGAGATATCGTAATGAAGGCTGCGAGGGAATTAAAATTCCACCAACATCGATATTTACAGTTTCTAACACCTTCCTACTGGTAATTAAAACTACTTCAATTTTATGGTCAGCCAGCTGGAGTCCAAATGATATCAGCCACGTTTTAATAATTATATTAGTCAGCCTACATACCTCCATTATTTCCTCTATGGTTTTCGCTACCACAACAACGGCAACATCATCCGCGAAGCCCACGATTTCAACACCATCAGGTACGCTGAGCCTCAAGACGCCATTGTACATAATGTTCCAAAGCAAAGGCCCCTATACTGATCCTGGAGGAACTACACCCGTGACTTTGTATTCCATGATACATTAATATTCTACTTCGAAAATAATCTGAGATGATCCTCCTTATATACTCCGGTACTTGCAGTTCATGCAGAGCATTGAGGATATAATTCCATTTTGCCGAGTTGAACGCATTCTTGATATCCAGTGTGACCACTGCACAGTATTTTTTGGAGCCTCCCCCCATCTTCTACCATCTGTTGCTTCCTTTGCGATTTTAATGGCATGTTGTATGGCGTCGATTGTTGATCAAGCCTTTCTGAATCCATATTGGAAAGTGTTGAGACTAAATGACAGTATTTGTATAATAAATGCCGAGTTGTTTGTAATTATTGAAGGGATCAAGTTTGCTATGTGTGAAGCGAGGAAGAGAGTAGTTCTATTTTCTGAGTCCCTATAAGAGTTAGTAAAACAGGGAGGGGTTACTCAGGGAAATGTGTATGTAGAAAATCTGTTGTACCTTCAATTTTGTGGAAAGGAGGTTATTCATCAATGGAATCAATGCAACCGCATCCAATACATCGACATTGGTAGCAGCAGGTCCAAGCCAATTCAAGCTACATCGAGTTTTCGGCAAGGTTCTCATCTTGGATTTTTACCATTTTCATCGACGCAATCACTCAAGTCATTCTAGCTCTAAAATTTTAATGTTTGCTGACGACCTCAAAATATACAGAACTGTCGAGAATTTAAGCGATGCCGAGAAACTTCAAGAGGACATTGACAGTTTAGCGATATGGTGTGAGTCAAATCTTCTTAGTCTGAACATCAATAAGTGTACTACTTTATGATTCCACCGGATATTAAATCCAGTTTTAAAACATTATAAAGTAAACAATGTGCCACCAAAGCGGGTGTCAGAGATCAAAGACCTCGGTGTTATTTTCGTGGAAAATATGAGCAGTAACAAACGTACATACATACGTTCGCAATTGGAATATGCTGTTACTGTTTGGTGTCAATTTTATGATATAAACATCAGGAAACTTGAAGGTATTCAGAAAAAGTTTATCCGTCTCTTAACTTGGAAAAGCGGTTGGGAGTATGATCACGAATTACTATACCATGAAAACCGGCAACGTTTACCTGGACGTTATATCTGGATGGCTGCAAAACAAACAACATCGCAACTCTGGAAAATAGACGTGAGCTTTTAAAGTTTTAGTTTATTGGTAATATTTTATTAGGTCACATTGACGCACAATCAAATGGAAAATTTACAAATTAAAGTACCTACTTGACATCTAAGAATAAATGAGTTCTTACAAGTTGATGTCCATATAGAACCAACTATGGTTCTAATGAACCGATTAACATGATGTGCAAAAGCTTTAATCAGATAAATCACCTGTTCGATTTTACTTCTAGCTAGGATGCCTTAAAACGAAGATTGAAGCAACACTTTGCTTCTTCCTGATTTTAATTATTATTTTATATGTCTGACTATTACGTCATTTTTAATGTCAGGTCGTATTTGTAGACTTATTTATAAATAAATAAATTGAAGGTAATTTTCTGAGCTTTAAATGCAAAAATTCTTCCGATGTGATAATGGGCCTCATGATTGAAGATGATTTTTCGATGAATATTCGGATCGTTTTGATGCATTTGAAGGACCCAATCAGCGACAATACGACGTTTATGGTGATCGGCTGGCTACAGTTCTTGTGTTAACTGAACTTTGGAAGCCTTAAAACCCTTTATGCAAAATACGGTGTAATGTAGTTTGTAGAATGTCTAATTCCAAAAATCGACGAGAAATCGAGAAACCTGGGTTTTATTCAATACTACGGACCACAGCAGCTATATTCTCACTTCTTGAACGGCGCACACGGTTTCGATGTTTCACATCATCAACTTGTCCCAATAACATTAACTTTTCCACTATTTTCTCCAACGACCAATAAATGCTTTAGTGCGAACTGTGACTGAGCAAAATTTTCACTAACTATTTCAATTGGCTGTTGATGCGTTTATCGTGCCATTTTTAGAAATGGCATACTTGTGACATGTCAAATTTTAAAAGACGACAGCTTCAAAATTGACAGCTGCCCAAATAGCAGGCTATTCAAAATGAAACCTCTTATTAGAAAACCCTTATAACACAAGACAACAAGTAGTTTTTAGTAGTTAGTCCAAAACCACTCGACTATTTTAAATTGAGCTCAAACCATTTGGAAAATTTTAATCAAAATAAGTTAAATAACAAATCAAATAACCGTTGCTAATATGGGAACCAAGATTAACTCGTAAATTGTTTACGATATATATAGAAGAAAACGAGTGTTTTAAGTACGTACATATGTTGTCGAGTAACAACATGAATAAATAAAAAAAAACACAATTTGAATGTTATCGAAATTGATGGATGTACATAAAAAAGATTGTTAGATCGAATGTTTATCTTTGTTAAATTTAATTTTTCTTATTGAACACAATACCAATAATTTCAAAAAAATTGTTCTGCCAGCTACTGTTGTTTATTGATTATTATTATTGTTATTTATACATGACATTAAACAAATTGATGGTTTCCAACACGTTTTATATAATAATAAATTCTTCGTTTGCCCTATATAGATAATGGAAAAGCGAAGTTTTGTATAACAAAAAAGCTTTTAAATTTATGGTTAAGTTATATATGAATATTTTAATTGAAAGCTCCTGTTTTAAGTATAGTTTTTGGTTTTATAACAGTTTATTATTATTTTTAAATTATTTTAAAATTATTTTTTTCAAACTATCAACAATAATTAAAATTTAATTTAAATACTTTGTTTTTCTTTTTCCAGGTATGAACAAATTTACCTCGTTATTCGTAAGCACAAGTAGATTTAAATAACTTTTAAAATATAAAATTGTTTGAAAGTTTACTAATATTCGATTTTCTAAATACAGACCATCAGGCAGTATCGGTTTCGAATCAGTTGTAGTTAATCAAAAGATCTTTACGTTGTAATGATTCGTGAACTTAATTCTTGAATACTCTCTAGAATGTTACAAGCTAATATTCTTGTCTGAAGTATAAGAATTCCTGGTGTACATAAACATATTGTGAAGTTATCCCAGAATTCTATCCCAGAAATTAAAACAAAGGAACACTTAGAAAGATTTCTCAATTATTTTCTCTAGAGTTGACTTAACAGGTCATTCAATAAGTCCGTAGAATAAGTAGGAAAAAAACTTTGACAAAACTCGATTATATTATTTAAAAAAGGCCTCAGTTTCAGTGATTTCTTCACCATTGAACTTCAATTTCTTTTCAGCAAGCACTCTCTTGAGATCTGAAAACAGAACAAAGTCACTGGGGGACATATGTGGAGAATAGGGATCATATGGATAACATTATAATAGTGCCATATATTTGTCATCCTACGGAATTATTGAATCACCCTGTATTAGGGAATCCAATACCGGTTTTCTGTAGACCGGTAAACCGGGTTTACCGTAAATTTTTAATTACCGAAAAACCGGTAAATTTTCAAATTTTACCGAAAATACCGAAAATTAAAAAAATCATCTAATTAGTATAATATATTTTCATACTTTTACTGTATAAAATAAAATATATTCACTTATTCAATTAAATAAAAAATGTTCTTATTATAATATATTCATTCTTTTTATTTATGGATCTATATGAATAGGGCTTTTGATTTAATTTTATACCGAGATTTTTAAACGTGCTGATATAAATCTGCTTCATCTCATTCATTTCATTACGCAGATGTGACTAGACTTAAGGTAAATTCGAGTGTGTCAACACTAACGTCAATCGTCTTATGAAATTTAATTTCTTTAATGCTTAAAATTACCGGAACAGGTTATTTTACCCTTAATTAAAATCAAAAGTATTCTGTAGGAAATTTAGGTTAATTCAGTAGAAATAAAATAACTGCAAGCCAATTAGTGAAAAGAGTCGCCATCCTGCTCAAGAATTGAACATTTCTCGCTGTTTTGTGATGCGCATTTTGTGTTTCGGTTGTCCGTTCGTAAATTGGGCTGTGGAACGCACAAATAATTGGAAGAAAATAAACTGTTTTACTAAAAAATCTTTAGAAAAAATTAGCAAATAGCCGCTCTAACATTAATACGCGGCGTTACCACGCCATGATAAACGAGTTTTTGCTATACCCAAAGTTCTTAAAATAGACAAACAGGATATTTGGAAAAAACAAATAATCAGTCGTAACGTAGATGTCAAAATGACATGAAGCATCTACGATTTGACTCTGAACGACTTTTTTGGTAGGAAGCCGTTAAGGATAATAAGTATTACGCTTATCATCTAGAGATTATCCAAGATTTAGTAGATCAAATTATATTAACCATTGACGTGATAAAATGCCAAACAGTCGAAAATATTCTGAAAAATAGGGGTTGACTAAAGCTAATAGTCATTTGAATGAAATGGTATTTCATTCTTAATGACAATAAAATAAACCGCTTTACAAACATTCGTTTGTTTTTGTTTTTAGAGCCAAATTAATTTATGGGCCACCATTTATGCTAAGAGGTTATCTAATACCAAGAAATGAGTTATCTGTTAAGCTTTTCTTCTCTCTCACGATACAAACAGAATGTACAGCCATTTCAGTTCGAAATATTAGAAGCTCAATTTTTACTTTGAGTTTCATGAAATTAAGCTTCTTTTCCAAATTACGGTTATATAGTAAGATGATATAGCCAGTTGTTTTCATATTGTAAGTTGAAAGCGCTTTTGTTAGAAATAAAAGCTTTCTGCCAATATATATTGAGAGAAGCCATTTTGGTGTTTTAAAACTATCAATGAACTACCAACAAAACAATATTTATAAATTGAATTTATAAAATAGATTGTTTTTATTTATTCTATTATTGTTATTATTGTAATAAATTTTAGCTTAAAAATGTTTTTTTTCTCAAAAACAAATATAATAAGTAAATAAATAAGATATATTAGATGTTTCAATGTTTTTGTAGATTAAACAATTACCGAAATTTACCGGGAAACCGGTAAATTAAGAAAAGAAAATACCGAAACCGGTAAATGAAATTTTCGGTAAATTTGGATTCCCTACCCTGTATGATATATCCTCAAGTTAAAACTTTATCGCCCTAGTTCAAGACATTATCAGTTTTATAAAACCAGAATAATTGATATTTAAGTCCTTAAAAAATAATGTGAACAGCTTGGCCTCGGATATGTTTAGTATCTATATGAGTTTTTATTATGTCAGTGTTGCCAAATGATTTGGTTTTAATTTTCTGGGATAGCTTGAAAAAAACTTTACTTTATTTTTTTTAATTTTTTTTCCGTTTATAGAAATATGCATAGAAATATGCAATCTGTTTTGGGGCTCAAGGCACTCCCAACTTTTCCGCGGTACGCTTAATTGCGTCCTTACCTTACGCTTTGCAGCCAAATCGAGGGCGTACGGCTATAGGTCAGATTTATCTAACCATCTGCACATTGCATAGCTCCATGCCAGCCTATAGTACTGATATGGAAGATGGGTCGGCCCATGGATTCTGCACTCCAACAAGGTTTGAACACAACCTTGTTGGAGTGCAGAATCCATGGGCCGACCCATCCTCACACCACCGATCGTAATCAAGTTGGGAAAAATCCCTTTTGCATCCTTCCCCTATCGGGATTCGAATCCGGCACCTCCCGTTCCAACTGTCGCAGCTTTAACCACTGCGCCACCTGGGCGGTAAGTTTACTTTATTAGACTGGTCTTGTAACTAGTTAAAATTCCGTTTCCCTCTTAACTATTACAAAAATCTCCATGAATAGCTGCGCCATGACCAGGTGGTCTTTACTTTCTAATGAGTTATGGCGATATCTGAGAACCGAACATCAACCCAGCAGTAAAATTGACTCGCTTCATAATACCATAGACACATATCTTGTTTCGTAACCATGATTATGAAACTATGATTTTCGAAATGGGAATACATGACATACTACAGTTCTCATTTCATTTGGCAGCTTATCATAATTCTTAATTTTCCTATTTCTATTTTTAATTTTAATTTCCGTTAATTTTTCAAATTCTGTATTAATTTATTTTTTTTGAAAACTTCAATTTTTATAAAAAAAAAATAAACATGTACATGAATAAACCAATGTTTATAGTTTTCGCTATTCACTAACTGTATAACTTGGCACTGTCGTCAGTAAAATTCCATGGGATGAGAAAAAATAGCTCATTCCGAAACCATGTTTAAACCAAGTTGCAAACCATGGTTAGCAGTGACACATTACAACGAAATCATGGTTAACTCGAAACAGTAGTTACGAAACCGTGGTGGAAATATAAGGAAATATTTACGAAACTGGCACACTCCCATCATTGGCCTAATAGACACGATTATCAGTGTATTGAGATTATACCAAAAAATTGTGTACTGTAAAGCAACAAGTATAGTTTTTATTGATGCAAAAGCTCAATACGAAATCGCACGGTAAACGTACAATAACTCAGTAAAGAAAGGAATTCTGTTGCTTTAACTTCATGAAGAGGCAAAAGATTGTACCTTAAACGTCGGTTAATTGCTATTCACGACCTTATTGGTATCGTTGATTCAACATAAGTGCAGACGATTTCTTTTTAATATACTCACCACAGTAATTCTGAGTCTCTTCAGTTAGAGGACATTTGAATTAAACTAACTCTTTTTTACCAAAAGGCACCCATTAAAGCTGCGGCAGTTGAATTGGAAGGTACAGAGTTTGAATCCCTATATATTGGTAGGTATGCAAAATGCATCTTGCAATTTGATTATACGACAGGTAATGGTAAATGAATATTTTTATGATCATTCAATGGGTGCAGGATTCATCGGCAGACCCATCTTTCATGTCAGTTCTATAGCATGTAGTTATGTAATGTCAGATAGTTTTACCTACGTCGGATCTATAGCCACATTTTCGATTTGGATGTAATGGCATAAAGTAGGACCATAACAGACCGGAATTCGATATTTCATTTGCGATGTCTTAAATTTGTTGATATAACCCATCATATAGTTGCTATTATCCTTCACTTACATAACCAAGTCTTTTAGAGCTGCGTTTAAGTCTTAATTTTGTGTACATCACAGTAAATTTAAATTTGATAACGACAACTGTGTTAAGACTAAACTGTTCAGAATTCTTGTGGCATTCTGGTGTGTTATAAGTTTCCAAATGGTTGCATTTCCATAATACGTATGTATATATATCTAGATAAATCTAAGGATGGTTTTATAATTTTACATATATTGACGATCTTATTATTTCTTATCTGCAACCGCTTATTCGCGGTCTCCAGTCCGCAACACGTATCTGCTCTTATCCTTTTTTAACATATAGCTGATTTTCTAAACTGGTAACCTCAATTTATCTTAAATCAAAGGTCACCTGTCATAAATTTGTAACTAGCTATCAACACTCTCTTGATAGATTCGAACTCCGCCTCCCACGCATTATCCATGTACAGAACATATGACTGGAAACGTGCATTTGACATAGTTTAAGAAGTATCACCCTCATCCAGCAAAAGAGACATCCAAGTGGTAGAGAAAATAACAACTCTCAATACCAAATTCAGACAACGAAAACCCTTCACATCAAATGTATTGGCTTACATAAGATAAAATTGAAGAGAAAAGTAAAGTCAACTAACTCATACCTGCTAATCCCGCAACACAGATCTATCATAAATAATTCATATATCTTGATTAATTGAAGAGAGCTAATTTATATTTAATCTAAAAGCTCGCAAAGAAAACACAAAACACAATGTTCCAAATGGTTATAGGTGCTTTTGCGCACACTTATTCAAGTGGCATTTACAGTAGTATGTACGTTCCAAACGATATATGGTAATTCTGTCTGTGCTGGGAATGGATCCTATGCACATATTGGCTAAGAAACGTCAACTTATACATATCTGAGGCATGTTATTGGAATTTTGTTCCTGGAATTGGTCGTGACATGGATAAACAGACAATATAGCCCAGTAGATTACTATTTGACGCAAGAGGTGAAGTTCGTTACTGGTTATATTTGCTTTAGAGAATACTTGTTCAAGTTCTCCGATATCAATGTATGTTTTGTTGAAGTGTGATATGTGATGCAGGGTTGCTGTAATCGTGACAGCTAATGAAGAATGGCGGGAGTTAAACTTTCGACTCCACAGAGTGGCATTGATTGACAGCTAGGGCGCTGGATCAACCAGTCGATGAAGACGTTTGTCTTGAAATGTATGGCATCTTTGTATGTGGTCTGTAATATTCGTTTCGCTAGGCCGGTTTCGATCTGATGACGTCATTGACTCGTTGTGTGATCGAAAAGATCAAATCCATCTCATCAGGCATATGCGACCGGACTTGATGTATGATGTTGCATTTCGTTTCTATATATACTGTGAGGCTATCTTGCAACAGTTCTAGCGAATTTACAGAATTTGACTCGAAATCTTTTTTCGATTATTTTTATACTTCACTATTGTGGCGTGACTATTCGTCGTATTTGTGAACGCCACAGTTTCGTTAACAAGTTATTAAGATTGTATTTGCTTTGATCACTATAATGGTCATTGTAGTAAAGCATGTGAAGTTAGTCCATTTTTTCAAGAAAAAAAAAATAGGAATAGAAACACCTCTTCAATTAAGAAGAAGATCCCGCGATGCCAGCGATGGAAAAGACAAAAACTAAAACGTTCACTTGGCGATTATAACGGCAAAACTCCTCCTTTCCTGTGAAAAAAAGAAACAGGTCGGATACTACCAAGACCTTTGCAGGGAACCGGCCTAAAAGACAGAGAGAATCTCTTGGCTTCAAATCACAGGGCAACCGGGAGAAGGGCTCAAGATTGGAAGAAATTCTCAAACTGAACTTTTAAGAAGTTGTACTTCACGAGAAAGAAAAGCTCCGAAAGCGATAAACACACCTTGTGCTTCTGGAGATCGTTTGGCTTTTGAGGGCTGTGGTTTGTTCAACATTATGCTCAAAATGCAGTGCTCAAACGATAGAACTGTTAAGTGGGTCGTTGGAGCTGTACCAACTCTATATTCCTGGGAGGGAGCTGAACTGGAACCTGTTCTGCGACCTACCCAGGCCTGTAAGGGGTACAGTTTTTGTCCCGCGCCCGACCCAAGAACCTTCAGATATTCTAAAAGGGTTAAAAAATCAAAACCCGGGACTAAACACCAACAAATGGACCATTTTTGCCAAAAAAAAGGGAACCGAAAGGCACACAACTTCAAGGGTTTAAAACCAAGGCTGGAAGCACTTGATTTTAAACCCTTTTTTGCTCTTAATAGGGTTACAATAAATGTGACACAAAAGGCGCTTAGGTAGGTCAAGGAAAAACTGTCCTCCACCATCTCAACTTGATTAGAATATCTGGCGTAAAGTTTACACAGATATATTTGCAGCGTTCAAAGGCGTCATTCTATCTATAAATATGTCTTTTTGATTCTGGAACCGTGTATTTATTAGAAATAACATGAATTACAGACTCCTAAATGAACTTTGTTGTAATGTCGACCTTACAGCAGTCGTCGTTGAAGTTAATGAACATGGTAAAGATATCCTATAATCATTGTTGGATGCAGTGCAAACTCTCATCACGTATGCTGGTGCAGCACCAATATTAATCCTAGAAAGATTTCCCTTTTGGAATACCTATCTGCGTCTGACCTAGTCATCGAAAATGTGGGCCATATACCTACTTTTTTGATATCCTCAAGGCAAGAATTAATTGGAAAAAGACTCATCCAGGATGGTCTTAGATGACGTTACTCTCTATGAACTACGCTACATCTCTTTCTCTCTAACCAGCAATAAACCTGAAATTAGAGAATTTCGGAACCCAATACTCATTCGGATCTTAACAGACTCCATCTCAATCAGTCACTTCTATCTTTAGTAACGAAAATCAGAAAGTGTGGGGGAATGAAAAGGGCAGCTGAAGAAGCCCTTATTAGCGCCTATGAGAAGAGCTGTCCTCTAAGTAAGCTTACAAGAACTGGGACACTTTGGTGTACTAGTGAATTGGGCAGACTAAGAAAACCATGAAAACCGGTTCAACGGTAGGTTGGGACTTGTACAAAAATCTTCATAAAGAGAGTAGAAGAAATGTATCCGAAGTAAAAAAAACATTGAAATGGAGATCTTTCTGTGAGGAAGTGGATAGCCTTACGGCCACCGCTAAACTCAAAAAAGTACAATGTGGAACTCACAAGAATACAAGTCAGGAAGAACAAATGAACGAAAGAAAACACATTTTCCGGAAAAAGAGAATTCTCATGAAGTTAAATGGAAACAAGCCCCACACCAAGTACCAACAGCTTGGTGGCGAAGAACGTAGCCAAAGACAGGTGGAGCATCGGGCTTGAGCAACTCCAATAAATAAATACAATTAAATGATCTCACGCCACATTTAATATAAATATCAAATATTTTTCGAATTAAGTTCTTGTAATTCACTAGTACTGTCGCGTCACAACTAAACATATATATATATATATATATATATATATATATATATATATATATATATATATATATATATATATATATATATATATATATATATATATATATATATATATATATATATATATATATATATATATATATATATATATATATATATATATATATATATATATATATATATATATATATATATATATATATATATATATATATATATATATATATATATATATATATATATATACATATATATATATATATAAATATATATATATACATATATATATATATATATATATATATATATATATATATATATATATATATATATATATATATATATATATATATATATATATATATATATATATATATATATATATATATATATATGTACATACGAATCGCACAGTATGAACATCAAGTCCGGTAGCATATGCCTGATGAGATGGATTTGATCACACGGTTATTCAATGACGTCATCATCATCAGATCGAATCCGGCCTAGTGGATTACAAGATACAAGCAAACAACTCGGATTTATAATTACATTAAAATTTACATTAAAGCAATACGCTTTCTTCAGTTCCCAAGATCTACGAAAAAAGTCACAGTAGCGTTCATCCCAAAGAATGGAAAGAATAAATATGGCCTGTTTGAAACACTTCTATCTATAATTTTCACTTTGAAATTTTTCATATAATGATTATATTACAATAATTATTGAATATAGAAATGTAAGAAAAATGCAAAAAATTCGAATATTAAAATAAAACTGGGATGGGATATTGTGAAACGTATAAGAAATAATTTGTAAGGTTTTTTGACTGTGGTTTTATATGTATTTTATTATTAAATTCTGGGATGGGTTAGAATAGTGTTGTCCGATGAAAATTTTTATTTTTGCTGGGATAAAAAATGGGCTAACTTCACATGCTTATTACAGTACGTCACAGCTCAAGCACCTTTTTAGAATACAGTTTTTAATATTTTCTTTTATATGCCACGAAATGATTGGGAATTTTTCAGGTGGTTGTATGGATCGTCATTATTAAGTAGGGTATGTTATGAGACAATCAAAATCATGTAGTTCGCATGCGTGCGGGCTCAATTTCAACATATTATTGTAACCCCAAAAAATCCAAATACTTAAAGCTCACGACCTGTCAAAAATGAGACATTGTATGCCTATATACTGTAGTTATAAAGCAAAATTAAATTTACTTGTGTATTCAAGTATAATGCCACCTCCTGAATGTAGATACCTGATTGGTATTCTAATATACATAACAATATGGTATTTGGCTATATAGGTCTGATTTTGTTGCTTTCTATACCTATCGGTTTACAGAACACAGCTAACACGTTTATATTTCTCCGGAAACTGGGGAAAAACAAAACAATAATGTACTAACGAATCAATAGACCATTTCATCTGATAAATTGAAATTTGGTCATTGAATAATTTTATGAATATAAAATTAATTGGAAACAATATTATATTAATCGAAAAGTATAAGTAAACTGGAAAAATTACTTTTCGGTTGTACACCAACCACCCACTAATTTTGAAATTTTATGTTTTGGTTTTAATTTATTTTTGTGAATATATCGCGAGAAACGAGCTAAAAAAATCAACCCTCAATTTAATTTTTTTTTTTTGTAAATTAAATTATAATTTCCATTAATAACGGTACGGTTTTGTTGTTATGTGCCAAAACTCCCATCTAATATACGAGATGTATATACACTTTTTGTTTTGTTCTGTGCGGCTTACATAGGCGCAGCAAAATTAAAAGAAAAGAAATTATAAATATAAGAAAATACTTAATACAAAATTAATTTATTATCATAAAAAAGTGTATGTATGTTCACTAAATGGGAAAAGCTCGAAACGGTAATGAATTTTCATGCTTTTCAATTAAACATTTTATTTTTTGGGTGTATATATGTATAGATATATCGTTGAATGTGCTTGCTTTGGGGATTAATAACATGAAGATGCGAAAGTAACAATATGCAGGATATAATAGAAATCTTAAGTATATATCACCTTAAACTAAACGCTTTTACAATGATTTATGATGTACGTTTATTTTTCAAGTATGATGATGATTTTTATTTTCGTATACATGTGAAGGCGTATTATGTGATTTATCGCTTTATAAATTTCGGATCACGGTAACACAAAGGAGACTGACTATGTCTTTATTTCGTATGTAACAGCTGGTTTGCTAAAATTCTCTTTTTCTTATAAACGTAATTTTATCATTGGGCGAAGCCAATCTACGTAACAAATTATAGCAGCTACAATATCAGTGAAAGAATTTTGCTTTACCTCCAATCAACGTAAATATTATTTACGGTTAGTTTCTGAATCTTTTGGGTATGGTCTGTGTCCAAACTGGTTTACTGAATTACACGATTGTTATATGGATCATTTTGCGTCTTTTTGCATCGAGCGGACCATTATCAATGGCAATTGGGTTGATTTAGTTTATCTACCCAAGAACCATCTGGCACTATGGATCGTACAAGGGTATGACATTATCCTATTTAACATATCTTAAGAAAATGAGCTTTTAAGTCTCTAACTGAATAGTCACTATTGACATAGCATCCTAAATATACAAGCAGCAATGCTTGACCCTTAAGAACCAATATAAAATTGACAATTTTTGGATCAATTTTAATGAATAAAAAAAAACTGAAATCGAAAATTATTTTTATATTAATATTTAAATCAAATTTATTACTTCAAATATTGAATGAGAGATGGCACTTAATAACTTTAATAATATATAAATCGTATTTATTGATATTTTAAAGCATATTGTTAATGCGATAATACGAAGTACACAATTAAAATACCCAAACATGTTAATGAAAGTGAATACTTCAAAAATTATTTAATTTTTTTTTATTTCCATTCAATTGTTATACTCGACACAAGATGGCATCATAAAAGTCTTTACGATTTTGAACAGTGAGAATTTTTAAAACAATTTTAGTTATTTGAATTGTTTTTTTATTAAAATTCTATAATACGTTCTATTATAATAAATAATTTATTATTGTTTACGGGTTTTTACCTATACAAATTTTGTAAACAATTTTTGACAGCTAAGAAAAACAAAAATAAAAAATATTTTTTTAGTAATAAATATGAACTGTAGGGCGATTTTATTGTTTTTTAATGACGTCACAACTTATTGATGTGTTAGTAAATATGGGGTACAAACTTTTTCAGTTCGTTTTCGATGCTTGCTGCTTCTATATTTAGGATGCTTTGCTATTGATCAGCACAATGATTCGAAAGCTTTTATGAGCGGAAAACTTAAAGTATCACAAATATTAAAAACGGTCTAATAACTGTTGACCACTCAGTGACAACCAAGGGATGTCACTGGTGACAATTGGGGACACTTTATTATCTGAATTAGGAAAACGACATATGCCTGGTTACACAGAAACATACCAATATACAACATAAAGCACAGAAACTAAGGAATTTGGTTTATGAAGTCTTCATTAACCAAAGTTACATAATCTTATGTGCCGTCTGTTGCATATCGGTATGTTGTAATCAGTTATATCTCGTTATACTTATTCAGATAATAGAGTTTCTCTAATTATCCCCACCGACATCCACCGATTGCCACTATCTGGTCGGATTATAAGTTGTATACACATTTAGTTGTATAAAGCCAGTTCAATATTCAACGCGTTACATAAGTCTAGAACACACATAGCTTATCCTGTCACTGCAAGCTAAGAACGTTCCTTTTTATGTTTGAAACCAGGATTCGTGGTATACTGGAAAAATTAACAACAAGCTACATATTTTAGTAAATAAATGTCTCAGGAAGATAGTGAGGTGTTCAACAAAAAAGAAATAAATGATTCCAACAGACATCGGGACTGAAATAAGATAAAGGGGGGCTGATATTGGTCATTCGTTGAGGGAACCACCTAATAAAATATTCAAACACAATCAGAAGGTATTTAGAGTGGAACTCGCACAAGGGTAAATAAAGTGGGACAATGAACGAACGATAGCAGAAGCGAAATAAGAACGATAGTGAGGTGACCCAACAGACGTTCTGACTGAAAAAAGGAAAATAGTGTTGTGTTGGTCAGGAGATTACCCAATGAAATATTGACATAGAAGGTATTTAGAGTGGAATTTGCACAAGAGTAAATTTAAGTGAGACAACGAGGTGTATAACGTAGAAACGAATGGTGCTATATAGCAGAAGTGACCAAACTTGGCAAGTTATTGGTGAAAATAAATGAAAATCACCCAACAGACTTATATATCCCAGAACTACCGAAAATAATAGTTATAATAATGCTCTTAAATGAATTGAATCAAATGCTGAACCAAAAACTTCTTTAAATATAAATATTTGATTAAACATTTTTATTTTGTTTCAGTGTTGATATTGCGACTAATGTCTCGAACACTCTCGAATCGGAACTTAAAAACGGTAATTCATTTAATAGAGTGAAGGGAAGTTTGGAGCTCTTACCAGTTTGAAATGTTTTAGGGCATGTAGGTTTTTAAAACATAAACAAGGTAGAATCTTCTGGCCACTCCGGTTAGTTTTCTTTAAGAGCCACAAATCAAATCATGAATTACATTGTTGTGAATGTCATGTGATTATTGGGAGCTCTAACCCTAAAAAAATACCTAATATAAAAACCACATCTCAACTGAGACCTTACACACTGTTACTCACACAATCGTTTTTTATGTCAACCGGAGCATGTTCAGGGTTGACAAGAGGCGCTTATGGCCTAATCAACTCTATTCAGAAATCAATTCATAAAAGAAACAATCAAAAATATCAGTCAAAGTGTGTTAACTAGACCAAAATACTCTACAATAATCTGATTCAGAGACAGTGCATTGATCGAGCAACCTGAGATCATTTTTGGTTGAATGGGTACGTAAATAAGAAGAATTGTTGTATTTAGAGTGAGGATAATTCACAAGCTTTTGTCGAAACATTCACTGAAAATTACTGTTTGGTGCATAAAGTGGACTAGCGGAGTGATTGGCCCATCTGTCTTCAAAAACGATGATGGTTAGAATGTTCTTGTCAATGGTAAGCAGTATAGGAACATGATTAGAAATTTTTTCAAACATCGTTTAGCTTGGCATTAATTTGTGGTTCCAACAAGACGGACCCACATGCCACGCAGCGCGTGCTCCTTTTACTCAAAGAAAAGTTTGATGAAATAACAATTTTGCGAAATAGTCCAATTAATTGACCACCAAAATCGTATGGTTGACTTTACATAATGGTTGACTTTACATAATGACTTTACATAATAAAGGGGATTATGTAAATACACTTGTCTATGTCGATAAACAATTGCCATTATTGGCGAAATAAGACTGCAATGCTGAGAAAAGTTTGTGATAATTTGTACGTCATTTTAATCATATTTTGACAAATGAACAACCAATTTGAAACCCTGGTTTCGTTAACATAAAATACGTCAGCGGTAAATACGTCTACGCTTATCGATATTGCGAAAGTTAAATCAAGTTTTATTTAGAGCTTTAACTCCTTCACTTAAACGGTGTACTTAAATATCTGATTAAGCTGGAATATATAATTTTATTACTTGGACATACAATCACACTGATTAACTGGAAAATTTAATTTAATTACAAAGTTTATATTCCGGATAATTAGCAATAAACCGAAGGAAATAATCAACTTTCACATAACTCTATACACTTAACACTTGCTTATGTATTATACCATTACTCAATTAAATTGAATTCAACCGATTAATTAAGTTATTCGCTTTGATACCCCAATAATAAAAAGGGGCCCTTTAAATGTATACATAAAAATTCCTTCAACAAAGCTTTTCAAGATGAAAAATGATTATAATGAAAGCTAAATAACAAATTTTTACAAAACTTTTTTGAATACCGAATTTCCGTGAATTAATCAAAAAACGGTTAGAACGAACGCCACACGATGATCAAATCCGAAATGTGTTTACGAGAGTATATATACCGCACCGATACGAAAGAAAAAAACTCTTCAATTGATTGTTTGGCGCAGTTTGAATAAAACATGGAAAATATAAAAGTTTTTCATGAAAATTTTAAGATCATTAATATTAATTTCACCCTATATTTTTATATTATTGCCTTTATTTTGTTCGAAATATGAAAATTAGTTTGTACGTGAGTGTGTGTGGGTGGATGAGTGTATCAGCACCGTATCCATCATAATATGGTTTGTATGGTTTCTTATTTGCATTTAAATTGATACTATTGGTTTTCCAGGTGTTTTCTATACACAGTACCAGTTTGCTTATATTGTTTATTACACGTCAGGTGTATATTACATGTCAACTATTTTACTAGTTGGGTTATTTTGTATGTTTTGCTGGTTTGTGTGTGATTAAATCTATTTCGAAAACCAAAAGCTCACAATTCTGGTAACAACCCCATTATAATCGGGTGGACGGTTTATGATAGATCGAAAATAAAGCCTAATTCACAAACGGACATTACTACTGATAACCAAATCTGGTTTATCCCTGTTGAAGTGGTCTCTCGCGATGCACACATGTTTTTATTATATTAGGTTGGCAACTAAGTAATTGTGGATTTCACTCATAGACGGTTTCAGTTAAATTTTTAGGTTTGCAGACGTAGTACGAATGTAAAACAAATTTGGCTATCTGACATTGCCAACTGTTTTTTTGACATTCAACTGTCAATCAATAAAAAAAGTTTTTTTGATCGGTTTCGTAGTTTTCGTTTGGCGTTCGTTAAAAAATCGAAAAGCAAAAGGAACACTTTCGTCATATTTTGCTTTTTTATTTCAGCAAAGGGAAAAACGCATCGCAAGCACACAAAAAGTTATGTGCTGTTTATGGTCACGAAGCCTTAAAAGAACGGCAGGGTCAAAATTGTTTTACCAAATTTCATTCTGGTTTCACTCGAAGATGAAAAACGCTCTGGTCGTCCAGTTGAAGTTGATGACAACCTAATCAAAGCAATAGTCGATTCGGATCGTCACAGTACAACACGTGAGATTGCAGAGAAGCTTCATGTATCACGCATTGAAAATCACTTAAAACAATTTGGCTATGTTTAACAACTCGATACATGGGTTCCTCACGAACTGAAAGAAACACACATCTTTGGTCACTCGGCAAAAATTATTGGAGCTTGGTTGGGATGTTTTGCCACATCCTCCATATAGTCCAGACCTTGCACCGTCTGATTTTTGTTTCGATCTTTTTGTTTCTATTCGATCTTTACAACTCCTTGAATGGTAAAAATTTCAATAATAATGATGATTTCAAATCGTACCTGATTCAGTTTTTTACTAATAAAAACCAGAAGTTTTATGAACGGGGGATTATGATGCTGCCTGAAAGATAGCAAAAGGTCTTTGATCAAAATGGGCAATACATTACAGAATAAATTTATTTGGTTCAATGATAAAATTGTCTTTGATTTTATAAAAAAAATCAACAATTACTTAGTTACCAACCTAATATATTGAAACCAGTCTTTCCAGACTAACGATCAATTTACATCTGTCGATTTCTCTTTAGTCTCCTAACCGAATTTTCACTATCCAGTAGCCGAGAGGCTTCCACATTGACATGTTCCATTAGCTTTGATTCATGCTTTGTTCCAAATCTTTTTATTTCGTGTTTTATATCCGTAATCCACACTGTCTATATACTCCGAAGTACTTCATTTTTAGTATTTTTTATAGCCCCAAAGTTGAATGCCATATAGACAGATCGGCTTTAGAACCTGATTGTAAATCAGTATTTTTTTGTACGAGTATATGCTTCATTTTGACCTTCATCCAATTAGCCTGTACAATTGTCTGTATTTAAGATACAGTGCGCCATTCCCAAGTATTAAACAGAGTACTCGTACGGCACCATCACATCGTTTAAGCTGATTAGCCAATGGTTTGTTCGTAAAGTTGACATGTGCAGATTTTCACATTTGCACATTGAAAGTTTATACGCTGCCTCTTCTACAGGTTAGCGATGTCTTCAGCAAACGTTGCTATACTTACGTGTACAGACTATGGTATATGAGTTGAATAGAACTAGGTTTAGAAACGTAGGTATAGAACTACGTAAAGAACGATGCCTGGCGGTACTCCTGCCCTTACCTACTTCAGTCCAAAATACTCATCTTTTTGTCTTACTCTTAAAGCCTTTCAGGTAAAATGTAGAACCTTTAGTGTATGTCTTTATCCTTCGTGACATATGTTATATAGAAAACTGCTCAAACAAATGGGCTCAAACTGGCCGAACAAATTGGTTTTTTATAACGCCTTTTCTATAATACCTGTAATTCTGTGACCCTGATTAATTGTTGAATGTGTGCATCTGTCTTCAAATAGGTGATCCGGTATAATGTTTGTAGTTTCTATTTTTAGCTTCATTCTTCTCAGGAGTAGTCTATCTAGTAGCTTTGAAATGATAGTAAGCAGGGATATCTTTGGTAGTTGCTTTAAAATTTCTTTCGTTAAAAGGTCATGCGAAGGAGTCTCTGCTGTTTCCCGATTGAATTTGATTTCCCTTTTAACTTCTTTCTGCGTTATTAGAGGGAATCTACTCCATAATCGTTGCTTCCATTTTTGATTATAATGCCCAATTAATTGGTTATGAGCTTTCATGGAAAAAATAATCACATGACAGCTACTCAAATAACAAAGTTGGCCATTTCCTTAGGTTGAATACTGTTAGGTAACTGCATTTATATAAGTTTGCGGACTATAGCTGTTAATGGATAAGATGGTTGAAGAAATCGTATTATTCGCTACAGATAGAAAAATTGAAAAAAATGTTGGACTAAGTGCATCTTTTTTACCAGACTCCTCACTCCGCCTTCGTATATAACGTTCTGCCTTGTTGAGCTATGAAAATTATTCGACACTGGTAAGCGTTGACTCAACCTACTCAAATAACAACATTATATGTGTTTGTTTGTTAGTTTTATCTCTACAATCTGTTTCGGGGCTCGTGGAAGTGTCCAACTCTTTCGCAGTTTGTTTATTTACGTCTTTACCTTACGCCATTACAGCCAAATCGATGACGTACTGCTATAGGTCCGATTTACGTAGAACCATCTGCACATTGCATAGCTCCATGCCAGCCTATAGTACTTACATGGAATATGGGTTGGCCCATAAATTCTGCACTCCAACAAGGTGTCATAGATGAGTTCATTCACACTACCGATCGTAATCGTATGATGACAAATTCCTTTAGCATACTGCCCCTATCGCGATTCGAACCCGGTACCTCCCGCTCCAACTGCCGCAGCTTTACCCACTGCACCGTTTGGCCGGTCATAATATGTGTTTTATAGTTATTTTTTGTTAGATGAGCTCAAAACTCAAAGGTAATTGTTTGCTGTTTATATACGGGAGAGTGAGGAGAAGGGACTTTAATAGGATTATATTCTTCTTTATTGTGAAATCATTATTGAAGATAAAATTGATAGTGTACACCACGAAATTCGAAATTTATTTGCTTTCGTTTGATTTTATCCGAATATCGAATGTAAAATAATTCAATGCAAAAACGAGCAGCACCAGGTTATCTTTATCCCTATAGATTGTTTTACCTTTTTATACAGCATTTCGATGAAAAGCCATTTTGCTAACATTTTATTTTCAGGCTATTTGATTATATGCGCTCATTAAGTTTAATATTCCGAATATATAAATCAGAATCAAATAAAAATCGAAATGATAACATGAGTATGTGTATATACGCAAGGAGCTTCAACAATTGGGTATCATATATATACGCCATCACTAGGCTTCATATATGTATATATATATATATATATATATATATATATATATAATTTAATTTTTATGTTGCGATAGGAGTAACAAATTTTGCTACATGACTACATATCTACAAGCATCGAACCATCATTTTTTACGATTTTGTATCCGCAAGTCAAAAATTATCCGAAAATAAACTGGATACAAAAAAAAGGACGAGAGGAAAAATTTCGAAACCAAAAACATCTGAACAACCATATCATTGAATAACACTTGACAAAACCACTTTTTCATATGGCAGTTAGTCCCACAAAAAAAAAATGAAACGCCAAAATATTGTTGAAATGGGTTCACAAAACACTAAAACTTGGTAACAAATAATAAAATGCTGTGCTTTGCGGACTTAAAGATACACAATCGTTTCTGCAACAAGATCGTATCTGCCATGGAAGTTTATTAATTATTAAAGTTTTAAATATTTTGGAGCGACAGATTTGTTGAAAAAAAATTTCACTGTCTCCATAATTATATATGACAAGTGAGTCAACACTATATAATTATTATATGCCACCCACATTAATTATGTTGTTTGCTGTATATATGTACATATATAGTGTTGTCTAATTCCAAGAAATATTTATACGAGATATCATTATTATGTGATATAACACAAAATAAATAAAAAAAAACTTTATGTTTCCCAGAGGCGTTGCTAATTCAATACACGGTATTTTATTATGTACAACAGATTTTCAGTGGAGGCGAGAAACGTTGCCAGTTTCGATGGAATGAGTGAATTTGAAAATTGTTTAGTATGCCAGTCTATATAATAATGTGACATGTATTGACATTTTCATATACAACACAACGGTGATAATTAATTGCTATTATGTTACAGCCATTTAAATGCTCACATGTGAACATAAAAATGGTTATGTATTATATTGTGAAAATATATTGTGGTAGTCAATATGTCCCTAAAGCTTCATAGACGTACTGGTGCAGGATAATAAACGATTTTTAATGAGAATTTTCTGTTTATCATCAACGGTTACAGGTTAAATGGCGTATAAGTGTATATGATATACATTAAGCACTGGGGAAATGAGGAATCAATTTGAACGCATAATGACTCAAACACAACGATATACGAGCACAATATATAATAAATCATATATAAAAAATATTTGTTATTGTTATATATTTATTGCTTGAGGAGGAATCATTAATCATAATTGAAGAGTGTTTTTATGAAACATCTATTTACAAAAATAATAATGAAAATATTTGAAATGTTGAAAAATAATGAAAAATTCTATCAAAAAATTATTTTTATTTTGGGCTATTGACGTTTTTCTGGAGAATCTATCGAAATGTTTTTCCAGTCCGTTTCTCGAGGGCGGCTTTTTTTTACAACATAACACATGTTCTTGTCCAAGAAAATGTATTTAATTTGTGGTTAACCCAAATATCACTTCAAAATGACATCAAAGATTTGTTCAATTTATTATTTATCCTCAAAAGTCGCAGTAAGAGATAGTCGTTATAATTTTCGAGTGGGAACGCATTTAACCTTTAAAGCACCGAGCTAATTTTAAAACCCAAAAGACATGATTTGTAAGACAAGATTTACTGATCACTGTCACTAGAATTCGGTTTTTGTTAATTCGTTACAAACAAATCTGGCACACTCACTGCGCTTTATTATTTTTTTTATTCCTTTTTACATTAATAGCAGCGAGCACTTGTTTTTGCTTCCACAAATGAGAGACATCCCTCCTCTAATTTAATCGCAAACTGGCAAAGCACACTGTAATGGGCTGTGATGGGTTCGAAATCAGCCATTGTGGTTATCTTCTTCAGGAAGATACTGAATGCGTCTTGTGATATGAATGCCTCATGCGAATGAGCCGTTTGTCTACCACATGAATATTCTCTAATCAGTTTATCACTGCTATCTACCTCTCATTTAGTTCAATTTTAGTCCATTATCATGATTGGTTTAGAATGATCCTCACTTGAGACTGAAGTGTCCTCGTGTTGCAAAGACATTACAGATGTACGATCCGTTTTTTTAGGATTTTTTAAAACTCATCAAAAAATGATCAGTGGTTATGCCTGTGCCAAATACAATCAGAGCTTCATCTTAGTTCTTTACAAACCTTTGTTTTTGGTTTTTCTTCGCGACCCCACCGTACGCCTTTTGCCATACAAACCTCCACATTATATAAATATGACGTTTTGACATCAGATGCTGCCGAAACCTTTATGCCATATGTCCCCGGTTTTGATACACGAAATATTATATAAATAATTATTTCTTTCATTTTTGGTGTTACCAGATTATTAAATATATCAATATATAATTTCATTTGCTGAACTCATATAACTGGTCACACCCGGCCTCAGGTTCAAAATATTTCTATAAACTCATAGCCATAATCAATGTTAGTTGGCATAATCATATTGCTCATTTCTTATTTCGATTTCGTCATCTATTCCTAAGTCTTCTGGTCTCGAAATTTTGTTTTACTGCCTATATGGCTATTATCCTTGAATCTTTCCAACATATGAAACAAATAAGATGTCATCAAATCTTAAAAGCTTATATCAATTCATTTAATAAGATTTACTGTATGTTAGTTCTTAATATTAACGTGCACCCGGTAATCTCTGAATTATCTAGCAAGACCCAGAGAATCCCATTGTTTAGTCGCTCATATCTCGGCCTATTTAATAGTTCCCTGGCTAATTCGTTGGGATGACATTGGTATTTTTTGCTGTACTGATGAATTGTATTGATTACAGTTTCAATGAGTAAATCTCCACGTAGGTTTGGATTTCGTACACACCAGGGTGCGTTTACTATTGTTTGAAGTATTTGTGACAGCATTCTATTCATTTTTATTACTACACGCGGAGCCCCACAGCTCAATATCATATGTCCAGTTGGGTTTATTTATCATTTTGTACAGCAAGAAGTTACAGTTTAGACTAAGATATTTAATACTTTCGTGTTATGACAGAATGAGTTTTTTAGTCACACAGGTGGACAGGTGAGTGCTGCGCTCCGATTTACGCCCATTGGCAAAAATCTTGTCGTTAATGGTACTCTAATTTTATGTAGAAGTCTTTTATGCCAGACCTTATCGAAAGCTTTGGTGTATCTTCCAACCCTGCAGATCAGTACTTTTTTTGTTCAAGGGAGTTGCTGATTTCATATATTGTTGAAAATATAATTTATTACTTTGCTACATTTTTCCGGAAGATTTGACAGCATTTTTCTACTTATCGGATCATGTCCAAATGACTATTTTAAATCGATGTTGGCCTTGATCGTTTGTTTGACATTACAGCAATTGAATTTGATTTGATTACAATCTACAAAATTCATTGGAATTTAATGACATCCAACTTAAGCAAATATATTTGCTTTCTCTAGATCACTTCTTGCCCAGCTTCCGTCAGAAAGCCGTATTGGAGAAAATTAGAGTGTTAGTCCTTTCAGCTGACGTGTCAGCAATGAGAAATCCGTTGATTCAGTAGTTGTGACTCCCTTGAGGTAAGTCTCTTGAACACCTTCAGCTTATTGTTAAGTGTACAATAAGCTGAAGGTGTTCAAGAGACAAATAAAATAGAGACAAATTAGTATGTTTATTCGGCAGAAATATAGATGGAGCTCACTTGCGTGTTAAGAGTTATTAATACCGAAAAGTTGTCAGAATATAAACCGTAGCACGTTTCGGCCTTTACTAATGATCTAGGTATCTAGCTGTTGGGTGGCCAGTACTTATGGTTTATGATCCATATTTTCATTCTATATCCACAGTTGTTTGCCTTTCGTAGAAATTAATCTCGAACCCCATTGAATATGGTTGGCGTTGTAGGTAACCCTTGCTTATCTCCTAGAATTTTGAAGCTATTCGCAAATTGTTAGAGTTTTGATATCTTCCTGGTACGTTTACTAGTATCATTGATTTAAAGCATCTTCTCCAATGTGTGTGTCAAAATTATAAAATTACATTTGGAAAAAAATTAGCAGACTTGGTTATTCTGAAACATTTATAGAGGAATCAAATTTGGAAATAATCTTATACTTCGAGACAAACAAAATAAGCATTATGAACTCCAAAAATATAGGGAAGAACATAATTCAAGCAACTACAGCATCTGTCTAGACGATAGTCAGGGTAATGCATCATACTGCACACCCAGACATATTGAAAAAATCTCATCCTCTCGATGACTCCCATATAGGTTAATCTATTACACCTTGGCATCTGACTGTGTTAAGGTTAATAATTTTTAAGGCCATAAAATTGTAGTCAAGTTAACAGAGGAGTTGATAACCAGGAACTGGTTAAACTGGTACTATATCTGTTTATAATAATATAGGTATAGGAGAGGTTCACCAATTTTCTTTACTATGAAAATATTTAACTGAGCTTTACATTCATGGACTAGTCTGTTCCACATATCCATGAGTTAATAACGCTGACTACGTCAGTCAACATATATTAACGAAACGTCGAACTGATACGCATTTTGTATGACAGGGTACAATTGGCTCCAAATACCTGTTATAAGTCTTGACGATGCAATAACTATCACCTACTGAATTCATGCTCTTCGTGTCACGCTAGTCATGGCCAATCATCGCCAAATCAGAGAAACTTTTAAGGATGGATAAATATGCTTCAAAAATAGATCAATGAATACCATTTTAAGGATTGATCCGATGGGAAGGGTGACAAAAAGAGTAGGCCAAGTTTTTTAACACAGCGAAAACTTAGCAAAAACGAAGAGTTCAAATGATGATATCTATTCACAAAGATCAAAGTATCAGATGTTCTAAAAAGAGCACTCGATGATTTTAAAGAAGATAAAGGACCAAAATATAGATATTAAGAGACTAAATATCGATTTGGAATGTTAACTGCATGTTAGCAATAGACACTGAAATACAAAACCATTTCAATATATGGTAGTAGTTTCACATTTTTCAGAAAACCCCACATAACCCCACCAACCCGACACATAAGAAAACAAAAACATCAACTAATATACTAAACTGTAAGATAAATAAGCCGGCCACAGTTATGCCTGTAAACTACACGATGTTATATACACGATTTTTTACTTATGTAATAAACGTGTCATTTCCATAAAGAATTTTTTACATTTATGTTAAAGATAATTTCATGTAAAAAAACTGACGCGCCATCTATTATCAAATCTAATTTTAAATAAAGCACCATCTGTTAAAAAAAACCTCTTACAATTTTAAAAATACTTTTACAAATATAATTTATGAGATAATTAACTGTTTATGACCGAACGTCAATAGATTTTTGAAATTTTAAACAGATGGCACTGCGAATAGTTTTTCTTCGTTTTCTTACATTTGATTTACTTTTTTTGTAATTTACGCTGTTTGTTTACATAATTTACATAAAAAAACTCTGCTCATTGAACAGTTACATATGTATATTGACGGTACAATGGTACGGTCCTTCATTCTAGCAGAAGGTGTGCATCGTGTTTATTCGGTTCTACAAATTCCGGCTCGGTTAAATTTATGATTCATGTGTGTGTCAATAGATGGCCTGCTTCATGTTCCCCATGCAGCGCGAAATGATTGCAATTAATTGTTCTAATCTCCAGCGAATCTATTGTCCCTATTAGGACACTTATTTTGACAACAACAATTTTTGTTATTGTTAACGACAAGAACTTAATACATAATTAAGAGACGATATTAAACAAACCGTAATTAACAAGATTAGTAATAGCAACAGTGTTGAAATGATGTTTTGTTTCGGGGTGGGTAACTTAAATCTTCATCATTTTAATCTGGCAGTTATTAAACTGCTTATCTAACAATAATAATCTAATTTTTATTCAAAAGAAGCGAATATATATTTGAAATAATCTTATCTCGAAAATCAACCTTGAAATAAAGTTTATTTATGTTTTTTGGTGATTGATGTAGCTTTTTAGCGAAAAGTTTATTTTACATTTTCCATTCGCTTGTTTAAACGTCAACTTAGCGAGAATTGATATAAAACGAAATGAAATTTTCCTCGGTCGCTTCGCCGTATACAAAGAATACGAGTATATGGTATATAGTGGATTTGTGTATGATGGCATGGCACAGCCAGAACATTGTAACATAATTTATCAAAAGTTTATATAAAAGAATGAAATTAATGTAATTTTTTTTCGACTCGATTTAAGGCTCGTCTTTTTATTTTTTTGGTTGTTGTTGTTGTTGCATGTGCTTGGATGTGTGTTTGCAGTGTACGTCATAATGCGAGAGTTGTTTAATAATATTACCAACAAGCGTGCATGTTAAACAGGCGCAGCTTTGCTATTGTTATAGCTCTATAATATATGTAGCTACAGTGATGTGACATTTAATTTTGCCATAAACTCACAATTACATATATTTAATGACTTTTTTTTGGTAAATAGAATTATGCGTGATTTATTTGAAAAAAAAACATTTGTTCGGCTTAAAATGGATGATGGATGATTATATTTTGGTAAACCTTGTGCGTCAACTATTATGTTGGCGGAAATATAATGATTGTGTCAAATTAAAAGCACAAGCCACATTAAGACACAAATGTTCACTCAACTGATTATGTATATATGTCTACATTTATGAATCGTTATAAAGCTCTTTCATTATGTATATACATGTCTGTGTATAAATCATGGATCTAACTGAGTGAATGGAAAATCCAGCCGGATAAAATTAAATCTTCTTAAATTAGATGCTATATAATATAAATTTCACGAATTATTAATTTTTATGTCGTATATATGGTTCGTGTAACTGAAATTTATTTGCGTGAACGAAGTAGAAATTATGTATGTTTGGTGAAAAACTAGATACCTATATGTACATATATGTATATACCAAGAATTAAAAATAAAAATTTTCTAATTATTTCTAGATTTATGTTATGTGTACATATGTATGTATGTTAATATAAGTTTATTTTTAGAATGAGGAGGTTGTAACCGTGAATCGTTCGTTGGTAAATTTATATGAAATTCATTATAAGTTTTTGTATATGGAAAGCTTACCACACTATATACTTCACAATGGTGATTCTTAAATTGGATTAAGGAAGTAATGATTGTTGAATGGAGTAGATATTAATTAAGATTCATGTAAGCTAAAACTCGAGGGTTTGTACTCATCTATTAACGTTAGCATTAAAATCGTAACTTATAATTTAACGTTGATCAATTTTACTAAGCACCAAACAGGTGGTATGAATATCACCCTTAAGTCGAGATTAACCTAATAAAACTGTTCCTATCAGCGGTTGATTCTGGCTATAAATAATAAAGCACTACTGTCTTCTTGTAATACCCGCATGGTGAACTAGTTTTGCAGCTTCAATGTTAGTGTGATGATTTCCCGATTTTTAAGCACACTTCTTTATTTGCTCTGCGACTTCTTAAGTTCTGAAATCACTATGACGAGTGTACCCAGAGGCATTTATTATCCCTCACATTACTTTATTTTGAAATCGTCACTAATACGAGTGCATCCAGAGCTATTTATTATCCTTCTTATTACTTAATTGCATGTGGTACTGGAATATTATTGAGAGCCACAGGTAGTGGTTCTATTGATCTATTAGTGAACTTGATGTGATTAAACTTCGATTCATTTACTTTAATTCTCCACTAAGCTAGCCAAGCTTGTATATTATTTTCGGCTAATTGTAGTTTCAATGTAGTTTCACCGATTATGTCACCAACAATTGTCATATGCAATTGTGGCGATAGTTGTATTATTCGTCTTCGGTAAATCGCTTGCAAACGTACACAAAGGAATGACCCTAAGACACTTTCCTGCAGAACCCTGCTTTAGCTTTTGTTATATTAGAGTAAACACCTTTATGTTTAACGATTTCCCCTAGTGGGGATTCCAACCAAACTACGGTTCGATCACTGAATTTTGAATAAAATACCACTTGGTAGTATTCACCAACGTTTATTATTTATCACAACAATTAACTTTTATACCACTACTATTTCACTAGAACTTTCACTTATTATTTGACTTACTTTACGCTTTCTGTTCGCTAATTTATTCGCAATAGGCCTACTTCTAGGTCAAAGTAGATGTTTCCGTTTGCTTATTATTTCGTCTGTATACTGCTTGTGCTGATTTTCAATTGCAAACATTAAGTTATTCTACTGAATCAGAGATGTCGCGCTATGTCCAGAAATATGGCTGAACAATTTTTCCCCCGTGTATTAAATCTGTTATCTATGGATTTGATCGATTGTATAGTGTTACTCCCTTAATCCAATGAGACAGAACAGCTTCTGACTTTTCAATTTCACTTTAAATTTGTTTTAGTAATAGTCTCTCAAACAGGTTAGTTCACTTGGTGGCTTACTTGGTTTTGATTTATTTTTACTGCCGTGAATTTCCAAGATAAAAGGACATAACTGAGTCTGTAGGAGGCTATAAGGATTAATTATGCCTGATAGTTTCTTAATAGCTTTATTAGGTAGTTATTTATGAATCTCTCCAGTTTTCAAGTCATCCTGGTGATTTTGAGGCACTATATAGATCTTTCACTTTAGCATTATTTTTTGAAATTTCCTGTTTCAATATGGTTGTATGGTTTCCAATCCATCTTGTTGATTAAGTGTTGTTAAATTAGGCTGAAATCTCGAGATGATCCGCAAAATTGTCTCCCTTTTTTCTTTGGTTTTAGCCAGGTGATTAAGTCTTATTGGTGGCATACACATGACTGGTCTTTTCTAATATTTGGTTGCTTTTCAGGATGAATAATCGATATATTTATTGAAGGTGAGTGATTTTTGATATGAATTGATTGAATTATTTTTGAACTCCCCGTATTCGTCTTTTATTCTTTTTGTTAAATTGTTTAATATATTTTTGACGGTTGGGTCTCGGGGACGTTGCCATTCCTTTCGGATAATTCTATAACTAGTGATTTATTTTCAGTTGGGTTGCATTTGCCGGTTTTTGTTTGTTGGATTGGTACTTCTCCACGCTGCTTGCAGTATATCATTGACAGACTTTTCTACCTCCTGCTCTAATGTTTTTTCTGATGAAGATTGAGTGAAGAATGAATATTTTTCAATCAGTATATTAATTTGGTAACATTGAATGTTTATCATTTGTAGTTATTGTATCACTTATTTTCAATTAAATAGAAGAGTGGTCAGACGTGGAGTAAAATCCTTCCTTCACTTATATGTAGTCAACCGAAACTTTTCATGTTATAAAGAAGTCAATTATAGGTCTGGTGTTTTATTTTGGTCACTGCACCAATAAGTTGGATTGACTCTAAGGAGCCAGTTGTACTTGTATTAATTTTTATTGCTTAATTTAGCTCTTTCCTTTTTAGTTGTTGTTATTCTCGATCCCCAATTCGTATGTTTAGTGTTGAAGTTAACTCCTATTATGAATTTTTTACCTGGCGCTAATCTAGTGATTGTAGAATTTGTTGTTTATCCTTATTTATCATTATTTTAGGCAGAACCGGTGTAGATGGTTTTAAGTCTGATATGTGCTCTGTTTCTTTGCCATCACGCAAGCATAATCCAAAGAAGTCGATTCGCTCTAGCCTAGAATTGAAACTATAGATGACCATCGTGTACACAGGCTCATTTTTAATCTTTAGTTTTTGTTGAACGGCTACGTCAAGAACTAAACGTGTTTGTATAGTCTTCTGGTGAGGTGTTTAGACTGGTAGGAACATTATTGGTGTCTTTTTGTGCACAATGATGCTCGCAAAATGGTGCACTCAATGGAGATTGCAATGGAGAATTTAGTGGTGTTATTGTGGGAAATATATCTTTTCAACCAGACTATGTATCATGTTCTATAGCTGTTTTTGAGTTTAATGCCTTGAACAACCAAAGATTGTCCAATCAAAACCAAAATGAGATTAATTGAGCTTCAGAAGGTTTTACGCGAATTTGGTTGTTTATTAGAGAAAGATAAGTCAGAACAGAATGAGCGTGTTACTTTGAAATGTCTGGCTGTAATATGGTGGTCAGCCCCTAAAGCATTTTCATGGAAAACCACAGTTTTTATTGTCAGTTGTATTAATTGAAGTCAATACGCGAGGCTAAATTTTTCAATTTATTCTGATAATCGATTATTATAATTATCACCACAATCATTTCGATAAATTTTCAGTTCTTAATCAATTTTTTCAGTTATTCTTATACATGTTTGAATGGTATTCATCCTCCTCAGGTATTTTAGAAAATTGATTGTTAACCAAATCCATGTAGATTGTCTCGTCAGTTTACAGTTCAATTTGCTAGCCAGTTGAATGTAACTAAGTATGCATTTCACAAATAAATGAGTCAAATGGAAACTAAGCTCACCAAGTTGTAATTTGGAGTCTGTAGGGTTATGGTTACGGTGTGATATACCATTCATGAAAAATCTGTAACAAAATGGTTAATCGCACACTCAGCTAAACTATAAAGTATATTCTACCTTATACACACGATAAAGTTTTTTATTTTGTTTTGTCACGCTTTTTAACTATATGAAAAGCACAACTGTATAAATATATTCGTTACTCCCGTTTGATATACAAACTGATTTATTTATATTATTCATATTCAACTGAAAGGCACTGTAAACTAAAACTATAAATACTTTTATGCGAATTAATTCCAAAAAAAAAAATGTTCGTTTTATTTTGGTTTTTGCGGTGTCTGTTACTAACAACCACCATATAAAATTGAGTACCGCACAAAAATAAAAACTATAATTAAATAGCACATAGTCGTCGTCATACCATATACCACAGACACTATATTCTGCAAATTATTCCATTTGTTCTACATTTTCTGAATATATTTCCATCTCATTGCATGGAAGACTACAAAGTTACATTTATTATTATAAACTACATAATATATGAGTTAATCCGGATTACATATAAGCAATACAATTATAAAAATATAATGAATCTGGACAAAAAACTTAATTTAATCGAGATTGCTCTTAATTTATAATTTGTAACATATGTATACGAGTGCATGTATGTTTATATACAATTTATATTCATACTAACGTCATATTTACAATATTTTATCGTTAATTTGTGATTTTATAATTTTGTTTAATTTCAAAAAAGGATTAAATATTATTTTGGGAATGATGCACAAATTTATGATGAAAAGCTCTATACAGTACAGAATTTCTCATGTAATGAATATACATGATTGTGAATCGACTAGCTGAGCGTGTACATTTCGTGCATACATTTTAAAATCGGCAGCAAATAAAAATTATCGGATTGCTTCGATTCTGTACAGGCCTTAACGAAAGTGCAATAATTAATTCACGTAGGCTTGAAATCTTACGACAATTTCGATATATACGATATATCCAAAATTATTTAAATCAGATGCTGTCAAAAGCAATTCTCTCAATGAAGTCGCAATCATCGACTAGTATGAGTCTTTCGTTTAAATATGCAGATGGCTCTACGTACATTGAATCTATAGCAGTACGTTTTCGATTTGGCTAAAATGACGGAAGGAAGAACGTAAATATCGTAATTCAAAGATAAGAAACAAACGAAAGAAATTGCGTAAATTAACAAGCAACAAAATAAATTGGGAGGTCTTCTAGAAGTTAGTGAACAATACGAAGATATACCAGGAATTAGAACTATAAAGTAATAGCAAAGAGACAAAATATAAAGAAGAACATTTTATATGAACCGCGGTTGCATATAAACTAAAAATTTTAGAGTATTTCTGGGTTGTTTGGTGATGGCAAACGAAATAAGATAAATAAATATTTTTTATTTCGTTTTCTCTTTCGAACGACAGCAAAAAAAATATTTGACTGTTTCAAAACTTCGCTTACTAGCTATTTGATATTATAATTCCACTGTAAAATGAAATAGATTACTATATGAAAATATATTTATTCCATTTAAATGAAATAGTAAGCGAAGTTTTGAAATATTCAAAAAATTTTTTTTGTTGTAAAAATAAATAATAAAAAATAGATGGTTATTCTATTTCGTTAGCCATTACTAAATAACTCAAAAGTATTTTTTTAGTTTTTATGCAACCGCGGTTCATATAAGTTGTTTCTCTTTATATTTATTCTCTTTGGTAATAGTATAATACAAGCAGTGTGAAAGAATACACCATCTTGCCGATAAAAACAGGTAAACCAATCTAACTATTTAATGAATATGAGACATTTGACTAGTGAAAAGTTTGAACATCGTTAATTATTTGAGCAGTAAACTAATTAAATAAATCAAAAACAATACGTTTCGTGAAAATCTAACTGTTCTTTCAGGTCAAACCGATTCTGATTTCTGACCATTCGCTCTGAAAAGTAACAAAAAACTTAAAAAATCGATCATACGGTTATTTTTTTTATTTTTTATTATCTAATTTCTAATCTGTTTTGGGGATCAAGGCACTCCCCACTTGTTCGTGGTTCGCTTACTTAAGTCCTTGGTTTTCGCCATTACCAGCGATTGGTCCGTTGTGATACCATTCTATGTACGGCTATGGGTCCGAGTTTTTTCGTAGTATCATCTGCGCATTGCATAGCGGCCCATGGATTCTAAACACGACTGGGGATCCAGATATATGTTCAATTTTCTCACCGATCGCACCGCCCAAACGACCGAAGGTGAAAAACCCATTTGAACCTTACCCCGAATCGGGATTCGAACATTCTGCGTTACCTGGGCGGTTCATACAACCATACAAAATAAACTTTATTAAGCAACCAAAAAAAAAATTAAGAACAAAAATTTCAAAAAAGAAAACAACTGATTTCTTAAACCTCTAGATGCGTTGTAGATGCTTTGGTTTCCTGCTCACTTATTTGGACTTCTATAATATAACAAAAAAATTATAAAGAATAATTTATTAAAGAAAAATAACTAATATCGATTTTTAGTTTTATTGTGGTTTTATTGGGCGTCAGAAATCCGTATATGCACGCTTTTTCGGCTTAACTCACCCGCAGTCCAATCCAGTGTGAGTTATCAAAATAAAAGAAAATTTCCAAAACTAACGAGAAAATATATAACACCAATACACCCTAAACAGTCTTAAGAAAATATATAACAACTTACCTCATGCATCCATAGACACATCATTCATGTATCTCAATTGTATCGGCAGTTACTAAGTCCATCCGCCAGCTAAAAATAGATGTGAAAAGCCTGGAACTTTATCCACAGGAAACTCTAACCACTGCTATTGAAAAATCTATCCTCAGATAATTCTGACTTTCACGTTGTTTTCCGTTCCCACTTCCGACTTTGCTTTTTCACAAGCAGTATTGCTCGTATGAATATCTGTTCTACTCGTAGCACTTGACCAACTATTTATAAATTTTTCTTCTTTTTGTTTTAATTAATAATGTTGTAGATTCTTATGTTCTCACAAAAATTACCAATCACCAAATCGTTCAGCCTATCTTCTTGTAAGAATTCAAGACACGTCCCAGACACTCGTGTGGGTATCTCCTTTTATAGATTTTCTGTCCGACATGTTCGTGTACAAGTTAGTGTTCAATTCACAGATTACATTTACAAAAGTTTAATGAACTCTATAATGGTAGCAAACTCGGGTTGAGCTTTCGTATATAAATAAAACTGCCATCTGGCAAAACGATCATCGAATTACCCACCAAAGAAACGAGCAAAACAAAAATCAACATACAAAGACTAATTAGTACTAAAATGATGAAATTATCTGTCGTAACTTCTACAGATCAGAAACAGTTGATTAATCTTACAATCAGAATCTTACAGGAGAAAATCCTTTATAATTATTGTTCGTAATTTTTTATTTAATTTTGATATTTTCACACATTTACGAAAAAATATAGTTCATACATGAAATTAAAAATGGCGTTATGTTTTTTTATATTGTTTTGATGTTTAAAAATTTATATGTGTGGGTAAATCTGCGAAAAAATCAAGAAAAGTGCTCGAGATAAAAAAAACAATCTTGATGATTTGCAAAGAACACGTAATGTCAAAAACGCACGTGTTTCGAGCAAAACCAGCACTTTTTGCTCTCAGAGCACTTTTTTTGACGAAAGAATATCACATAATAAATTATTGTACAGTGGAATATGATATATTTCTGTACTCAATTGGTTGTGCTATGATATCTTGATTCACAATTGTTTGTGCGCAGCAAAAAAACACGATTTTTCATGATTTTTGTTTAGTATTGTCTGAAACAAATTAGAGTTCAGTTGTTTGCAATTTAGTCTGTTTAATTGAAAAGAGTAAAAAAATCCGAATTAAACTTGGAAGTTAGAGTTGCTATGGTAGCTGATTACAAAAATGGAATTTCGGCCAGTGAATTATCAGAAAAATATAGTCACAAAAATACGATTTTATACCAAATTACAAAACCAAATATTCATGCTACAGTAAGTAATGTGGTTGAAAGTAAACGAAAAACAAATGGTATGGAAGATGTGTTGCAACTCAACGAATATCCAATACACAATAAATTATTCAAGGTATAATAAAATAAGCCATCCTTTTATTTGTAGTAGGTTTAACGAACAGGATAAAACGCAAGTTTGAAATTTCTGCAGAAACTTTTTATGGAAGGATGAGTCTATATTTTCATTAGTTGGAACTTGGAAAGGAAATTGTATTACTCAAAGCATCCTAAATAATACAAGCCAAACACAAAGACCCTTTAAATTTATCGAGCTTTTTTAAGGGGTATAGATTTCGATACTTTCCATAAGAACTAATGTAAAATTTACGATTTTTGATTCAATTTTAATGAATGAAAAATACTGTCAACAAAAATTATTTTTATATCAATATTTAAATCAAACATTTTCATATAATATATATGGAAATCAAATGAAAATACGAATTATTTTAATAGTTATAATAAAAATAAAAACGTTTTGATTTATTCAATTTTTATACATGTATATGTTATAATTAGTTCTAAACGCCGTATAAAAATATATAAAACGAGATCAATGACGTATGAACTACGAAAATGAAACCGATACTTCAGATGTTGGATAATAGATGGCACTTAATAACTTTAATAATATAAATCGTATTTATTGATATTTTAAAGCATATTTTTAATGCTATAATACGAAATACACAATTAAAATACCCAAACATGTAAATGAAACTGAGTACTTCAATAATTATTTGAATTTTTTTTATTTCCATTTATTTGTTATACTTCATGTGCTACATACACGATGGCATAAAAGTCGTTAAGTTTTTTAACAGAGTGAATTTTCAAAAAAAAATTATGTTTTATAATAAAATACATTTATTTAGATACAAATTGCATTTAACAACAAAACGGTACCTATAACTTCGTCTACAAAGATTAATATTTCAATTTTATTTCATCAGATGAATTACCGAAAAAGTTCGTTAAAATGGAAATTATCATCATGACCATGAAAACGATTCTCCTCAGATGGATGTGAAGCATTTATGTATGGTTTTGTTCAACATATTAATTTATTATGTTGTCTAAGTTCTGGTTTAATTCATTTTCATGAGCACATCGAAACGTCAAACCGATTTTTGCCTGAAAATAATTCTTAGCGACAGTTTCACACTTGCAAGACTGTCTTCGTTTAAAAATGAGCGTTTCCTATAGCTTCGTTTAAATAATTTTTATTTCAATGCATAGAAAATAAATCATAAATTCAAACATTTTCTAATTTAAATACCCATCACGACTTTGTCAACTTTCCACTTCAGTAAGATATGAAACATTTATATGTGATTTTGTCTCACACTTACTGTCTCAATAAATTCTGTTTTTATTGCTATGTGCACATGTATACGCCTATACAGCACCCTATATAGCCTATATTTCTACGCCTAGAAATTCCTATACAGCATTTTCGGCCGAAAAACTAAATTTCCATTACACTGAAAATTAAAATCAACATTGGACATTCAAAACATACAACTTCCGCGAAGTACCATAAACCAAATCTCAGAATCACATTAGATTTTGCCGAAACTTTTAACATATGTACCATTATAGTCGGAATGATTCTGTTACACAACGTATAAAAGCTCCCGCCGAAGTCAAAGTACTATTTAACGAACTAAATGTGTAATAGATTAGAGCAGGCGCTCTATTTGTAGTAGATAGTAATTTCCATTACACCGTAAATTGAATTAAACTGAATGCCTGTCAAAACACATGATTTCTTCGACATATTATACCAATATCCTACAAAGAAGTAAATGATTGAATAAGTGAGCTGAACGATTGTTGAAACACTAAAAGAGAACAAAAATAATAAATATGTAGGGAACAAACAAGTATATAGTCATCTGATTCTTCCATGAATCAGTACTTATAGAAATCAAAACTCCAACAAACAAAACCACAACAGCAGAATTATGTGTCGGTTATCCAATCCACAAGGAACTTCAACTAGTTTAATTTAATAAAATTCAGAATCGTTTAATACAGTGGACGATTCATCAATATAGATAACCGTGGCGATCATTATCACGAATATTGATATTTCTAAAATAAAATGTTTCTAATTCACAATTCTAAAATCAGTAGATAATAGTATTTGAACATATCACTAATCACATTCATATATGACATCATTAACATATTATTTATGCACAGGCCAAAATTGGTACAATATTAATTATTATTAACTATAACATAAATGTTTTATTATATTATAATAAATAATTTATTATTTTCTACGGAGTACGGACGGGTATAACCTACGAACATTTTGTTAACAATTTTTGACAGCAAAGAAAAAGCAAACAAAAAAATTATTTTTTTGTTTTTTCTTGGCTGTATACTGTACGAATTCTGTAGTAATAGTGTTGAAATGTAGGGGGATTTTCTTCTTTTTTTAATGACGTCACAACTTATTCATGTGTTAGTAAATAAAGGGTATAAACTTTTTAAGCTCAATTCCGATGTGTGCGGCTTGTAGATTTAGGAACTTTGTATTACTCAACTTCGCCAGAGCAATTAAAACGTGCTGTTATAACTCCAACTAGAGCATGCATTACCGTTTGTCGGTTAATCGGTGAATTGTATCTTAAGAGTATTACCGAATTACCGGTAAATATTTTTTTTATCGGTAAAACATAAAATTACGGTTCAAATAAAATTACGTATTTGGATGTTCGATTCTATAACGTTTTCCTTTTCGATCAATATGCGGATGAAATAAATAGTGGATTGAGCCTTACATTTGACGAATGGACATCACTTCGCAATAGAAATATATAAATGTAAATGTCCATTCGATCGATAAATTTTAGAATTTCGGGTTAGTTCGTATTAAAGGGGCAATGCCAGCTGCTACGAAATGCGTTGAACTTTTGGAAGTAAAGTTGAAAGAATTTAGAATAAGTCCACGAAATATTACATCAATAACACCAGACGGGGCTTCGGTGATGAAAAAAGTAGCTAGATTACTGAATAAAACTAATCACCAAATATGCCTTGCCTATGGGATTCAATTAGCAGTGAATGAAGTATTATATAAAAAAAGAGTGCACAAAGATGATGATAAAGACGAAGAAGAATCAATATTAGCGTGGGACAAAGAATATCTCGGAAATGATGATGAATTCGAAATAATAAATAATTCATTCGAAGAAACAGCAATCATTGAACATATTTCCGTAAATCCTTTAATTATGAAGGTCAGAAAAATTATTGTTATGTTCAAACGTTCACCAACAAAAAATGATATTTTGCAGAAGTATATCAAAGAGGAATTTAAAAGAGAACTGTCCCTGATATTAGACTGCAAAACCAAGTGGAACAGTCTACTAATAATGCTGGAGAGATTTGATAAAGTGATTAATTGTATTTATAAGGAAAACTTTGATTGATATTCAAAATCAATCAAATGAAATTACAGAAGAAGAAATAATTTAAATTAAGAGAAAAATAGCTGCTACAGCCAATAAATGTTGCTGTAGAAGCACTATGCCGGAGAGATGTAGATTTGTATGTGGCTGATGTTACTTTGAACTAAAAGAGGCACTCATCCAAAAGAAGAAATATCTTATCTGATGTTTTTCAATATTTGGATGACCCAAGAAATATTAGATCGGATTCTGAAGATAATTATAACATTTTTCAAACAACAAGAAGAACAGGCATAAGTAGAAAAATAATTGAATTGATTCAATCACCACAGCTAGATTCGGAATCTGAATATTTAACTGATACCGATCATGAACTTAATGAAAGGGTTAAATCAAACAATTAAGAAAGAAATGAATTTTTATGAGGATCAGAATATAATGGGTAAATACTTAACATCTGCTTACCGTCAATTAAAAACTATTCGGCCTACGAGTGTGGAAGCAGAAAAAGCATTTTCGGTGGCAGGCCAAATCTGCACCAAATTTCGGTCAAGTCTAGATGATTCCACATTGGACAGTATGTGTTTTTCCTAGCTTTTTTTAATTCAGAAGACAATAGTTGAAGATTCAGCATAACTTTCATTTTTATATTTTTTTAATACAATAATTTTTGTAATTATTGAAATTGAATACACATGAACTAAATTATTGATTTGAAATAATTAACTTTTTAATTTAGTAGTAGGTAAATTAAGTAGTAGTAAAATGTCTTCAAAAGAATTAAAAACTGGTATTTCAAAATTCGGTAATCGAATAACTACGTAAACTTTTATCGAATTACCGGTAATTTCAAAAGTCGGTAAGTTTGCATGCCCTAAACTAGAACATGTCGTTCTGGTGGCGGCCACATATATTTCCTATAATGGTATTAGGTCAATTCAAATTTTACGGGGAAATGTTCGCAAATCAAAATATTTGAAACTTTTAAATGATATCGGTTGCGGGATGTAATCTAACTAGCAAAGATTTCGTGGTGAAGTGTGATAGTGCACCTGTACATACAGAAAAAAAGGTTCCTCAAATTTATGAAAGGTAACGGAAAAAATTTTTCAAAATGGCTTCAGAGTCCTAACCTAACTATCATAGTGGGGGTTTGGGCTTACATCAAACGAGAAATGTCTTCCATGTGAGATTGGAATGATGGTAGATGAGACGTGGAATACCATAGTAATGGTGTGAAATAATAAACCCACAGATAATAAATATAATAGACTCAGTACCAAGTCTACCACCGCATATTAGTAATCGAAGTATTTACGATAATTTTGCCACGATTTTTTGAGAGATTTATTCACGCTTGCTTCACACAAACAATTGTGAATCAAACATTATATTAGTTGTAAATATTGAATTGAAAATCTGTTATTATTTGTTGTTTGTTTATTTGTTTGCTTCCAAGGTTTTGGGTTACAATTATGAATCGGATATAGTTGTCGTACAATTTCTGGTAAGCGGTTTCCGTTGATTGTGCTTAGTTCTAAACACGAAGTGGTGAGGAACACATTTTCTTTGAACCTTTACCAATTTTAATCTTTAATATTAGTTTAAAAATTATATAAATTACTTGGGGAACTGTATAAAAGTTTCATCCTTTGTATACAAGGGTAAAGTTACTTTTATTCTTTCTAAAATTTTGATTTATTTTCGTTATTATCTTTCATTCTTGAAACAAAACGGTTTTATTTTAAAACGCAAACAGATGTTTATAATAGGATGAACAAAATTCATTCAATATATCACATGGCCCACAATTTTGATCCGCTTACAACCTTCTTGTCCATTCTGATGGTGTATAGCTGCTTAAACTAATTGCTTAGTAACAAAAAATCAATTACCATTAACAATCACCTTAACGTTTGCATACTCATGATACCATAATATTTTTCAACTCGATTTGTCTCCTTTATTTTACCATATACAACATTTAAATTCACTTAACATTGGTTGATGTTAAAATAAATATTCGGAAAATGATAGACAATATTTTGCACAATATTATTCAAATATATGTATACATAGGCAGTCAGAAATGACATGGAAAATGATTGTTATCAAAATCAATAATGCCTCATGATAATGTTGTATTTTCATGACATGGATATATACGTCCATGTGTCTCAGTCTATTATTTGTGAGTGGTTGTTACATAATCTCTCGATTCAAAAATATTTTTTTATAATTTCGTTATCATTTTATCACAAATTCATGTTTTTCTCAAAAATGTTGAAGTGACTTGTAAGATTACACATTATATGGTTGACACAACGAAGTATATAAGTATAATGTGTTCATGATTTCGACATAAGCTCGATAATTTTCTTCGCTCGGCAATAAAACTAATTAAATCACTTTAATAGTTAAACAATTTAATTATACACAGCTGCTAATCTAATTGGTTTACCATACCGAAAGTCTGCCAAAATCAGAATCTATAATGTATTAAACTTTTTTTTGTTATATCCATCCATTTTCTTATACTCGTTGTGATAAGATAAAACTTTTATTTTGTACGATTTCTTTTCGAAATTGAAAACTTGGAAACATTATCGGGATACGTTATGGGTGTAATAAAAAATATAGATATCTGTTTTTAATTGAAAACCTGGAAGCACAACAAACAGCAATCGTAGAGATATATTTATATATTGTACCATAAGGAAGCTTTAGATACGGAAAAACAAACAATTGTACGACATATATATATATAAAATGTATTACAATGAAACGTGACATGTTTTCCATTTCACTTATCAATATCAAATCAACCGAATTATATGTGTATTATGTACAAATAGAAATTAATTGGCGGGTATTCGGAAAATTGATTGATTTTGTTTAACATATAACACAACCACCACATATATGTACATATATATGTATACTATAAGCTTTATGTTGGCGTGTTTGCTTTCCACTCATCGTCATGTACCGGGGACCGGGACACATTTGCATATAATACATAAACATAAATTTTTCATTTTCAATATCTGTATATATGTATAGTTTTCGTCTTAATCTGCTCATATTATTTGTATCGTCGTATATATATAAAATGTCTCCCATAAAAATGGAAAATAAAAGTTTCGGAAAATTTATTACCCAACAATTATTTATGTTTTTAATGCTTTCCGAGCATTGAAAAAACAAAATTATGAAATAAGAAAAAAAAAAAATAACAACCATAAACTAGAAATGATGCTGCATACATACATATATAAATGGTGAGTTGGTAGTGAGAAAAAAGCATAACAGTCAGTGTTATGTTGCGATAAATAAGCTATTCCGAATGGCAAAATCTAGATGTGCCAATCTTTGTTGTAATAAATTTGAAGAAACGAATACTAAAGGAATAAAAATAAATCACAAGAATATGAAACTTTAATAGAAGCGATCTAATTTAGTTTTTCGTTTTCACACCGTCTTCAGACTTCAGTAAACATATATATTATTCGAGTGTGGACATTTTGGTTGGTCGTCCGTTAGAAGAATTAAATTTGTTTTGTAAGTTATTCGACTATGACAGTATCAATCTACTTATGAATTATGTATGTTAATACGTGGATCCGAAATAAATCGAAAATTTCTGGGTTGATGTTTTGCTAATCCTACAAGATTGGAAAATTTAATAATTTGATTTAACAAGATTTGAGCGTAAGGTAAATGCTTGAAAATACAACTCGATTATAAAATATCTCGCAATTTGTGAGAAATATGGCACCGTCCTCTTGGATATACATATTAACGGCGTCATTTCAACGGATTTTGGCCTATCACTTATTCGATTCGCAATGTTTGACATTTTCCTGGATGCGTATTACCATTTAGAGGATTATGTGATGCAAGAACGAGCTAACCGAATTAAGTGCTCTGATGGATGAGTGTGACGAAATAGCCAATCAACTAATGACAAATCAAATGTGAGTTGTCACATCAGTTGTCTAACAAAATAGTGTTGCCAACTTTAAGATGTGAAACTCTTAAAAAATACTCTTTACTTGTTATCCTACCAATATTTTATAGGAGATTTACCTGTAAATAATGAAAATAACGTCATTGATTCATTGTCAATTTGACTAAAGATTATACATATAAGCGTAAATGTAAGTTTGAAGTCAAAATAAGAACGAAGTTCGTCACTTTGCAATGTCTAGTTGATTGCGCTCAGTATATTCGGAAATGTACCAAAATATGTAAATTTCTTACCAAATTTATTCGATAGACGAACTTTATTACGATAGTCGAATTCCTATACATTAAAAAAGTCAAAACTAAGATAACTACTAGTTACTAAGATAACTCCAGAATGCATTGAGTCGAGTCACTTATGTTATTATATATTCGTCAATATTTCTTGATTCATTCTGGGGCGGATAAAGTATTCATTCCTGTTTACTCATGCGAGAAAATTTAAAATGTTTCAGATGTCAGACCAGATCTCAAAACTTTTGTATCTCGTTATTGATAACTTTATAATTACATTCGATTAAGTAAGAGTATTCAATCAGATTCGAGTGGGACTATGTGACATACAAACAATACAGAATGTTACATGGGTTCATTGGAAAAGAGACAGAAGTACATGTTCGAAAGACGTTTCTGCGCAAAAACATGAGAGAGAATGTGTGTCAAGTAGGTTAGGTTAGGATAGGTTAGAGTGGCTGCTAACGCACACTTAGACCGTTCCGTTGTGATACCACAGGTCTTAGTCCCCTAATGCCCTTAACACTCTATTGGAACCATTCTGAGCTACTAATGTAGTGTAAAATGTCCCTCACTTTAATATATGCAAGATCTGAAAGGTATACTTAGCAAAGTGTAATATATGTATGTATATTACACTTAGCAAAGTGTAAGTGTAATATACATACTTAGCAAAGTGTAAATGTCTTCTTAGTGCCAGTGCAGGACAGGAGCACAGGAAGTGAACAAGCGTCTCTTCCTCCTCCTCGTCTCTTCGTCTATACAGCTTCTACAGAAGTCATTTGTTTCTAGACCCAGCCTTGTGAGTTCACCGAAAAGGCAGTGTCGTTAATATTCCTACTATCCTTCTTAGATCTCTCCTCTCCAAAGAGATTAAGATCCTGGAGCGATTCAAATCCAGCCTAGGCCAAATTTGTCTCGCTCTCTCGCATGTGAGGGTGTTAGACCACCTCTCCAGTGCTGATGCTTCTGCCCTTTTCTTCAAAGCTCCACTGTAGGCTTACCCACATTGGCCCTTTCAGGCTTCAGCTGAAGAGTTGTACCTTGCCTAGCTAGTTCGTCTACCCTGCAGTTACCCTCGAAGTCAGAGTGGCCGGGGACCTAGATAATCTGAATATTGAAATGCTCACTCTTCTCGTTTAGAGACGGGTGGCAACCCAATGCCACCCTAGACTTCAACAGCACGATTTCCAGCGTCTTGATAGCCGCCTGACTGTCTACATAAACCGTGATATCCCTCTTCGATATCACGTTATGCCACAGGCAGCTCAAGGCTTCCTAAATCGCTATTATCTCCGCCTGGTACACGCTGCAGTGGTCAGGGAGACGAACGGAAGTACTTATATTTAATGCTCCACAGAACAGCTCAGCTCCAACCTTACTATCTAGCTTCGAGCCATCCGTGTAGAATTGTATAGCTTCGGTTTCCAGTGCTTGCTTATTCCCCCAGAATTCTCTTGAAGGGATTAAGGTTTCTCTAACTTCTTTCTATAGGTTACTCTATCCAGTGCTGGCCACCAAACACTCAATCCATACATAAGAACGGTTCTTACTACGGCAGTGTAGAGCCAGTGTACCAGTCTGAGACCCCAACGTTTGCCTAGTCCACTCCTACACGAATACATCGCCGTCGTAGCTTTGCTAATTCTCTTCAAGATGTTCGGCTTCCAGCTTAGTTTACTGTCTAAGATTACACCCAGAAATCCCACTTTATCAGAATAAAAGCCAGTTAAGTGCCATTTACGGTAGGTGGGTCAACTGCCGGAATTTTATGTTTCTTAGTGAAGAGTACCAGCTTTGTCTTAGATGGATTGACTCCCAATCCACATTTATTGGCCCATCTTGTAATAATAAGAAGCGCATTCTGCATTACCTCCTTAATTGTAGGTAAAAATTTACCTGATACCATGATCGCCACGTCATCAGCGTAGGCAACCACTCCTATACTCTCTCTCTCTCCAACTTCAGAAGTAATTCATTGATCACCATGTTCCGGAGAAGAGGAGACAGGACTCCTACTTGTGGGGTTCCCCTAACCACTCGCCTTCTTATGGTTGAATCCCCCAACTCTGAGTATACACTCCTGCTTCCCAGCATACGACTGATCAACTTGATTACGGAGGATCTCACTTCCATGAACGATATAATGCTTTCAGGATTGCATCTGTCTGAACGTTATTAAAGGCGCCCTCAATATCAAGAAAAGCTACCATACAATACTTCTTTGAGTGAATTGATCTCTCAATTGTTCGTGCCAAGGCAGGTAGGGTCGTATCTTCCGATTTACCCTTACAGTATGCATGTTGGGAGGCTGATCATTTCTCCTGTTTTAAGTTCATACAAATATGTGTTTCTGCCAGCCTTTCCAGGGGTTTCAACAAAAAGGATGATAATGTTATAGGTATTAGCTCCTTTGGTTAGCCATGCGATCCTTTTTGACCTCCATCCATTGCCTAGGAATGCAGACCAACTATAAACAACCCTTAAAGATCGCCTCCAACCACGAGAGGATAATCCCCGAGTTGTTCTGGATTCCTGCCGGTATAATCCGATCCGGTCCAGCGGATTTGTACGGCTTGAACCATTTATGGCCCAAAGAATTCGTTTTTAATTTTCGATATACGGTGCGCGCAGCGAACAAGCAACTCCCGATGCTCTCAGTTCCATCGAGTGGTCTAAACAACCCGGGAAGTGAGTGCCCATGAGAATCTTGAGGGATTCCTCGACGAGTTCGTCTTTCGACATCTAATGTAAAATTCAAAATTTTCTAGGCCTCATTTAGTTTCTGAGATTTGTACTCAAACCATTAAATAATTAACTTCCATAAGTACGAGTTGTGGATCTTGGAAAGATAAAGATTCAAATCTACACATGTTTATAAATAGCGTCTGGTAACTTGAGTCTGTAATGACAAATTGATCGACGTAGATTGTGTTATAATATAATGAAGGTTAAGTCATTCTCAGCTCGATGTTATATAGGTACTAGCAAAGTAGTATGTGCGATAAACTCAAACTGGGACGTGTAACACGAAAGATCCTTAAAAGTATCTAGTTTTAGCTGATATTTGTTCAAATAATAGTTCTATAAACAACACATTACTGTCTTAGCCGACAAAATGTATAGATTTAATATTGGGAACTTCGTGGAATTTGAAAATATCGTGGTTGTTCTATAATATTTTATGAACTATATACCAATGAATGTAATGAATGCTCTATAAATAAAATCTTTCATTATTCTTGGGAATAGAACACCTCTTTTACGTTCACTGCGACCTTAAAAGGTAATTGGCTATTAATAACAAACATAACCAAGTACACATTTTTCAACCTACTGGAGGTATTTATACAAAGCGTTGTTCATCTCTTCCCCATATTTGTTGGTAAGTGGTTAAAAAAGGTTTCATCACTGTCGTTATTCACCATCGAGCAAATTAGACAAGCATAGAATAAAAACATATTTGCATACAAAGATTTTACTTATACCGAAATTCACATACTTCTTTAACTCGTGCAATTATCGATCACACATTTATTCAACTCGAGAAAAGCTCGGAAAACAAAGCACAAGGAAGTTTGAAATAGTCTCCTTTTACCAAAAACAGCAAAAAGCAAATATATATATGTACATATATATATATATATATATATATATATATATATATATATATATATATATATATATATATATATATATATATATATATATGTATATATATATTTATATATATATATATATATATATACATATATATATATATATATATTTATTTATATATATATATATATATATATATATATATATATATATATATATATATATATATATATATATATATATATATATATATATATATATATATATATATATATATATATATATATATATATATATATATATATATATATATATATATATATATATATATATATATATATATATATATATATATATATATAAATATATATATATATATATATATATATATATATATATATATATATATATATATATATATATATAAATATATATATATATATATATATATATATATATATATATATATATATATATATATATATATATATATAAGGGTGATTAAATTTTAAGGGCCGATGTTGATTTTGAATAAAACACAACTTATTTAGGAAATTACAGTCAATTCTTTTTATTATGATAATATGGTATGATTCAATAATGTATGGAATAAAATATCGGCCAAATGGCCGCTGCGACCTCGGCGGCACACCTCCAGTGGCACACCTCTGCCCGATGGTTCAAATTTTCGATGACGTTTAGGCATAATTGAGGTTCTATGCCGTTAATGTATCGAATTATCTCATCCTTTAGCTCTTGAATTGTTGCTGGATTATCGACGTACATCTTTTTTTCAAATAACCCCAAAGAAAGAAGTTTAACGGTGTCAAATCCCACGCACTGGCGACCAATTGACATCGCCACCACGGCCATTGAATTTGTCGCGCAAAAGAGTCATTGTTTTGTTAGCTGTGCGCAAGGCCATAAAAAGTTCGTTATCATCTCTCGATAGCGAACACCATTCACAGTAACTGCCTGACCGGCCTCATTTTGGATGATGCCGGCAGCTCATAAACCGCACCAAACAGTCACTCTTTGTGGGTGCATTGGTTTTTCGACAATCACTCTTGGATTATGATTCGCACAAACGCGGCAATTCTGCTTATTGACGAATCCACTGAGATGAAAATGTGCCTCATCAGTCATCACTGAAGATGATTTTCTTCGAAAATTTATCATCCACTGTTGCCATTTCTTTCCACCATTCTGACCATTGACGACGGTTGGAATGGTCAATAGGCTTTAGTTCTTGAGTCAAATGCATCTTATAAGCGTGTAAATGCAAGTCTTTATGCATAATGTTCATCAATGAAGCGGTGTAATTGAGTGAGAGGTGTAATTGTTGGGCACGACGAAGAGTTGAAGTGGACGGGTCTTCAGCCACACTATTGCGAACAGCAGCAATATTTTCTGCAGTACGAGCTACGAGCATGCACTGGTGTTTTAAAATCTCCTACAGACCCGGTTTGCTCAAAATTTTGCACGTGTTTTCCGGTTGTACGCACATCTAGACGTTTAAATTGACCGAAAAAATCACGAAGTGCACGATATACATTTTGATTTGAACGCCCATCTTCATAATATGGCTGAATAACTTTAATAACGGCCCTTACAATTTAACCACCCTTTATATATCTATATATATATATATATATATATATATATATATATATATATATATATATATATAAACATATATATATATACATATATATATATATATATATATATATATATATATATATATATATATATATATATATTTATATATATATATATATATATATATATATATATATATTTATATATATATATTTATATTTATATATATACATATATATACATATATATATATATATATATATATATATATATATATATATATATATATATATATATATATATATATATATATATATATATAAGCATAACCTGGTTGTGATTGTCTGGTCATAAATATATTAGAATTAATGATATTGTGGCAAAATATGATACGTTAAGGTGGTGCGTGGTGGTATCGATACGATTACCATCGCACTATATGGAAGCCACATGGTACTTCACCAAACAATGGCGTTTTGTATAATGAACTTGAAATATAAATTAATATGTATATACATTGTATTTTTAATTAAAATACTTTCGAATCATAATTTATTTCATCAATATTAAGAAATTCTCTTGAAACATATCTAAACAGTTTTTAGCTTAAATTTTCAGACTGTAATACAGTATTCGCATCGGAATAACACACCCCCAACGTACTCGTAAAATAAACAATATAATAAATAACACCAATTTATTTATAATATACTTGAGAACAAGCAAGGATCTTATCTAAAATAAAAAATAAATTATAATTATAATACAATTCAAAAATACTAGAAGATGGATAGACTTTCTACTGGATATTTCTTAAATCTATTTTGTTTAATAACATTTAGGCTTATACATTATAACATCATCTTTAAGCCTATTATATCATCGATATTTTGTAAGCAATTAAATAATTTGTATCGCAGAATCACGTCAATGCTCGAGATTATTTTTTTTAAACATAAATATTCATCATAAATTTTCCATCTTAAATATTGTATTTAATTCATTCCGTTACATCATCTTATACTTACGTTAATTTTCACACGAATAAATTTTTATTTTTCCACTTCTCATTTCATGCTCTGTTCGCATTGTATTAAAGTTCTTGATACAAAAAAAATAAAAGACGATAATATAATAAATAAATCCTTGAATTATATGATTTTTAGCAACAGAAACATAAAATATATTTCACTGGCTGCGATATTATATGCTACAGCAGTATAAAACTTTATCTTATTTCAGTTAATCTTATCTTATATGGAGCTATTTGGGATGGTATTATATGGTTTAATTGTCATTGATTACAATGTTACGAAAACTGACTGTGATTTAGTGAACTGAGTATCGAATTCGAATCAGGTGAGAAGAGAAAATGTCTTAATTATAAAAATATGTGATAAATTGGTGATTGGAGTGGATAAATTGAACATAAATAACTGTTGGTAACATATAAATTGTCTTGTTACAAGTCTGTCAATATATTGTCCTTGAAATGAATAACTTTTCTACTCGATTTGGTTGCTTATCGCGAGGATTTCCATCTGAATGCCTATAAACAAATTTATTTTCTTCAACATAAGACGTCTGACGAGATGATGTATTCAACTGTTGTGGAATATTTTTAAAGAAAGTTACGTCTTTAAAATTCTAAATGTTCGCGAAAGGAAGAACAAAGATGAAACTGCTCTGGTGCGGTTTTATGGAAGAGGCGTAATTGACTAGCTAAATACTTTTAAATATTTTACACAATTCGTTGCTTAACTGAAATGACTAAACCTCCCGATGTTGGTGTCCTTAATGTCCTTTCTCTGTTTAGGCCATTTCCCTTTCTTAGTACACAGGTATCAGGTGAGATTTAGAGGCAATGTCCCATAAATCCATACGTTCATTTTTATGGCCGCTTACTAATGGTGTGGACATTTCTAGAGACGCTTGTAGGAAGCGTGTTTTTACTTGGTGATACTATACATGACTCATCTATTGTCATGAATAATTTGGATGAGTTAGGAATTGATCGGATGGTTTGGCCCGTTAGCAGTCCTATCCTAAATCATAAATCGTATAGGGCAAAGGAAAGTTGTTTCAAAAACCGTAGATCATATATATATATATATATATATATATATATATATATATATATATATATATATATATATATATATATATATATATATATATATATATATGTGTGTGTGTGTGTGTGTATATATATATATACACACACACATATATATATATATATATATATATATATATATATATATATATATACATGTGTATATATATACATATATATATATATATATATATATATATATATATATATATATATATATATATATATATATATATATATATATATACATATATATTATAATTCTTACATAAGTTTTTCAAAACTATTTAAACTATAAAATATTTAGTTATAATAATAATATGATTATTACTAAAGCTGTTATTATTATTACTAAACCGCCCAGGTGGCGCAGTGGTTAAAGCTGCGGCAGTTGGAGCGGAAGGTACCAAGTTTTCACCTTTGATCGTTTGGGCGGTGCGATCGGTGGTGAAAAATAAACATAATCTGGATCCTCTGTCGTGTTAAGAATTCTTGGGCCGACCCATCTTCCATGTCAGTACTATAGGACTGACATGTAGCTATGCAATGCGCAGATGGCTCTACGGAAAGACTCGGACCTATAGCCGTATAGAGTGGTATCACAACGGATCAAATTTGGTCTAAGTGTGCGATAGCAGCCACATCAACTTAACTTTTTTTTTTACTAAAGCTGTGGTCTCCTTAGTTGTGGTGCAGTCATTAGCTTGTACCATGTTTCCTTCCATTTAGGGATAATGCAACATTCCAGTGCGAATTATGATGTTTTAACCAGTGGTTTTGCTGTCATAGTTGAAATCTTCAGTATCTAAATAAAACAAGCAAAGTTTAATGTTATTGAGTAGAAATATATGAGATATATTTTACCTACTTGTGTTAGATCCGATGGAGCCGTTTCTCAATAACTTCGTTGTTTCGTTTTGTTGTTCGTAAAACACCATATTTTCTTATTTTAGTGTTGTAAATTTATTTTCTATCCAAAATAGCCAGCAATGTACGCTCAAAATAGTTCGCACACATTCCAATCAAAAATTTAGATTGTTAATATGGTGCTTGCTGACACGGTATTTTAAAGAGATAGCCGTCTGATAGTTTTCCGTTAGAACCATGCATTTTACTACTGGTATTTTACATCGAAATGTCACTCAATGTTGAGTAATGGATAAAACTCTACATATTAATTAAAAATATATTGAATTATTAAACTAAAATTGGAAATTATGCATGGAATCTGTTGAGACCTTTCTAATTATCGTGCCAAATCTTCTTTATTTCGACACGATTTATTCATCTTTGCAATTTCACATACTTCAACGTGAAACTCACCACTACTTAAGCGTTGAAACCTCCCACCAAAGTCGTAACCAATCACCCAGTTCCAGAAGTATGGTAGAAGTTTTGTAGGAAGTTTTGTATACTTTGTAAACAAAATTTCTGCAGGAAAGTCGCAATTTGTAGTAGTACACGTCGTATACATCTGAATCAGACTTGATTTCCTACATTAGGAAAATTTCAGTAGTTTCACCTCCGTAAATATTCAACTTAACCTTAATTTAAAAATTAAACTAATTAATTATACATTTAATATACCTTTAAAAAAAAAGTTCATTCATATATAAACTAACGTACTTCGTTCTCACGAATTTCATTCGCCACTTCATGAAACAACTGGTCAGCACTATCTTTATTATTAAATCGCAATCATTTGCGTCTTCGATTGGATCTATTCGATTTCTTTAGTGGAATCTGAGTCGATCCTGTACGCCGTGTATTTTAAAATATAGTTATTATATTTTTATAAAGTAGTTTATAAGACACAAAATCAAAAATGTTACAATATAAAAACAAATAATTACTTAGACAATTGGGGTTTGATTTCTCAGATCACACCACTAAACATTATTTTATATTAATGTACACTGCAGTTCACTTGAATAGGAACGACGGTTTTTTTGGAATATTTCGAAATCGATCCAACTTTTTCAATATTTTTTTTTTAGAATTATAAGAGTTGATTAAGCAGTAAATAAAGAGTCCGCCAAATAACTTTTTTTTTTGAAAATGCTATAAAAAAAACTACTGAATATTTTCTCAAATTTCTTTTTGTATTTAAAAAGAAATTTCGGTTAATAATGGAAAATAATTTCATTCAAATGGCTGCCTCGGCTGGCCATGCAGTAGCCTACACGATCGGTCCAATTTTTAAGCACATTATCGATTGTGTGCAGTTGTATTTCACCAATGGTTTCACGAATATTGTCCTTTAAAGCGTCAATTGTTTCTGGCTTGTCGGCGTAACACTTATCTTTGAGGGCACCCCACAAATAATAGTCCAACGGTGTCGAATCGCAGCTCTGAGGTGGCCAAACGACATCAGATCTGCGGCTGATAATGTGATCTTCATAAACAGCGCACAAAACATCGAGTGTAGCTTCAGCTGTGTGGCACGTAGCGCCGTCCTGTGGAAACCAAATGTTGCCAATATCCTCCTCTTCAATTTTTGTGAACAAAAATTCGTTCAACATGGCCCGATAACGATCGCCATTGACTGTAACGGCCACTCCTTGCTCATTTTCGAAGAAAAATGGCCCAATTATGCATCTGGTGTACCGGCTTTTCAATGTATGCGTGCGGGTTTTCTGTGCCCCAAATGCGACAATTTTGCTTGTTTACATACCCGCCAAGATCAAAATGAGCTTCATCCGAAAAGATGATTTTTTTGGCAAAATCGGCATATTCTGTAAGTCGATCGCAGGCCCACTCAGCGAAGCGAAAACGCATTGGATGGTCAGTTGGCCTCAATTCCTGAACCAATTGGACTTTGTATGGCGTCATACCAAGGTCTTTATGCAAAATTCGTCTCAATGATGTCTCCGAAATGTTCAATTGTTGAGAACGACGGTGAATTGATGTTGATGGCGCATCACGCACACTTTCTGCAACAGTATCAATATTCTCGGGTGTACGCACTGTTTTTGGCTTTTCACGCTTTGGTTTATCGATGAGGATGCCAGTTTCTTTCGTTTTTTTCACAAGATAACAAACATACGGAGCTGATGGTGCTTCTCTTCTTCCAAAATCCGTACGCAATTTTTGCACACACATTCTGCAACATTACCATGATTTTCAAAGTAATGTCGCAATATTTCCCAGCGTTGTTTAAGCGTATACACAACCATATTCGTTCAGCGAAAGGATACAACTAATGATCTGTGAAATCAGACATGAGCTAAGTGTTACCATTAACGAAATAAGCACTAGTTGAAAAAAAAACTTTAGATGGCGAACCCTTTATTAAAGGAAAAACAAATTTATTTTTTCATGATTAATTTTGCTTTCTTGTTTTTTCTCTAAAATAATGGTAAATTTGAATGTTCACTTTAATAAGAACGATTAAATAATCTTAATAAAAAGTTTCTTTATTGACCACAAATTTAAGTGAATTCGATTTATTTTTAAAAATTAATTGAGTTTACATGGTTTTAATGATGTGTACTACTTCCCTTATTAAAAATAACTTCCTACAACCTGCTTGAGATGGAGTCATACAAAAATTTTAAATAATTTAAAGTAATTTGGTTCCAGGCTTCATTTATCGCCTTAATAAGGCTTTCTTTACTGTCGAATTGTCGACCACCTAAAACTTTCCGAAACAGCCAACCCCACACGTTTTTCATGATATTGAGATCAGGAGAATACGGAGGTCACGGCCAATAAGCTCTACATTTTGCTGTGATATCCATGATTTGATTATGTTAGCTATGTATATGGATAGGGGCATTATCTTGCTGATATATCCATGGCAATGGCCCAAAAGTATCATTCAAGTGGGGAAATGCTTCTTTGAGGATGCCCTTGTAAGTTGCTGCGGTTATTTTTCCGGTGGGCAATGACCAATCTCCCGGACCATAAAATGATATAGCCCCCCACACCATAACGCCTTCTTCCCGGCTGTGATGTTTTGCTAAAAACTTTTACTCTTTTCGAAGGTCGTGTACATATCATGCTGCCTCGAGAAATCTAACCTTTTCTGTTTCGTCTCCTGATTTAGAGGTGGTTTCTTTTGGAGCTTTCTTCGAATAAGGTGATCTGCTTTATTAATCACTCTCTATACGGTTATTCGGCTGGCCTCCACACCAACTCTAGATTTAATATTTGCACAAGATAGTGCGCAATTGGATGCTGCCCTTAGTATGGCCCACTTGTCGGCTGCAGATGTGGCCTCAACAGTTCGGCCTTTATTGTTTGAGCCATATTCTCTTGGATTTTTTTGTAAAATTGAAGATAAATATCTTACTTCTCCCTATTTTATCTGCAGTTGCTTGTAGAGAATAATTTTCGCTGTGTAATACTAAAAATTAATTTAATTTAAGTTTAAGTTGTAAACACTTTAAATTTATTGATAATATCGTCGTTTCTATTCAAGTAAAACAAACAAAAATCACACTTTTTAAGAAAAAACAAAATAAAATAAAATTCTTCTGGCCTACTTATTTATTTTTATTTAAAAATTATGTAATTTTAAACAAGTGCAAAATCCTGTAAAAGTCAATCTTGGAAAAGTTGGATCAATTTCGAAATATTCCAAAAAAACGTCGTTCCTTTTCAAGTGAACTGCAGTGTATATATAATTATACATATTTTTTATTAACTAAATCTAAGTTTTTTTTAGCTTATTTTATTTAATTTTAGCATCAACTACAAATAGGACTGTCTTTTTGTTATTTTTTCTAAATAATAATTGAATCTGACATTTAGTGGCCAACTATGCCAATATGCATAACTTAGATATAGATAAAGTTCAAATTATTCCTAAATTGGATCAGTGTACTCAGTTTCTATCAATTAAAACAAATCTCGTAAAGCCATCTGGTGCTGACGTTGTTATATGCAGAAAAAAATTACATAATCCCAATATTTTATTAATTCTGATCTGGTAACAGGACGTCATAATCTCAAATCTGCACTTGTTTATTTTACAGTCGGTCTTGCTTGAACATATATTACAGACTCGTCATACATACAATTGCAAATGCCAATCGCTCTGTTCAATTTGTAATGAAGTTACGAGCTAGTGAGGGAGAATAACCAAGATTTATTTGAGCCATAAATAGTTCGAATAGAAATTACAGATCAATAGGACTGATATGTAGTTAAGATTTTAGTGCTTCAATTATCGGATGTGAAGTTATCGACAAAAATCAAATATATAAATGTATTGGTGCTACAGTAGGTAAAAAAATTGTTCGTAACAAAAACAACAAACTATTGTTTGATAAAATGTTTACTAAACTGCAGATTTCCCAGCTCATAGAGTTTTCACCGGAGTTTTCCTTATATGAGAAGTATATTATGAAATTCCCTTTCAAAGAAATCTAGTCCCACTCGAATATGATGATAAGTTTACACGTTTTGGACCACTCGAGCACGTCCATTCGAAAACAAAACATAGTCAAAAACACCATTATAGGTCGCAGCTTTGTGTCGAATATACGGACCTTTGTTTTCACATAAGTTAGTCTGATTTCTGCCAGCTCTAGCATTAAAGCCATTAATCACCAAGCGCACGACATGTTCTAGAGTAGATCTGAGCATATTATCCAAACTATAATTGAGTTTTTATCTTGTGGTTGGCTTACATCAGTCTGCGCGTTTACACATACAATCGACAGGTTGTCCGCGTTGAAATCCAAAGGTTCATTGAGTTTCTTGGAGAGCAACAAGTTTTTGTCGATACTCTTTCATACTTGAAATAAGGAAGTCAAATGCGCCTGGTTTTCTTAGTGACTGCACGTTCCACGTGACAATCCTAAATCTCGTGTACGGGTACATAAGTGGGGGTTTGGTATTTTGTTTTTGCGGTATCCAATTATTCTATATAAAAGAAATCCCGGTGAACACTGTGAGCTGGGAAATTTACCAGCCCTTTCATATAATATGTAACTGTAATCATGTTCATAGGTTTCCATTAACAATAAAGTGGGAAAAAACTAAAGTAACTGCTGTCTCGGGGATGATTGAAAGCATAAACAAGTAACTTAAAGCTTATCTTTACAAATCAATAAAAACTTTTACTATTCCAGTTTTTAGGTTTAAGGATCGGCTCCCCATTTAGTATACAAGAATAAATTTTCGATTAATCTCGCTATACCTTATCAAATTACTGTTAAAATCAATATGCTTTGCATCCCCAAAATATATAAGATTTCGAACAATAGCTAGTACATGTTAAGGGGGTAATATGAAACCTATATCACGGAAAGTAGAATTTGAAAGTCCTGGTATATATATATATATATATATATATATATATATATATATATATATATATATATTTATATATATATATATATATATATATATATATATATATATATATATATATATATATATATATATATATATATATATATATATATATATATATATATATATATATGTATATAGGGAGAACAAAACTAGAGTAATGGTGCATCATTAAGTTTGACAGCAAACAATTCAATATACATATCTAGTGAATTGAATCGAAATCGATCAAATAGAACAAATGGATATTTATTTATCTATTCTATGTATATATTCGTACATAATATTTTTGTTAGTCTCGTTATATATTACATTTCAATAGAATCTATATTTTTCATACTCTCTCGTATATTTATAGTTCGATATTTACTTTAATGACATAACAATTTATATAAAACTATTTTTGTTTTCAATTTCGTATGTCATTATACATTATCAATATTTTCGTTTATCCTGTTGACATATACCAACATATAGTTGTACATTAAATAGAAAATAGTAATTTTGAAAAATATTAAATTTTGATTTTTTTTTATATATTTACAGATAATATTGGTACTGAAGTCAGTAGGATTATATGAAACATCACACATTACAGTGGCAATACAGATAACGTCACATGTACTGGCATATTCAAATTCGTGCGTTAATCCTGTACTATATGCCTTCTTATCAGACAATTTCCGAAAAGCATTTCGAAAGGTGAGTATTTTTAATATTATATTTTGCTCATCCTAAATATATATATATATATACTCTTATGCTCATTAGATATATGTGTAAATCTACTCGTATATAACATAAAAATCTCTATGTATTTTAACCATAATTCATTCATCATGTAAACATTTAGTATACTGTACCATCTGTTAATTACTTGTAAATGTCGCGCAGAATTATGAAAATAAAAGAAAATGTAAGCAGGTCATTGTTGTCTTGTTTGCAATAACAAAAATCTGAATCATAACATAAAATGACTCATAACATTTCCGCCAAAACATTTCGATATTTCAGACGGTCATTCGATATAGTTTACTGTCATTATATATACAACATTGATACTTTTTTATTCAGAATCCAAAACTTTGTTAATATTTTCTAATTTTTATATCAAACCTAACCACATATTTATCTCTAATTCATATACATACTACTTACATAAATCATCTGTATATTCATAAAATATGTTCTTAAATTTGATTCGAACACTATATTTCTAAATTGTCCTTTACTATTTGTTTTCTATTGCGGTTGGATTAGTTGTCGGGCCGACAGGTTTCACAATCTGTTCACACTGTGAAAGAATCGATATGACAGCATAGTATCGTCTACGATACTTAGAACAAAAAAAAAAAAAACCACTTCAAATACTATTTTTTTAATGTAAGTAGCACAAAATCTTAAATTGGAGTTCACTTAAATATAAAACTAACCATAAAGCTTCATTCTGCTTGCTTCCTAACATTGTATATACAAAATATTACTAACACTCTAGTTTTATGTAAAGCAAAATGTACTGTTTTGAGTTTAAAGCTCTATACATGAGAGGGCTAAGGACTAACGACTATTTTTAAATTCATATCGTTTTATTTAATATTTTTAGCCATCCGAATATATTGATTGCCATTAAGTGTTCGTACAAAATGTGTAATAGAAAGCCCAACAGAACCATGTAAATATATAAATAGATGTCGTACACACAGCAGCCAACAAATTGATATTGTCTTAAAGCTTATACACTATAAACTCGTATTTATTTGTTGTACTAGCTGAGAATATGTAGAAAAGCTTTGTGATTAGATGTTTTCTAAGACGTTAACCATTTAATATATGGAAAGTACTTTTGACGGAGGGCGGCATGACATGGAATTAGAATGGACCAAAATACGTGTTATGACTCAAAAGCTACTAACAAATTTGTAGTGTAGTTGTTATTTTTTACAATGTGGGAAGAGTGTCAAAAAGTGATTAAAAGAAGAATCATATTCGTTTGGTTAAAGTATCATTTGAACGAGCTTCATAGCTATAATTAAAGTTATATAGTTTGAATTTATATAGGGGAAGGGTGTACACCCGATTTTTCACTATCTCAGTTCCCGGAATTAATTCAGAAAATTCAAAATACAAGTTTATTTATCTAAATCTATATTGTCCCTTACAAAGTAGTCCCAATCGACTACAGCACACTTGCACCACCGGTTGATCCAACTCTCGAAACATTTTTTATATACAGGTTTTCGGTATGTCCATCAGGGCTTCCTGCGATTTTTCCATTATTTCCTCTCGGCTGCTGAAACGCGTTCCCCGTAATCGTTTTTACAAAGATGTCAAACCCACGAGTTTTCTGCCCCCATCTCTTTCGACGAATTGCCTCACGCAAACGTCCATAACGCCCGAATGGTGTTGATTTTTTGATGGTCTGGCAAAAATTGATGATGCACTACACCGTTGTAATCCATGAAAATTTTTTGGTTTTTTGACTGAAAACGACGTGTTTTTTTTGGTTTCGGCTCAGTTGATGAACGCAATTCATTTGCCTGATGTCTGGATTGTGTTTCGTACTCATAAACCTACGTCTCGTCTCCAGGAATGATCCTTTTGTGCAAGTCCTTCACTATCTCTCTGATGGTTAATTTGGGGTTCTTAACCAGCATTTCTTTTACTTTATCAATGTTTTCATCGGTTTTCGCTCGTACCACTGGTAACCGACCGTTTTATTTAAAGAATCGTTGCCGAAACACTTTTTCAACATTTCCAACGTTCGCGCACCATTAAATCCGTTTTTTCACAAAATTTAATACAAGTTCGATGTTGCAAATTTAAATCTATTTCTAAAATTCTAAATAATCGCCAACACACTCGTAGATAGATGTACTCTTGACTACGTAACTTTTGCAAATGTCAAGCTATGATTTAGAAGGAATATCAACAACAGATGTACCAACTTAACAGAACTCAAATTGGAGCGCCACACGGTGGTTATTCCGGGAAATTTTTGATCAAGCTGTTAAATTGCTTTAAGAACACATGTTGGAGTGGACTCTTTATAAGGTGACTCTACTTTGTGTGGACCATATACTTCAGCCCAAAATTGATTACACATTTTTAGTACTAGATGGAGTGGTGTTACGCGTTGATTATACAGAAATTATAACTCAGTGAAGAATCATAATGTACCAAGTTTGATTTAATTCTTCAGCCGGGTTTCCGACGAAGAGGTGGTTTTTAAACAGACTGTTACCGAACAGTGAATTTAATTTAAATAATGGCCTAGAGAAAAAAACAACGACGTATTGAAACAGTTGTGTTTTAAATGGAAGAGTTTAGACAGTTATTAAAGCGTCAACCGTCTCATATTTTTTAGTTAATACTTTGAAGAATGAACTTTAGGGAAAAACAGCATTGGCCTTAAGTCCGAGGAATATGATGACCATTTTTGTAAAAAATGAGCTTTTTTCAGTGAGAGCTTTTTTGCAATTCTCAAGCTAGCGCCTAACGTATGCAAGTGTTTAAACACCTATGTTCTTGCTAATCGAACTACCTTTTTGTGCAAGTGTTAAATCTTACTTTTACTTTTATTTCATTTTGTATGGCTTTAATCGTAGTTCATTTTGAAAAATGCGCCTCATTCGATGAACAAACACATAAAGCTTTCCGTCAATCGAACTGCACTTTGTCGTGGATTTCATTGCATTATCTGGCATTGTCCTTTCGACCCTTCTGGCGGCGTTGCTGTGTTTAAATCTCGGAATTAATACGTTTTGAGTGCCGACCTGCTAAAAAATTTGGTTCTCTATGTGTACCAACTTGAGATGAGAAAGTATTTTGTGAACCTTGTATAGAGCGTCCAAATAGTGATACTTATGTGAAGGAACCCAATTGATGCAATACATATTCTTAAAACTTAGAACTTCAGAGTAATTCGTAGGTACTTTAATACGACATGTTAAAACAGCCGTTTATTTTCAAGGACAAGTTTTAAGGTGCTACAATATATGATTCATGGTTAAATTGTGATTAAAAGTAATGATAAGCCTGTAAGATGTCTACACGATAGATTAGATTTCAAGTAGCCCGGATGATCATTTATAATGGAAATTTGAAATACGATTATTAAAGCTTATATTGATATTGAAGATTATTTGAATTTGTTCCAGATGGTTAACGTATTCGTCGTCATTATCTGTACCAAATATGTTTATACACACGACAGTTCAAATTATTGAATTCCAGTTACAATAATTTTTCCGGGATTAATAAAAAATAATTGTACAGTTAATTGATTGTCAGTTAGTTGAATTTTATGAATGAATGCCCACAAGGTAAAGTTGGAGAATTTAAAAGCTTTCAGTGTATTCGAATCGAAAGAATCAAGTCAACTCTCAACCAATGCAGATTTCTAAGATTTAACATATTGAATCATATCAAATCAGTCTCTGATTAAGTATACAAAGCTTTGAGCTTTTTCATCGGTGGTATATAAAATACTTACCTAAGAATAACGTTTATAGAACGCCATCGCTAAAGTATATTGTTGTTTACTAATAGTTTGGCATCTTGCTATATATATCGTGCCAGTTTGATCAACAATTTGAAGATAAAGGCAGATGCTTTTTGTATGCTTAGAGTGAATCGTGTCGCAACTGTTCTCGATAATTACAGATTTATGCTTGAAATATTCTCAAGTTCTCACCACCGAAGAACACCACAGATTTTTAATTATATTTCCAAAATTCAACTATTATATAGGGCTGAAACAGTCCCAATTATATCGCAATTCTCTTTTAATGTATATTCATCCACTTCGTCGAACAGTATATAGTGCATCAAGCAATTAATAACTTTCAGATAGTTTCAATTAGTTGAAATTAATTGTTTATCTTAAAATTGTCAAAAACATATAAGTATAACTACGAGATTAAGATAAATTCATATCTACGAGTTGATATGTTCTATACAACTTATTTCAATTTCAATTTGTTGGAAATTGCTCTACGGTGTATTGAAAATTGTTTTTTATGGATGTACTTGTTATTACGAGCTAAGTGAATGCAAATGTGTTTAAGAAACAGTTTCAAAATATATATGGTGGAATTTAGATGATGTGAAAGACTCTGTTGTCTCATATAATGTGCTAAATGAATTATAAAGAGTGATCCAATAGGAGGTCCTTTTTTCAATTGGGATTTTCATATGGAAAATTGTGGCATATTTTGAATAGAGATCTAGGTTTAAAGGTATGCAGAATACAGCTTGTTCAAGAATTAAAGCCGGTTGACCTTCCGTTGCGTCATCTATTAGGTTTATAGACGTCGGAACAGCTTGTTTTATCAAAAAATCGTGTTAAGCGATGAAGCTCATTTTTGGCTGAATATACAGACAGAGCAATGATCAATGAAAGTTGTTACCACACAGAAGACCAAACCATCGATTTATTGAAAGAAAAATAAATAAGGAACATCATATCGACAAAGGAACCGTGAATTGGCCTCCAAGATCTAGTGATATGACGTTGTTAGACTACTTTTTACAGAGGTATCTAAAATCAATTGTTTATATCGATAAACCTCAATCGATTCCTAGCGAACATAACAAGAGTGCTGGAAATTATTTTCAATTATTTTGATGTTGCAATATTTTGCAACATCAAAAAATTATCTTATGAATTATCAGACTCCGAAATCGATAATATTGATTGCAAGTCAAAAACAGACCCCACCACGTATTAGTATGTATGTTGAAACAATTATAGCAAATTACAATTCAGTCGAGTTTCAACAAAATTTTGAGAAACTCCTAGGCATATTTAATACAAATTTACATTTAGTACGTGGAGGTGAAAATTTAAAAATATCGCCGGAAAAACAACTACTTGCGGTTTTATGGATTTTGGCGACTCATATAGGTCAATTGGAGAAAGATTTGATTTGGCGAAATCAACATTACCAAAAATATTTTTTCGTATAGTTGATTTTTTTAATCACATCGCCAAAACTATTATTCATTTTCCTGACACTTCGCGGAAATTAGAGATCAAAAACCATTTTGAAATTAATAACAGGTTAAAAGATGTAATAGGAGCGATTGACGGAACTTATGTTCCATGCAAAGTTTTTAAAACTGAATCGGTTATATAGCTAAAGGCACATTCTTAAAACGAAGTGTTGGCCCAAATTATCAAACGCCCATTATTAGCAAGGTCGCCATAATCGCTAAAGATGATAATTTTTAAGGAAAGGAAACTTTAAAGCTTTTATAAGCTACAATCTGAATTTTTAACCGAAAGCAATTTAATTTAACTGCTAATTATTAGTATAAGCCTAACAGTATAATGAGACTGGTTATGAATTAAACCTTTCTGGAGATTACGTTTTGCTCCATGTGAGCTTTTATAATGTCTGCAATTACTGTTCCACTTTGACGAGTGTGTTCGCGTTTATATTCCACTTTACAAAATTTGTAATTGATCCCAAATTTTCTACGCTTCGACCCCGGATCGTAAAATCGTTAAAAATGATATATGTACTTTAAAGTGATGAAAGTATTATCCGACAAAATATAGCTTTATCCAGAATATCGAATAATATTTTGCTCGGTGGTTTAAGAAGGAAAATTAAATTATTTTGAATTATAACTGAAATTGCCTATATAAAAAATACGCGTTGAAGCAAAGTGATCCTTAGAGAGCAATAAAAAAAATTAATTCGTCCAAAACAACAATTTTAGCCCATTTTGGTTTTATGTATATATGAAGTCCTTTATCTATATGTAATCCAATTACTCCTAGTCTTTATACACACTTGTTGAAATATACCATCGCCAGCTTCAAATCCTTATCAGTCCTATATATTTACTGCGGGATAGTATTATATACTTTTGGTAAATTCATTTTAAAGGATATTTACCATAAACCAATTTTTTATGCCATTCATTCAGTATCATATTGGTCTGTATATACACAACATAGACATAAAGAACCCATAAGACAATAAGCAAACAACATAACCCGAATAAAAAAACTAAATAAATAAAATGGAAAAGTCTCAATTCAACATGGGAAATCATCACAGATAAAAAAATGTTGCCAGATTTATAAATATATAAAATACAAATTCGCGTGACTAGGAGATTTATTGGGTGGTGCCATATATACTCGTAAAAATTAATTTTATATTGTTTAAAGAAACGACAGATACAATTGGATAGAGTATATACATTGGTGGCCTAGTATTTGTTTTGTGGTTATTGAGAAGTATCGGATTTTGGTTCAATAAATATTTATCATTTCCCAAATTGAAGTCTATCGTATCTTTAAACTGTTTGTGTTATAGAATGATCGTTTCTTGATGTATATACCATCTCTGCGTCACGGCCACAGCTAGTGGATTGAGATTACAAGTCTGAGTATAAGTAGGTGAGATATTCCGTTAAGTGAATATATTATGGATTGTAGTCCAACAATATTTTATTGACAAGTCATAATTTAACATTTCGATCATAAGGTTCATGTATATGTTCGCCTGAAGATATCGTTGTTGATTCGGCTGCATATCGATAAAACTGATTAAATTCAAAAATTCAAATTCAAAAATCAAGGTGAATCATTCAGACATATGAGCGCCAAACATGGTGAAGTTTCGTAAACAAGTATTCAATCCATAAGTGAGTAGAAGCTTAAATTCAAGCTAAACCTAATGATTATACGAGTGGATCGTCTGTCAGTACTTTTTCTACAGGTCTGCATTCGAACACTAACTGGATTATTGCACTAAATGGATTATTGCACAATTTATGTGACATGTCATTCCACCTTGTTGACACGCAATTAATTTTATTCGGGCCACAAATAAACCATTTTATTGTAAAGGCATTTTCTTGTTCATTTTCAAATTGAAAACTTCCTTCGTCGCGAAAAATATGAGGATTCTCCGCCAAATTAGTGAACCTATTAGGACGAAATTAAGATTCATCTTAATATAGGTCTGTAATATCCAATAAAACAACTTCTTTGTATTTTATATTATATTTTATAGTTTTATTGCTTCGATTTTGTGTTGTAACTTGCAACGTCGACAGTATATATATACTACTATTCAATACTGAACTGTCAGAGGTAACTTCTCTACATCTCTTTCTTTTTATGTAATTTGTTTATAATTTTAATCCATGTTAATTGTTGTAATTTCATTTCATAATTATATATTTTTTTAAATTTTGTTCTAATGTCTAATTATTATTTTCCTTTCCATCATATCTTTCTTTGGAAATCTTCCTTTCTGGATTACAGATTATTTATTTTCTTTAATTATATTTTTTACGAGAACTTTATCTCCACATTTCAATATGTTTTCTGTTGCATGTCGTTTTTTGTCAGCGTATTGTTTTCCTTTTTCTTTCTCAACCATGTCTTTTTCTCTAACTTCGTCATAGACATAGTGCTTGGATAAATCCTGTAAACAAGGTAATTTATCTCTAAATAAACGGCCGAAGAATAATTCTGAAGGTGTCTTTCCAGTAGTTGAGTGAGGTGAACTATTATACATCATTAGATATTCCAGTAGATCTCTTTTCCAATTTCCACCAGTAGTTTGACTTATTTTCAATCATTTCAGAATGCTGCGATTCTGTCTTTCAACTTCGCCATTTTTCTGAGGCCAATACGGAATGGTACTAAATAATTTAATTACATTATCCTTACAAAAAATTCTAAAATCGCTACTAACAAATGGTTTGCCATTGTCAGCTGTGATAGAAATTGGAAAACCGAGCCTTGAAAAAACTCCTTGAAGAACTTCAATCGTAGTTGTTGAAGTTACAGTTCGCATTATATTTAATTTTTTGTATCTACTGTAATAATTTATAATAACTAACAAATAGTTTCCGCTGGGAAGTGGACCCATAAAATCAATAGCAATATCCATCCAGGCAGCTTTAAGGTTTTCTCGACGTTTCATTGGATTAGGCGAATTTGGAATAGATACTAATGTACAACCTTTACAATCTTTAACAATTTTCTCAGCATCACTGTCTATTTTCGGCCACCGAACTTTTGTGCGTAAGCGACTCTTCATTTTAACAATGCCAGGATGACCTTCATGCGCAGCTGCTAGAATATTTTTTCTTAACATATCTGGAATTACTATTTTGCGCCTCGGAGTAGTATATCTCCATAAAAACATAATTCTGATTGAAAAATGTTAAAATTATTAACTGTTGGGTCCCAAAAATTCCTTGTTTAACGTTTGTGATTTCACTGTCTTGATTTGAATACTTCTCAATATTTGTCAAAGATGTTTCTACTAGCTTTGCAAATGCAACTAATTTATTAATATAATTGTCTTCAATATCAATTGGCTGATTTTTTTGTTTACACACAATCGTGATAACGGATCAGCAATATTTGATTTGCCAGCACGGTATATTACTTTATATTTGTACGCTTGAAGACGAAGCGCTCACCTCTCTATTCGAGCGCATGGTTTAGATTTGGTTCCGAAAATAGTCTCTAAGAGCTTGTGATCCGTGACCAATTCAAACTCTTTTTGCCGTAAAGATAAATTCTAAAATGTTCTACCGCCCAAACCAAAGCAAGAGCTTTTTTTTAGTTTGACAGTAACGGTTCTCGCAATCTGTTAAACTTTTATTGCCAAAAGCAATTATACGAGAGTGTCCTGTTTGATCAAACTGAGTTAGCACACATCCAAGGCTGACTGGGCTAGCATCTACAATGACTAGCGTCTTATCGTTGGGATTATAATACCCTAAAATTTTGTCACTAGACAAAATTGCTTTTAGATTATTGAAAGCTTCTTCGTGTTCGCTGCTCCAAAACTTTTCGATATTTGAGTTTTTTTTGCTAATTTCAATCGTAGTAATTTCCGTAGAGGTTCGGTTAAAGTAGCTAAATTGGAAATCCATTTATACCAATTCACAAGTCCGAGAAAATTTTGAATTTCATCTGTGGTTTTTGGCGCTCGTGAGGTTTTGCACACGAAATTCCGAACATTAATCGTTTGTAACGTAATAAACCTAATTTACTTATAAATGTTGTAATGTATCGTGAACTTGGTGATATTTCAATCTAGTGGACTGCATTTTTTATGTCCAGGCGTGAGAAAAATGTTGCTTTCCTTAATTGTGGAAGGATTGTCTCCCTTGTTGGAAGTGGATGATTCTCTCGTGAAACAGTCATATTCGCCCTTCTCATATCCACACAAATACTCAAATAACCATTTCCTTTAATAATTGGAACCACCCGAGAAACCCAACTCGATGGCTCATTAACTGTTTCGATGTTGTCAAAACTAACTAGTTCATTTAGTTTCTTACTAACCTTTTCTTCTAAAGGAATAGGAATTCGACGATAAAGCTGTATAACTGGAACAACAGATTTGTCAATAGGAATTTCAACTAGAATATTTTTGAATTTTGGAAATGTGACGTCTATCGAATTGACATTTGATCCAATTTTTAGAACTCCGAAATCAATATCCGTGTTTTTACCAAGTAAACTATATTTACCACCTTTAATGACATAAAATGTTGCCAGTTTTCCAGTATATCCAATTTTGACGTAAGTCTCAAGCGAACCTAAAACATCCAGTGGTTTATTACTCGCATACGCCAAAAACGTTTTGTCCGGTGTTCTTATTTGATTTTGAATTTTAATTTTATTTGTCTTTAAAGACTCCCAAGTTTTGTGGTCTATGATGTTACATTTGCTCCCAAAATCAATAAGCAAATTTATGGGTATTCCACCCAAATTACACATAACTAAAGCATCGTCGTCGATATGGAATATAAAGTTTAGTTCCTTTTCATCTACTACAGATCGCACATTTTCTGTCTTATTACGTTTTAAAGCAGACGACATAAAGTAGTCAAATGGAATTCGTTTAGTCTCGTCAAATTTGTCCATTTGCCTGGCTACAGATTCCATTGAATTAGCTTCAGCTACAATAGTCTCCAATTAAATATTATCTCCGGATGTAAGATTTTTTTTCGTAATTCCTTAGAACAACATCTATCAAATGTTGGTTTGTGTTTAAAATTTTACATTTTTTCGCTTGATGGCGAAGCCTTATTCGAAATTTATCGAACTTCTCGTTCTCATCTTGTTTTATCAAACGAAAAATGTGGCGTTCATATATTTTACTTTGTTTGGGGGCAAAATATTCATCGAGCTTTTCTAAAGCTATTTTAAATACATCGACTTTTTTGTTTTCTGAAAATTCTGCGTCTATATGTGCCCCTGGAAGATTATAAAAAAAATTTTGGAGCCCTAAACCACCGACATGAAGTAATGTTGCTCTTTTTTAAATGGTTTTTTAATGTTTGATGCTTCGATGAAAATTAGAAAAGCGCGTTTCCATTTTGTCCCAATTATGCCCCAACGTGGACACATCACCATTGCAATCAAAACTTTCTAATGTTGCCAGAGTGCTCATTCTTATTTGTTATACAGTTAACCTGTCAAGATAATATTATATGTATACTATTATACTTGTGTTTATTTTAGTCTTTATGTATGCATTTCAATGCTTTAATCATACGTGCGGGTGCATTCATATTATTTAAAGAAAAGTAATATGTGTGAATAACTTTCCTTGACAATAAAGTCATACTAACTGACACTCGTACTATGAAAACATAATTTTTATTTCTACTCAATAGTCAGAGGTGACTTCTCTACAAGGTCTTAATTCGCTAAAATGACGACGACCATTTAAATGGTACGGTGGCCACAATTTTTGAGTAATTTGGTCCGTGAAATGTTTTGATCTTATGAACGATGGTGGTCGATGTACTTGACCACCACTAATGGCTTTTATTGCATCAGGAGTACCAAAGGGATAAATATGTTAAAATGGTGTAAGACCTTCCACCGAACCAGTTCGTTTAAAACGATCAATAATTTTTTGCCAATTACACGCTCAATACTATAGCTCTAAACTCTTACTTAATTTACGGAATGGGGTCGTTTTTGAACGATTGTTTTCATAATCAATTTGGACTGTTAAAATGCGTTATTGTATTGTTAGCGACTCCATGATGATAAATGACATATTTTGGACTTACGACAGATACTTTTTTAGAACAAATAACACCAAGTTTTAAAATTCATTGATTGAAAAAAGGACCAACAGATGGCCCACCCTTTACGGTTCGTAATTTATAAAGCAAACTACATACATACATTTGGTTCGGATTTCGTTCATGGCGATACTAAATATCTAACTTCAAAGCTTTCTGTATCCGCTCAAACTAACCGAACTTTTATTGCCATACGTTTAGCTTCTGGCTAGAACATCTAGAGTTCTAAATATGGCAGAATTTTAACCTTTTATGGCATTTAGTGATAAACGTTGTCGAAAAATTTTATATTCGTTGTAATAATTTCAAAAAAGCTTTGTCCATTGTTATAAGCTTCATGAAGGTACTATAGAAAATATTTTTGGGCGATTACTTGAATATTTAGATAGTGCTTCTCTTAATAAGATTTATCACCCAGCTAGACAGTTTCTTGTTCATTTTGAAACAACCGTCACCTTGCATTTACGACTTCTTAACTCTTAATGGGTAACATTCAGTAATGTCATGCAAATAACAAAAATTAAGCTTCATATAAAATAATTGAAAACAAAATAATTTTGTTAAACAAAGTAAATTTTAAAATGAGCTTTTTTATGATTTATTATGATTTTTATGTTGCCTCGTTCACAATGAATACATATAAAACCATCATCGCGTCATTTATTCGTCATATATGTATATATTTTTATTACTTTCCACATCCGAAATGAGACTATCTCGTACCATTGTTGTCATTCAACCGAAACTTTTTATTTTTTAAGATCGAAAAGTCTTTAAAATATAAAATAAAGTTTATAATACGCAGCATCCAAAATTTCATTCAATACAATAATGGAATTATATACGAAAATTTGGGTGCGTACTGTATATATGTATATAACTCTCAGTGTGCGGTATCGTGTACAAGCACCTTTATGGAAACGCTTTTCATTTCATAGTCCATTAAATTTGTAAAGTTGTAACAAAAATAAATTTTCACATTTTTTATTTAAATTTTTTTTTTGTTGCCAATAACAACATCAATATAAAAATAAAAATTTAAATAATACCTTAAAGGCCCGCGATCTTTTTGTATGTATTGTTATCTTTTATATTTATTCTTATTCTAGAGGGTGGAAGTATATATGGAAAATTTATATGAATCGGATACAGACTCACAAATGATGTGAAAAATAATGTTGAATCTTATGTATACAGTAGGAAAAATTGATACATACTTTTATCTGCACACAATAAGATTTCTACAACTAATAATTTATTTGTTAGGGTGATATCGGTTTTATATTATAGCAGCGGTTCCCAAACTTTTCGGGTCGAGGAACACTTCGCAAAATTAATAATTCCAGAGGAACACTTATGTTTTTTTTTATATAAGCTATAAGTTTGTATATTTAAAAATATATATACATATAAGAGTTACAAACAAAATAAATAGTATGTATTTCTAAAATTCAATTATACATGAAAATAATAAAATTAGTAAAAAAATTCAATTTTATTCTTAATGACTGCGGTGTTTTTGATTCTTTGAATTACATATTTTTTTTATATCAGGCTCAATATTAGAAAGCTGAATTCTTATGTCTGGTGTAGCGTTTAGTCGGTTTCTGTACTTCGATTTTGTTGCAGCATAATATGAAAATCCAGCTTCGCACAAATATGTAGTTGTGAAAGGAAGTAACACATGAATAGCTAGTTTGGACAAGTTGGAATACTCTTCTGTTAAACTTAACCAAAATTCATTTATTGGAAGTTCATTGTATTTTTGTTTTAAACTAGAGTCAGTAATTAAATCAATTAGGTTTTCATAATTACTTGCGCTGAAACCCAATGGCTTATTTGTTACTACAAAAGGGTTTTTAATCCAAGAGTTATCCTCAGCGGAATTTGGAAAATATTGTAATAGGCTTGACTGTAAGTTATGCAAATGTTGTAAAATTTCTTTCGAGGATTTATCATCTATTTTAGAATTTATTTCAATTAAAAACTCTGCTAATGTGGAAAAACAATCAAAATTATTTTGTTCAACTTCAGAAATCCAGTACTGTAATTTTTTACTAAAAGATGCAATCTTATCTCGTACGTTAAAAATTGTAATATTTCTTCCTTGTAGTGATAAGTTAATTTCATTACACTTAGTAAAAATATCTGCTAAATACGCAACAATTATCAACCATGAAGGAGTGGTTAATAATTCAATAAAATTCTTTGCCAAATTGTTCGACGAAAAGAAAACTAATAATTCACTTCGAAGTTCAAAAAGTCTCACCAATGCTTTTCCTCTGGACAGCCACCTAACTTCGGTATGTAATAAAAGTGCTCTATGTTCGCTACCCATTTCATCGCATAAAATTTTAAATAATCTCGATTGAAGTGGTCGTGATTTTACAAAATTGATTATTTTTACGGCTTCATCCAAAATAGTTTTTAAATAAGACGACATTTTTTTTGTAACTAATGCTTGCCTATGCAAAACACAGTGACTTTTTGTGGCACTTGTAGCTACTTGCAGAATACGTGTTACAACTCCTTTCATCTTTCCTACCATAGCTTGTGCACCATCTGTACAAATATCAGTGCATTTCTTCCATTCGATTTCGTGTTTTGCAATGTAATTGTTAATACAATTAAATATATCTTCTCCAGTAGTTTTTTCTTGCAAATATTCGCACATAAGTAAATCTTCTTCAATACTATTATTGTGTACATACCGCACGAATACCAATAAAACAGCGAGGCCGGCAATGTCTGTTGATTCATCCATTTGCAATACATATTCACTACAAAGTTTAAGTCGATTAATTAGCTGTGCCTCCATATCAGTAGAAAGATCTTTAATGCGGCGCGAAACAGTATTATTGGATAATTGTAGTGCATCAATTTTTTTAGCGGATTCTTCATTTAACATACAGGATACAATGTCTTTTACACAAGGTTTAATAAGTGTCTCTCCAATTGTATGAGCTTCACCATTACGGGCAATGCGGTAACTCACGCGAAAAGATGCCTCTGTTGCATTTTCATTTTCAGTTTTCACAAGTTTTATCATTTGTTGTTGAGATTTTTCCAGTGATTCAAGCTGTCTTTTAAAAAAATTTATATCTTTTTCTTTATAGTCAGCGTGGTTTGATTCGAAATGTCTGCGAAGTTTAGCTGGAGCCATTGAACTATTTGATAGAATTTTCTTACATAATACACATAATGCGTCAGGAGCGTCTGTATTGCCAGTACACGTAAAACCCAAATTTAAATAACTATCATCATATTTTCTTTTCGGAGCAGTCTTTGATGACACCTGTTTATTATTATCACGCTTGTTGGTTTCTTCAACCAAGTGTGCTTCAGAAGATGACCCCTGCTTATTATTATCACGCTTGTTAGTTTCTTCAACCACATGTGCTGCAGAAGAAGTACTTGCCCCTTCTTGTCTTAACTTTCCCGTCTTTAACCAAGAATCCATAGCTAGTTTTTAATTATATTATTAAACAACACCATAGGGCTAGTAGAAACAAAAAATGTAAATAAAAGCACATAATAAATTTTAAATTTATTCTAACAAAAAGATTACTTACCTAAATTTATAGAAATTTTTTATTCACTTTTGGTTTGTACTTTAAAAATAATTAATTTTCCCTTTCTTGTTAAAATATATAAAATAAATGAAAGCTGAAGCCAAATTTTACATATAGAACTGCTAATCAATATAACACATAAAGAAACCTATTAACGGTACAAATTTTACAAATTGAAGCTGCATCGATTTATTTTACATATAACACAAAAAACACAATATTTCTAAGCCTACTAGGTTATTTAAAGTTCGGCACATGTAGCATAGCAAAAAATCAAATACAAAAACAAAGTGTTTTATTTTTGTTGATGTTAAAGAACGAATAAAATGATAAATAAAAATTCTTTTTTCTAACGATATAAATTTGTTTTTTAAACGGAACACTTGATGATCTCCAACGGAACACTAGTGTTCCGCGGAACATAGTTTGGGAACCGCTGATAGACAATCGATAATGGGGCACAGAGCTTTACAGTATATTTTTGTTTAATTCAGTAAGCTGATAAATTATTCTATAAAATAGTTATTTAACAGCTAACGTATAATTTACATAAATGAATGTAAAAAGGTAGAAAATTGTAAAATTGTAATCACATAAAAAGTTTACCGTACAAATGGCGCAATGGTTAAAGCTACGGAAGTTGGAGCGGGTGGTATCGGGTCAAATCTCGATTGCAGCTGGAGGCAAAATAAATTTTTCACCATCTGATACGATCGGTGCAGTAAATGAACACATCTATGACCTCTCTGCAGAATTTCAAGACAGTTGGCAGTGCATTTGAGCTCCCAAAAAAATTGGAAATGTATAGAAACAGACAGAATGAGACAGAAAATAAAAATCCCATATAATATAATTTACTAAGCTCGAATCATATTTTTAGCTATAACGATATTTTACATTAAAGCTTAAACAAAAATGCTAAAAATTATTACGATTTTAAATTAATACTGATTAGACACACACACACACACGTACACATTCGAATGCCCAGTATTCGAGCACCGAGTAAATAAATAGTAGTCAAAGTTGATAGGCAATCTAGCGATGGTTTTAATCGAATAGCACTGAACACTAGCACTTAAGATAACAGTTTTCGAACTCATCTGAGGAGATGGCTTCATCATTCGTCTGGATGAGCATATACACTTTGACTGAGCCAGGCTATTTGCGTCATTTTATTTAATAATATCAGTGTTTTGTTGGCAACTGTACAACAACAATGCCATATAAATTCATTTCGGAATGAATGCTTACATTACAATTTTTAGTAGGTTTTGGAATAATTTCATTCAGCTAGTTGCAGTGTTTAATCCGGGGGATAAAATAATAAAATATTTTGATATATTTTTGGCAGTTTCCATGACAACTGTTCACAAATTATATAAACTATTCCATGCTGTTGATTGAGCATTATTTTTATTTCTATTCCTATTCCAGTGACCAATAAAATACTGCTAATATCACGAATTATCAATAAATTTTAGACGAGAGCTGGTATGATCCATCTTGATCGTACCATTTTGTCATATAATTCGTGAGATTTGACGCACTTCCTCAGGTATTTTCATATTCTGGGCGTGCTAATTTTTAAGCACTGGTATTTTCGTAACCTAAACCTTTATTCAATGCAGTCATATCTGAAAAAATAAAATCTTCCTTACTTTTGACAGCCTTATCCGTCTTTTTTTTGATAATTTCGCAGCATTTCCGAGATGCTAATAGAAAAATAAAATATATAATTTTATTTGAAATAAATAACATGGGGGAAAGTACACATTCACCAGTTCTGCGGGGCACTATCGTCATTGACATTGTTTCTGCGCCACTTAACCCTAATTCGTTAAATTCATATGAGAGAAGTCGATGATATTATGTAGTATTCTGGTAGAATCCGTCGCTGGGCCGGTTTTGATCTCTGATGACGTCGTTGAATGACGTCGTGTGATCGAAAAGATCAAATTAATGGTATCCAGCATATATGACCAGACTTGATGTATGTTGCATTGTGTTTTGTATATATCTTTCTTGCAACAGTACTAGCGACTGACAGATTTTTTGAATCGAATTTATTTTCGATTTCTTAAGGTGAAATCGAATTCACAAAAGGGTTTCATCGTACTTGCGGAGGCAGTTTAAACACAGTACCATGTGCACGTTTAACTTTGGTGTAGGGTGTGACAATAAAAACTGTGAAGAGTTGGAAGGGTGTCCAAAAAATAAATTTGAAAAATCAATATTTTGGATGAACTATATGATCACTGATAACAACATTAATAAGCTTACAACAATTATTTCTATTCCTTAATCATTAAATTTATTTTCGACAACAGCTTCTTAAACACTAAAAATGTATCCCAATTATTTTAACATTACAAAAGACATATATTTCTGAATCAGCTGACAATTAATTAGTTAATGACTATAGACCTCGGCATTTGACTAAACTCTATCGGCAGATAGAGATACGGCAGATACTGGCAGATAGATTCTATCGGCATTTGACTAAACTCTAAAAATTATTTCTAATCAAATTTAGACAGGGTTCTACCACGGACGTTGTATTGAGCTTTTTATGAGGTTAATTTAGAGAGATGATTGTCAATCAAAAGTATTTATGTGGACCTGCAAAAGGCTATTTAATACTAAGTAAGTTATATCCGTATTGATACTTAGCTTATGAGGCTAAGCTTTTGGGGAAGTCCTTTTGAACCCGTTTAACTTTTTAAAGTTTCTAAAGTTTTGCAACTTAACGAAACTCGTTGTTCTAATTAATGTATTATTTGGACTTCATTTATATAATTATATATCTGTATCTTACATGGAGTATACATCTTCAAATAACTAGATCTTCAAATAACTTGATATGGCAAACAATTAAAACAGAATTTGGAAGAAGGGCAATAGAATTTTTGGGTCATATATTTACAAAAAACGTCCAAAACGAATTAAAAGTTTGGATAAAGAACAAAATTTAGAAAGCTTGGTTGGATTAAAAAAAACTAAATATATGGTTAAGCTGTAACTTGTGACAACAGATACATTCCCAATGAACAATTATTCTTATATTTTAGAAATGAGTGTTACCTCTTAAAAATTAAAAAGCAGTTCCTATGATGCATCTTTTAGAGCTGCGACGACCTAATCCTGGTCCTCAAATTGTCTATCACATTCATAAAAAAAATTTATCCAACCCACACATATCCAATGATGTTCATGTCAGGTGAATCAGGTGACCGTGATAGTAAGTAATTTAAACCATCTGGACCATCAAATTAAACTTTCTTTTATCAGTAAAAACTTCTTTGTTCCACTTCTCAGACCACGTAATCACTTCTTTACTTTTGCAAATAGAAAAGAATTTTCACGATGCTTACCATATAGGAAAGTTTTTCATCATTTTTGCTGATTTAGATTGGGACATTGTTTGACGACTCTTCGATCCGTCAAAATGCTAGCAGAACATTGTTATTTTTATAGCTCATAATATGGAATTGGAGGTATCTTTAAGAATCAACAGACTTTCTCATTCCGTTGTCGATCTAAAAGACTTTGTTTCCATGCGTCCTCCATAATTTTAGACTGGTTGTGTTTCCAATCCAATATTTCAGACGGAATATCTTTTTTCTTGTAAAACATCAATTATGATTTTTTAGTCATTAAAAATGTTAATGACTTACTTCTTAATGAAGACAAAATAAAACTGACGCATTTGTTTATGACTAAATTTATTTTAAATCTAAAACAAAAGCTACGATTTCTCTAAAAATATAAAATGTTGTTCTTATACTACGTAACCATGGCACTCTTTGATTTCACAATTGAAAAAAATCATCAAAATTTTAAAACATTTGAAAAATTTCGTTGAATTTATTTATAAGATTGAGAGTGTACAGATATTAAAAGAATTAAGTCTCTTTGGTCCTGTCCGATTTCTATGAACATTATTTTTTTTTGTAATAATTTTGACAGATTAATGTATGCAACTGCGTGTAATAATTTTGACATTTCTGTAATAATTTTAACACAACACGATATGTTCTGGGCCCCAACCATGTTTTTTATTTGGCAAAAATTTATTTATTTACTTATTTCAATAAATATTTTGGATGTTACTCTCAGATGCATTCTTATTACAGCATCATCGTATGTCAATATGGAATAAACTATACTATTGGTGGACGGGAAAGTATACATTGTTGGTCACTGAAATAAATAAAAAAATGATACTAACAAACTAATACATTTTTGATATTGCCTTGCCAGTTTGAGTTAATTACCTGTGTTGTAACAATATTCATTAATAAAGGTCGTGCTTAGCTCCGTATTCTTCTTATCATATGCATATAGTTTGTTATTAACATAAATTACACCATATTAGGGTTAAACTCTATCTCAACCATAATTATGATTTATTAGAATTATAAACTATTTTAATATCCACTTTAAGTTTTGTAGTTTGAAATTTCTTCAAAATTACTATGTCAATATTATTACAGAATTCGGACTGCAAACGAACTTACAACAAAATATGGAAGAGCAAATTATTTCGCTTATGTCAAAATGTTTCATTATTACAGAATTCAGACAGGGCCTTTGTAATTAAATATTTTTACTGACTGCTTAGGTCAATAAAGTTAAATTTTTTACACCTGATCAATCAATCATAAATTTAAGGGATTCATGTTTTTGTTTAAATGCGAAAAGAATAAATGGATCGTGGATGAGGATTTGTACCGACTATATTCATAAATTTCAACTATGTGCTGTATAATTGTTTCCCTTAAGAACAAATGCCCAAATGTCATTCATCATTTTATTTTCTTATATATTTTGTTGATTTATTTGTCTATTTCTATTTTTAATTAAAAAGCTTTTTAAATTCTAATGCTTCTTGGTATATATTATATATTTTAGTACATAGCCATAATTGGTTTAACATTATGTTTTATTCGTGTTACGTTTCTATATTTAATTTTTATTTATTTTCTTATTATTAATTTATTTTTATTTTATTATTATTATTATGTTTGTGTTTTCTTTTTATATTATTTTCAGATATTTTTTATTTGTATTGTAAAACAGCAACAACGACCACAAACCACAAGCTCAAAGTGTACGAGTGGAAAAGTAGAAAATGGTGATTTTCTACGTGAAATGGAAGAAAAAAAATTATGTGATTAGATTTTTTTTTGGTATATTAGGAATGAATAAATATGGGAGAAGGAAATTTATACATAAAAATGGAAAGCATCACCACCACCAACAACAACAACAACAAAAACAACACAAAAGGAATACATAATAAAAAAAAACATTCTTTTCGACATAGCTGCTATAGATACAACATAATATTCTTGGTTTTCTTTAACATACAACATACAAATAATAATAATACAGTGTGAGAGCTTGTGTGCGTGTTTGTAGGTTAAATGAAAAATTCATTGGATTTTCTTTTTTTTATTTATTCATATTATCATTTTATTATTCCAAATGTTAACCATTAAACTTAATTGGGTAATTTTTTGTTTGTTCTTTTATTATATACATATATGTATATACATATATACGACGTGTGTGTATGGAATATCATAAAGTTATCATTTTTAATATGAGCTGCGATATGGGAGTAATGGTTTTCAGATTATTAAAAAATGGATTAGATTCAATATTCATTCTACATCAGCAAGTTTTTCATTTCTTATTTTCATCTTAATTATATTTAACTTACTCCTTTAAACAACCAAAAGTCATAAAACCATAAAATAAGATGAAAAAAAGAGGAAAAGAAATAAAATCGTTTCGTGTTTGGTTTAAGATTGTAAAGGGACGAACCTTTTTTTTCATACATGCGCTACACTAAATACACACACACACATATATATTATTCAAATTAGATAAAAATCACGGTTTCAGGTATCACATCATTTATGTATGTACACAGTAATAAATTGCGGATATGTATACCAATATCATCTATATTTAATTTCCGGTTGACATGACTAAGTAAACATATATACGCCAGCGATGAAATATATTACTTCCAATCTATATATGAAATTATATATATATGTATATATATATATATATATATATATATATATATATATATATATATATATATATATATATATATATATATATATCATACCCCATATTTCCGCCTTAATATGCTTGTTGATAATATGACTGAAACATTAATAGCCCGCGGTATATAGTTTATGAAACACAGACATGTAACATTTTTTTCTATACACATGTACATTAAATATAAAATATAAATGATCAATCTTAATTATATTTCTAAGATGAAATGATTTCTTTTTATATTCTCCTCGTCCCCAAAAACCGATTTTTTTCATCCTATATAGTATATTACACGTTCAACGAAAGGATGATTTTTGGTTCTGTGCTTTTCGTACATCCTCTATATATTTACATTGTTTTATAATATGTACAAAGGAAGAATCTTATTTATTACAAACACGATAGATTCAGGATACACTAGGATGAGCATCACGTTTATTCAATTATATATACATATATATATATATATATATACTTTTTGTGCAGATATAAATAAAAGGATACGGATTTTCCTGGCGGATGCTGTATATATGAGTAGTGCTACTTAGATGGATATTTCTTATAAAATAGGTTAATAGGACATTATATGTATATATGACATTGACTTGGTTGTCAAAAATTAATTAAATTTTTAAATTAACTTCATCGTTCGATGTCATGTCAAAAATAATTTCGTTCCCCATAAATCTACTAGTACCATTAGGTTTTCAAACGTAATGTATCAATAATTATATATAGGCTATTTTATGATACAGAACCATATAGTCAAACGACGAATTATTCAATTGCATGTTGAAGTCAAATTATTTTTCCCCATATGGCCTGAAATTAAACCTTTTAGGTTTTATGATAGTGATTCAAAAAGTTTATAACCTCAAATTATATCATTTAGATAATGGATCAATTCATTTCATTTTCTAAACATGCCAAAAGTTATAAATCAGCTAAAATAAATTTTATCATTTATATTTTGGACAATGCGGGACGCTACAATAAACAATTTTCACTTTCTGTCCGGATACTGCACAATTCGAACGCTGAGCCAAAATGATTCAGGATGCTAGTCCAATTTTGGCCGAGGTTTAAGGAAACAAAATTTTAATATAATTTAGTTAGTTACAAACATCTGCATCTTATTTCTGTTAATCATTAAAAAAAAAACTTACGATTGGAGACCATGTGTCCATAATCGGTCTCATACGAACATATCATAAATTGCACATGATGACAGTTATCATATCGATTTGATACCTTTGATTGCTTTTTGGATTACGTAATGGCACGTTTTGTCCTTGTAAACTATATATGGGCCATTTGTATATTACACCTAATCTTTACCTGAATATGCTAGCTGTAGCAGTGTTCCATGTCGAACGAGTTTTGCTGATTTTATATCATCGTAAATCACAGTCTGGCGGTTTGTAAATATGTTAATATTTCTTACAATTAATACATGATATACATCGAGATATAAACGTTATGATTAACTGATAAATTCTCGTTCCACTATGTAATAATATCAGTTGCTTTTAATAAGTTTGTCCAAACAACTGCTAGGAATGTGCCTCTTTGTTCTGGTCCTAAATTAAACTACTTTTGAGTTACTTAAATGATCAACTATCTTACGATTTTATTGTATAGATCACCTATCTTATGATTCTTAATTGAAGGTGTAAAGCACAAACAGACGCTCGTCTACACGACAGAGACAATATAGAGATGGCCGGCACACAACTTTTCACATGCCTTCGAACACTAGGACACTATGGCGATGAAGCACGTCTTCGGGAAGTTCGAGCAGCACGTATGGGACTACAAAGCCCATTCCACCTCTCCGGGATCAGTATGCTGTAATCCAGCTAGTGCCGGATTATACATATCCTCCTTGGTAGGTACGCTTCTTTCTTTCAGTTGGAAATTGTTGCAATTTTGAAAGCAGCACTCTTTGCAAAGGAGATGAATTGCGGAGATCGTCGTATCTGTATCCTTTTATGACAGCCAGGCTGCTCTTAAGTCGATTGTTTCCAATACTATTTCAACGAATTTTATTTTGGAATGATAATTGCCCTTAATCGACTAGGCAGTCAGAATGAAGTTAGACTTCACTGGATATCCAGTCACATGGGTATCAAAGAAAATCTATTGGTTGATAAATTGGCCCGTTATACTCTTCCCATAGACTGCACTTCGTTTGATCACAATTCCTGCTTGAGGATACAAATATCTTGAACTTCATTAGAAAAACAAATAAATTTCGGGGTTGAGAGTGTACGTCCGGTGAAGGATGCCACCATGGGAAAAACGACCCGGAGTGACTGGAGAAAAACCTGGTGTTCTGTGTTTAATTCTTATTATGCTTTAGTCAGATAACAGTCAACAGAGCAATAACATGCAGTCTATGTCTTCGATCCTAATACAAAATATATACAAAACGTTTAGTTTCTGTCTTCATTATAGTAGCATATTATATAGTCGTATATATGTTCTTTGGGATTTAGAACCTATTGCCCAGCACATGATTTAGGTTTATCTCGTAGTTTAGGTTCATTCGGTACCGTGTCTTAGGATAAATTAATAACACTCACTCATTTTGCGATTGTGTGTTTAAGCTCGTGATCTCATCAGTGAAAATATTGTACTGAGTACTACAATTCATTTCTAAATTTATTGACTACATACTTCCAAACTGGTCCGGATTAAAAGACTATTAGTCTTGTTGGTTCCACATAGCAGTTCAGTTGAGTTCAGTTTTCATTTTATTTTATTTTGTCAAGATTTAAAGTCTAATTGCATTGCATAGTTGCATATCAATCTGTGTTGCCTGCAAAATTCAGTGCAAACCATTCGATGATAATTTTCATTAAATTCCTGTTAATATATATATATATATATATATATATATATATATATATATATATATATATATATATATATATATATATATATATATATATATAAATATATATATATATATATATATATATATATATATATATATATATATATATATATATATATATATATATATATACCTTGCATGATGAGATACTCTCCTCACCTTAAAAATGAAACTTCGAGTTCAAGGTCTAATATGCAGAATTTCCGTGAAGAAACTACTGCTTTCGACCAAATATCACTAATAAACGCTTCAACTGGACCAAGTACCACATGGCAAATTTCCCAATGAGAAAAAAGTCAGACGTGTCAAAGTTTGAAATTTTTAAATCAAAAAGACGAGTTAATGTTCGGCGTCATTCTAGCGACAAAATGATTCCAGACTATATCGTTCCCACTGTTAAGCGCAAAGGTGGTTCTGTTATAATATGGGGTTGATTTGATTACAACAATTTGAGTGATTTGGTTGAAATTTAGGAGGGAATGTTCGCTTCGGTTATCTCTAAAGCAAACTTTAACGTCCGGGCTAAGTATAAACGGAAAGGTTTTAAGATAATATTCCGAAACATACGTCTAAAGTATGTAAGACTATTTACAGGTACAATATCGATGTCGAAAGATTAATTTGATTACTTCAAACGAAATTTTAATTTTATTATATGACTTTTACAATTCTTTTATCAACACACCTATTGTATTGACCAACTATTTTTGTGACTATTAACCTTTTTTTGGGAAATCCCGTAATTATGTTTACAAAACACAGCCTACTAAGCATTTTTGTGTACAAATTTCTACTAGAGATCATATTGATTGCTGATATATATATATATATATATATATATATATATATATATATATATATATATATATATATATATATATATATATATATATATATATGTATATATAAATATATATATATATATATATATATATATATATATATATATATATATATATATATATATATATATATATATATATATTATCAAGTTGGTTGATTCGTTAGGAGATTTTTACAAATAATAAACTTTCAATTCATGTACTACCTTGTATTTTGAAAGCTGAATTCACTAGACAATTAAGTACATTATACGGTTTCGCTTTAAAATAATAAATGAAAACTAGTTAGATCAACTATAAAAATTGTACATCTGTCATTTATTTGTTCAATTTGAAATATGCAGATTAAATTTAACAGCAAAAAATACTAGAGATAAAAAATTTCCACAATGGAAAGCTTTCGACTAATGTTTTTCCACAAGAAAATACAGTCGAAATGAACAAAATCGCAACACGAGAAAAAGCACGAATTGAAAAGATTACAACTAGATAACAGCGATACATTGTACATGTATACAATAGAATCAGAAAATTAAACTTTTGTGCGATGGATTTCCTATTATAAAAACTTGAAAATCGACTTTCGCTACAAGTAGTTTTTGATCTGCATTTAAAATTAATTAAATTTAAGTTGCTGTGCAGAATTGGGACCAAAAAATAATTATTAAAGCTGCATTATATGTTTGGTGCATCATATCGATTAAATACCGTATATACGGGAAAGATGACACATATATACATAGCTATACTGGAAAAATTCATGAATACATTTTCGATATTGTCTTGTCAAATAAATTCCCCATTTATACGAGTATTCTGTATAAATAATTTTGTTGTGCTTTCTTTTTGTGTTCTAGGCAAATAAAAAATTCAAATTGTTGCCATAATATTATTATGGAAAATAATAAAATTATTATGTCGTTTAATAAAATTATGCTTTGGCAACACAAAACAAAAAAAAACGTATGCGCTATATGGATACACAATACATAACTTCTTAAATTGATGAAGTTTTTCAAAAATATGGTGTTGAAAATTTATTCGTAACATAAGCTCTTCATATACATATGTTCAAACTTGTGTGTGTATAAACATATTTTAGATATATATGTATGTATATATGTGCATGTAGAATGGTGAATAGTGATAAAAACAAAATCAATTTGGCAATATAAGCCAAGAATAAATTTATGCATTTCTGGAAATATGGTGAGAATATAAAATGTTGAATAATGGAAATATTTTATATGCCCTCGGATCTAAATTATTTTATTATACACCAAATTTTCGAATTTCGACCATTGTTTATTCGTTGTTCTGGAAAATTTAACTATATATAGTATAAAACAGACGTCTATTGCTTTTGTGCTTTTTATATAGCGGAGCTATAAATTGCTGCTTTAAATGCAGTTGGAAAACGTTTTCTTACTGTACTCTCCAAAAAAGCTCGGAATGAAATAATAATAGATTCAATCTAAAGAGTTTGCTATCGAAACTTTTAATTGATAATGCTGACCTATTCCTACAGCCGTTAGCATTTAACAACTACTGTTAGCATAAGACGCAATCACCAATAATTAAAATCGCCAATAATTTCGAGTCCACAACACCTATCTGCACCCCCTGTTGAAGTGCAGATTTCATGAGCCAACCCATCTTTCATGTCAATGAATGGTTCTACGTAAAACGGACCTAGATCTAGGTCCTCGATTTGGCTGTAATAGCGTAAGGTGGGACGTTTATAAGCGCAAAACGAAATAGTAGAGAGTTCTTTGAGCCTCAAAATAATCGTTCGGCAATCTGTAACAATTAATTTAATTAATAAATTTTATTTTTTACCTACGCTCAATAAAATTAGAGTATAGTCTATATTTTATGACCCACGACAATTTTTAACTTCAATGAGCGGGCACTTGTGATAAAATCTATAGCTAATCTCGAGATAGATCCGACCTCCGCTTCAAAACCATCTAAGCCATGGAGGGTACATCAAGGCAGAAAACATATGGTTGGACACATGCATTCAATATATTAATATGATGAACATAGTACACGAAACTAAAATCTGTAGTGCATACAGCCTTAATTCAGTCAAACTTGCTTAGAATAGCAAGATTAACTAGCTTAAATCAGCCTCGGAGATCTCCCCTACTAGATGAAGGCAGCAACCTCCGCACTACACATGGCCTCCACACAAACTCACCGCACACAACTCTAGCAGTTCTAGAGCAAAAGCCAACTCCATTTCGAGATTTTATTATATTGCCTACATAAACTTAAACATTAAGAGATTAAACAGATTACTCAATCAATATAAGACCTAAGGAATTAAAGTTTTTATTAGAAATTGTTTCATTGCTGGAAAATCTCATATGTATTTAACCTAGTGGACAACCACCTTGAATATTTTTTGAAAGTTAAATTTAATTTAACCTGCTAGCTTTGTAAAACCCACTATTTAATACTCGCCAATGCCGTAAATATACACTAACCGGATAATTATGTAATCCAGGTATTGTGTCACAACACATTTTTTTAGAATACCCGTATTTTTCAATCCGTATTAGGAACTCGCAAACTATGTGAAATATAAAGTGTGAAAAGCTAGTTTGAACTTGTGGCAGTTTCCACAGTTTACATTTCAAGGTTAGCTATCGAAACTCTTATATTATTGATGATTTATTAAAACCATTAGTAAAATTTGTGGAATGAAGTATTATGCGTCCGTCTTATTATTTGGTGCCACTTCATGCCATAGTTTGCATATATTAAGGGTTTAACTCCCCCATAATGCAATTCAAATAGAGATATTTTCCATATTGTTGCTATAATAATTTGTGTCATTTGGATGATTAATCGAATCCGGAATATTACCATCTTTACTATACCAACTCGGTTGAATTGAATTATATCAAAATGTTTCGAACTACCCGATTTATAATTGGAATTACTTGAACATGAAATATTACTGTTGGGTGGTTGACTCCTTTTCTGTGGTCAAACAAAATCAAATGTCAGTTAAGAACAATTATATCTATTGCAGCTTGTGGACTCTTAATTTTTTATTAACCTTGACAGTTGGGTCAAAACAATTTCGAATGTATTGTTACGTTTTCCCCTAGTAGGGATGTAAACCAATTCATGGTTTGATCACTGGATTGTGAATAATTAAAACCACTTGCTTGTTTTCCACTATAACTTTTATTAAGAGTTATTAAAACAAAATACAATCATAAATAAACTTACTCCAGCACCTTAAAATTTCGATATGGGGCAGTTAATGGCGGCGATGCATCAAATGATGACTGGCTTGAAAAATTAGAAAACCAAAATGAGAACCGGACAAGAAAATTTGAAAACTGGCCAAAAAATTTGAAAACTGAATTGCGGAGACCATCGTTTGTGCTTTAACGCTCGAGACTGTTAACAAGATAATAATACCAGAGGTAAAAATACGACGAGTCGGATTAGAACCAGGAAATTATAACTCAGCAAATTACAACAAACCAGAAAATGATTGGCTACCAATAAAGTTTCGGTCTAGAAAAGGTAGAATTAGATGTTGGATATGTGACACACCTGGTCATATTTCAAGGGATTGTTGAGAAATAAAACGTAGGCGGTCAATGATACCATCATCATGGTATTGGAGGAAAAGGAAATCTTCCCGAAAGGGATCAGAAGAGAAGAGCCTGTATGATAACACTAGATACAGGAGCAATGCGGCCGTTTATGTGCTGATTTAATAGAAAATGAACTTCAGTCAATTGGAGGATTCAAACTGAAAACAGCAACAAGTGAAAGTGCAGAAATCAAGGCAAAGGCCCATACGAATTGGTAACAGAGACTTCTGTCATGAAGTTTTGGGGGCTGATATTGTCGATGAGGTGATTTTGGGAGTGGACTTCATAAAGAAGAACAAATTCGTGTTGGAAATAGTGCGTTCTACATTAAACTGTGCAGTTTTTAAGGTAAAACTGCAGTTAAATGACGGTGAGTCAGTCGTTCGAAGAAATATAGTGAGACATTCAACAGAAATTCGCGGTGAAATGGAAGATAAGATTACTATAGACACGTTGGGAGTTGTGAAACTCAATAAAGAAGAGCAGCTAGTAGAAAGGATAAGACTACCAAGAAACAGGGTGAAACCTCGATATGAAATCCGAGGTGTGAGATCTAAGGAAATCAGCAGTCAGTTTGGAAAAGAGGCTTATCACCAAAATTGAAACCTGGCTGGGAAACACCATACAAGGTGATTACGAAAATCAATGATGTGATCTACCAAATTCAGAAGGACATCCGAGTAAAACCAAAGGTTGTACATTTGAAGAGGTTGGCTCTCTATAGATGCAGGGAATTGGATCGTGTTTCAACGAACTGATTTAGGCGAAGAGTAGTGTTACAGACGCGGGTGACATCTCTGATTGAATTGAAGTACTATATGCTCGTATTTGGAAACCAGCATGAATCGCAGTATACAGGCGTAATAATAATTAAATTAATAAGAACAGCGACAGATTAAAATCGGGAAAAGGTGATAAATAGTGAGATAGTAAAATAGTGAAAGTAACAGTGAATTAAAAGTACTGTAATAGTGAATTGTAGTAACTCTTAATAAAAGTTATAGTGTAAAACAAGCAAGTGGTTTTAATTATTCACAATCCAGTGATCGAACTGAGGATTGGTTTAAATCCTTACTAGGGGAAAACGTAACAGTATACTAGATTCAATGTTATGCCTTACCTATGTCATATAGCTTGAATTTATAGTAACATTAAATAATGTCGACACTTGAAAATTTTAAATATTATGAGCGCCAAACTGATGAATGTACTAATGAATTATAAGTTTTTAAAGCTTTACGGATACTTTGACTAGATCGAAAAAGTTTATTGACTTCCACCAACCAAAGTAAAATGTATCACTAAATTGTTTATATAGTTGGTATGTCACTTAAATAGCGGAATCCGAGAGGAAACTTTTAATCGAATTGGGATCTTTCATCTGTGACTGCAGCAAATGCTTGCACTATTGCTGCTGAATATCAATTACTGGTACAGCACAAAGTATGTATATTTTCCATTAATTAGAAAAAAGAAAAATAGAAAAATGCCTGAGATTTGCATTGAGACTACTACATCGAATTCTCATCGTAACTGCCAGCAGGTGTACTAATGTACTTCATATATGCTTTATAGTCTTAAATTTCTCCATATAATACAATTCAACACAACTAGTTCAATATCCTTGTACGTGTTTGCCTATAAATCTTTCTCTAAGATATTCACTTTATTGTCACTTTAATACCAAGATGTGCTAAGCAATAAAATAATCCAAAAACACGCATTCTTGAATTGTCCTGTGGACATGTAGATCATGGTTCTTTAGAACTCACATGTGTCAAAATAAATCTGAAATAATTTTGGCGTTAATTTCTGGTATTGTATTTACATTATCTACACCAGATTCCTATTATAAATTTATTGTTGAAGTTGATTTATAAAGCCTATTCGTCTCCACATTACACGTTGGTGAAGTAATGCTACTGGACTCTGTTTGAATGATATGTGTTAAAAGCTTACCTTATATATGCATTACTAGCCGAAAATATTAGGATATTCATCTGTTGAGTCCAAAAATATCATTCTTCAACTCGAACTCAAAATGTCCTGTTTTTTGAATACCTATAGAGCCACAGAAATCTTGTGGAATCACTGAAATCTAAACCTAGAGGACCAAATAAACTAGCAACAGGGTGGTCTACGAGTTACCAAACGAACTAAAACGTAGGCAAATGGTGTCGTGTTAATTTTTTACATGCTATTAACATTTTACATAATATACGGTTGTTTTTACATTATTAACGTTTTTACATGAAAATCCGAACTGTGCCACTACAGGAAAGAATATATATGCTTAATTATCTTTTCTTGTTGAGCAAGGAATTGTAACAACATGTAATCCATCGATCACGGTAAGCAAACTGGCATTGAAAAACGATTTGCCATGGCGTGTTAGGCTTATTAGCCTTTATTTTGATATTTTCAATTACAGGTTAAGATTTCGTTGCTATAGAGAATATGTTGATTTATCGATCCAACATGACATTTTCCCATCACATAATGGTATCAATCGGCAGACAAGAACCACTTATTTTTTTACTATTGTTTGTAACTTTAATTAGAAACTAAAATCCATTTCAATATGTCACTGGTCTAAATGGCGAACATAATACTTTCTGTTAGTTTTTAATAAGGGATCACATATGTAAGCTACATATTGACTATGGCAAAAATTTAAATTATGATGTATCATAGAATAATATTTTTACATAAATCAGGACCTAAATATCTAGTTTAAAACCCATACTGCTTTTTAGTATCGCTGCTGATAATTAAAATAGATAACAAAAAGTTTTTCTCAAAACAAAATTAAAATTTCCTTCCCATCAACAACCAACCATACTCATCTCATATATGCATACATCCCTTACACCGAAAATCATATAAAATTAATCCTTTTCATAACACCTATTCCGTAAACAATAACTTGCTACAATAATTGTATCGTCTACTGTTTTTGGGTTTCAGGTGGTATGGTGCGGCGCCCCTCCACCAATGATACCACGTGGAGCACCTACTAAAACAACACGAACAGGTAATGGAACATCAAACGCCGATATATTATAAAATAAAACAAAAATTATTAAATTTATAGGATTAAATATTATTATTTATGTATAATTAAAAATGAAATAATTTATTATTTTCGAAAAAAAAAATTTATTTTTAATTTTAACAATAATGTATTTTTATTTGTTAATCAAATAATTTATTTTATAAATATTTTGTATAAACAAATTAAATTTACTGTGTCTAATTAAATTAAAAAGATAAATAATAAAATTACATCGAGTTTTCTATAACAAATTTAAAGTAATTATATAAAACTACTATAAATACTATTTTATGTAAATATACATTTTATTTAACGAAAACCACAATTGTAATTAATAATAAATTAATTAGTTAGAATTAAATTTTTTATTTTGTAATTTATTTTTATCTATTATTTTTGTAGTTGGGTAGAATAAAATTATAATATATATTTTGTTAATTTTTGATATTATATAATTATATGTATAAAAAAAATTTATATATATATTTGTTGGAATTTTAATTTTTAATTATAAATTTATTGTTAGTTAATAATTATTATAACAATTTGTGTTTTTATTCAATTATATTATATAGCTCTATAAAATGGTTAGCAAACATAAATATATCAAAAATTAACAAAACATAAACCAAATGTGTTAATAAATAATATTTTTTGTTTATCACACAACTAATTAATTAATTAATAATTATTAGAATTAAAATAATTTTGTGGTATTTTAGGAATTTCACTCACTTTTAGTGTTGCCACACATAGTAATTATTACCTTAGACGAAATAATCATTAAATTCACAAATAATAAACCAAAATAAATTTATAAAATAATAAATCCTAAAATATTATAAAATTATATAGTTATTATTTAAATAAAAATAGATAATAAATAAATATTGAATTTAATAAAAATAATCTACAATAAAATTTAGTTTCGCTCCTCTATAGAGCCCCACATGAGGAGCAACTATTATTTGTAGAGATAATAAATTAACAATGCAACTATAGAATTTTAAACCCAGGCCCTCATCTAAAATTTAAATATTTATATGTATATTTAATTAAAATTAATAAACGAATTTTTAAATAACTTAGAAAAAAATGAAAGAAAAATTTATTTTAAAATCCATTTTGTATATAAAATAATTAATACATTTAGTTCTATAAATAAAATATATAAAAATTAAAAATATATAAATAAATAAACAACATTAAATTCAAGTGCAAAATTATTCGTTTATAAAATTAACAACATTATAAAATAAAATAATAAAATTCTTGTTTCGTTTAAAAATGATACTTAAACAATTATAAGAAATTAACAAAATGTAATTAAAATTATTTATATTTAAGTAAATAAATAAAAGAAAAACATCTTTATTAATAAATAAAATAAATGAATTTAATGAAAAAAAAAATTGTGAATGTAATTATTTAAAACAAACATCTAGCAAAATAAAACACTAATTAAAGTTATATAAATATAATGAATATAAAAGGAAAAACAAAATTAATTAATAAATTTATTGTTTTAATCAAATGGATATGGATTTGGAAAATGCAGAAATATTACGATTGAGGTAGGTGGAGGTAAGTGCTTAATGTTCATTTATAGGTTGACTGCCGCATAATGGCCTTTTGTGGCAGCAGCCATCAACGGAGACTCTTTGTAATGCTTTGTTGCCAAATTCACTTTAGCCCGTTTCTCTGATAGCATATCCACAAGGGTTTACCAATATTGATCTGCTATTAAATTTTGAATTACTGCTTCCACTTAATTAAATTAATAGCATAAAAATATTTATTTGGTATATTTTAATTTATTAGCGAATTTTTCTAGAATAAAATGGTGGAAACAAAGGTTTTAGTATTTAACATATAATGTACTTGATATGACTAGATATTTGTCCCTCTCCCAAATTTTACAAGTAAAATAATTTGGATTAGGGAGGGTTCTACTATTGAAGTTGATGTTGTTGGTTTTAATTTCCAAAACGTTATGAATTTTTTTATTTATCAACCCAGTACGAAACAGTTTTACAGCAATAAAATCTAATTGGATATAATTTACATAATTACAAAAATCTTAACTGAGATGCCAATACAGGTGAAATGATCTTAACCAATGTAATTAAATATTTTATTGTATTTGATGTATCAATACCGTGGACCACTCTCAGGTTTATATGTATTGGTTTTTCGGTATGATAAAAAAGTTGGTTTGAATAATGAATGATATTTTGATTATAGAGGGAACAGTGCCAGTTCAGTTTATGTTCGATGCATAAACATTCTCTCCACCTTGAAATGTGCCAGGTATTTCAATTTTGTTCTGAGGGAACCGACAAAGTTTTTGCTATGCCACGTCTCAAACCTCCATTTGCTGTCTTGACATCTGCAACACGAACAAATCCATCATCATCAGTATAAACCTTTATTATACGACCCATTTTCCATTTTAGCGGTGGCTGATTTTCATCAACTTAGCCCTCCAATAATAAGATTCGATTTCAATGAAGTCCACTTAGTTCGTTGTTGATGAGATCCAAGATATTCCGCTGACCAGCGCTTCCAGAATATTTGGTGGCAGAACTCAATTTGCTTCCAAGTATATCTAACGGCGATCTATCTGTTAAATGAGGAAGTGGCAAAGCATTGAGAGGTCTTCCAATTAAAAAATGACGGGGAGTTAAGCAATCAATGTCATCTAAACTTCGCACTCCCTATTGTGCGTCGTTGATGGAATTTAGCTAATTTTACATCTGCTTCATGTAGTTCATGTTCCGAGTGGCTTTAAATCGTTTGAAACATCCCATGAACGCTTGGGAACTTAAATCAAACGCCAAATCCAAGTGTATTGCCTTCGTCACAAAACAGATGAATAAGCATAAATATGTTTTCGATGGTGGTTTTCCTCGAATACGGTAATGTATAAAGAACGGTCCCGCGAAATCCAGACCTACTGTATAAAATGGCGGCGACGCAGTCAACCGATCCAATGGTAGATCACCCATTGCTTGTGTCATAGGTGTTGGTCGAGCTCGGAAACATTCTTTGCATTTTCGAACCATCTTTTTGCAGACAGTTGTACCACAAAGACGCCAATATGATTGACGAACAGCAGCCAACAATGCTCGAGTGCCAGCATGGAATAGTTTCCTATGGACAAATTCATGCAATGTAAGTGTAAATTTATGTTTACTATAGGTAATAAAATCGGGTGCTTTGTTGTATACGGCAATGTTGTGTGTTGGAGGCGACATCCAACCTAGATTATATTGAATTTATCGATGAATAATGAAAGTGATCTGAGGTGTGATTGCTTAATAGCATTATTTAACCCGTAATACTCAATAGGAAAGCATTCTTTTTGCACGAGTCTAATTATGGTAAAAAGTGCTTAAGAGATCCGATAATTTGTAGTCTGACCTTGGCGTCATTCGTAATATATACGCAATAACTCGTCGCAATTTTCGGAAGTCGTTGTGAAATTTTATGTCAGTCAGGATATTTTGTGATGATGTTGAAACGACAGCAACATGCATCGGTTTTTTCTTCTCCGATAGGTCATCTGGCAGAGGAAATTCCGACCGCAATGTTGGCCAATATGATGGTTCCATTTGAAGAAAGGCAGGCCCATGACACCAAGGACCGGATGTTATAAATTTTTCTGCATCTTTCTCCTCGGGAGATCAAATCAGCAGGATTAGAGTCGGTAGGGACGTGTAGTCAACTGTCTTTCCTCGATGTTTCTTGAATAGTTACCACTCGATTTGTAACAAATGTTTTCCATTTTGAGGGGCTAGATTTTATCCAATGTAACGTAATTGTCGAATCAGTCCAGTTTAAATTTTGCTGTATTTTATGCACAAGTTCCGAAAGACTGCATAAGTTTGCATAAGTAATTTTCTCAGAACAACTACTGGTGCTAGGGGATCATATATTTGGGCAATATCAGAAAATATGGATATTTTAGTGATCTTTTTGCAGTCATTGAACTTAACAATGAAATGAAATTTGTCGGTTGATGGATTCCAAAGAGTTCACTTAGTCGTTCTCATCGATGGTTAACAATGTTTCGATGGACTCTGTTGGAATATCTTGAGTGATCTCAGGGCAGTTTGAACACCATTTTTTTAGGTCCATGCCAGCGGAAGAAAGTTATGTTTTCAGCTCTCTTGCAGTATGTATTGAATCGCTTCCCGTAAGAATGTCATACACGTATACATCGCTTTCCAATACATTCGCTGCGTCAGGCAGAGTGTTTTTACTATCAAGAGCTAGTTGTTTAATGCATCTCGTAGCCAGAAATGGTGCTGAAGAGGAACCGTACGTTATTCTTTAATTTGAACGTCTTTAGAGTTTCATCTGATGAATTTCTCCATAAAATGTGTTGAAATTTTTCATCATACATTTGCCGGTACATTTTCACAATATCAGCACTGAATGCATCGGCATGTGACCGAGAAAAAAGGTCATTTTGAACAACTGAACCTACCATCATTATAGAATTGAGTTATTTCCCCGAAGACGTCACGGCCAATCCATAGAATACGACTCGTAATTTAGAGGAGGAACTATCCGGTTTGATTATACAATGATGAGGAAAGTAATAATTCGGCAGATTTATCGTTTCTGGATTGACAGGTTCCATATGGTCCAGCGTTCGGTATTTTTCAATGAACTTTCGGTAATCGTATAATATTCTGGTGACCCTTGACGGCGTTCTAGGCTTAGAAATCGACGAGTAACTTGATCCTTCGAATCTTCAAGTTGCAATGGACATATGATCGAAATGGAATTTTTACAATGAAGCGGCCCTCACGGTCTCGGGTGGTAAAATTTTTGAAATGTTCTTCACAATCAGACTCTTCGGCTGACAATGACTTCTCGATTTGATCATTCAACATTTTTAAAATATTTACTGCTAAATGACAAAAATAATTGGTTTTTGGAACAGTAAATGCTTTGCCAGAAACTTTCCAGCCTAGCACAGTGTTCTGAAGCAACGGCAGATGACCAGCTAGTTTAATTTGAGCTACAGCAAGTAACTGATGGTAGATCTCAGCGCCGAAAAGTAGATCAATGTTTTTAGGTTTAAAGAATTCGGGATCGGCGAGCTGTATGTTTTATGGGATTCCCCATGATTCAACGGTATCTCCATATATGCTTGGTTTGTAGCTTGTGATTTTTGATAACACTTGGACATCCAATGAGATACAGAAATTGGTCGTATTTGATTTCACAGTGATTATATTGAACTGGTAAGCGATGATATAACGTTTGTTCTAATCCCGTGAATATGGTTTGCACTATTTCGTCGTGGTAAATTTAGCAACGTTGCATATGATTCAGTCATGAAGTTTAGTTGCAAACCTGAATCTAGCAGCGTTCGCCCAATGATTTGCTGTCCATCCTGAGTAATAACCTTTACCAATGCAGTAGCTAAATATGTAAACGTCCCAGACATTGGTTAAGCCTTGGTCGTAGATAGCGGTAACACAATTGACAATGCAGCAGTAGAGGTGTGCTGATCAGTATGTGTATTTGATCCTGAGTTTGGACTTCTTGGATAGGTATATGCTGGTGCAGATTTCAGTGATTGGCGTTGAATATCAACTTGTTTGTGCAGAAGTGAATGCGATGCGGTAAACTGCAGTGTCGACAACGAAGAGTAACTGGACAGGTATTTACTCCATGTTCCGGACGTAATCAGTTATAGCATAATTTGGAGTGTGTAGCTATCTTATAGCGTTGGTCTATTGGCAGGTATAGAAATTTGTTACAACGAACTATCGGGTGTCCATTAGTTTAGCAGTGTTCACAATAATATTTTGGAGATTTGGTTATCGTACGATGAGGCCAACCGATTAATGCGAATGGAATGTTTGATAGGTGGTTTTGATGAAATTAATCCAGCCTGACTTAATTTTGATTCGGTATGCAATCGATGCGCTCTAGCACTGAGAAAATTACACAGATCATCCATTGTTAGTAGGTGAGTTGATGGCGCAGAATTGTTTCATTTAATTTTTGTATCTGATCTTATTTTGCGATCATTAAGTATACAATCAAATCATCCCATTGCTTAACAGGTCGCTTAAGTGCCCCGAGTGATCGTAAGTGAGAACGAAAATGATCAATTAAACCTAACAATTTACTAGAGTTCGGTTTATCAATGGATTTATATGAAAATAATGCATGCACATGTTGCTCGCTTATAAAGTTCGGCTTATCGAACCGTTCTTGGAGAATCGTTCGTGCTACTTCATAATTTTGATCGGATAACTCAACAGCTGCTATAGCTCCAGCGGCAATACCATCAAGTGATAGTCTTAGGTATTGGAATTTATTGCGTTCACTTAGGGATGGATTGTCGTGAATAATGGCGTCAAAGGTACCAGTAAAGGCGTTTCATTCTACATATCCTCCACTAAATGTCAGAAGTTCTACAGTTGGGAGTTTTGCACCAACGGTTACCGCAAGCGGATTTGTTGGTTTTGTATTAGCGGATTGCGCCTTGCGTTTCGATTCCTTCAGTTCAACAAATTTTTCTTCAAATTCGGAAACTATTGCTATATATGACTCTTCTATTTTTGTGCAAATTACCTCAGTTAACAATTCTGGATCCATTACCTCATATGGTGCATTCTCTTGTGACATTGAAACCTTGGTTTAATTCAGATAGGCGATGTTGAACGTGTTTGGTTTTTGCAGTGGCGAGTTGTTTCTCTACGTAATCTTCATATCGTTTCAATTTTTCAATGAGGTTATGAACGATGTATGACTGATTTATACGATGTTTTATTATGTTGAATATTAGATTCAATTATGGAACCCACTTCTGACACCAATGATGGAGCACAAGCCTCTTTGTGCTGTGGGTAAGTTGAGAGTTCCTATTTTTGGTTATAAAAACGAAGTAATCGAAATCGCAATACAGGTGAAATGATCTTAACCAAGGTAATTAAATATTTTATTGTATTTGATGTATGAATACCGTACTGGACCACTCTCAGGTTTATATGGATTGGTTTTTCGGTATGAAAAAAAAAGTTGGTTTAAATAATGAATGATATTTTGATTATGGAGGGAACGGTGCCAGTTCAGTTTATGTTCGATTCATGAACAGAAGTGAAGTGCTCTATTCAAAATGTTTACGCAAATTGGACATTTAATCATTTTCGAAAATTATCACTTTACAAACCAATGGATGATTAAATAGTCTAAATCGCTTAACTTTGACTTCTACACCTGATGCCTCCGATATTTGTTTGCAGGGCCATGTTATATCGAATCGGATTGATTCTTCTTTCACTTATAGTATTACAAATACATCTGTTCTGTTTAACGACTGATCTTGTATCAATTCCAAATCAATGTAGATTAATATTAGAGAATCGATTCGTCTGCCAAGAAACTTAAGCAGGTTTGCAAACTCTAGATTATCATTTTCTGTAGGCCATTATATTCAAATATCATGGATTATTTGGGTAAAAATGTCATGCTCCAGTTTATTCATTGCATCCTTTAATAATCTTTTGAGATATTGAAACATTTGGATTGCAGTGAGTGGAACAGCTTCTGGAATATGGAGGTATAATTACAGAGGTGTACAGGTTAAAAAAAGATTATCACTCAGAATACTTCTAAAATGATCTATGCTATTGCCTCTCTCACCTGATAACATACGTGTGATATTGAATTATTCTAAACTCAGGCCTACATATATTCGCTTCCATCTCAAACTTCCCTACCATTCGCAGACACGATATTAGCAATGTTGTAAATGTCTCTGATTATTTTTTGAGCCTGAAAATTTACCTTTTCAAGTATCATGAGTCTGAAAATTTACCTTTTCAAGCTTATACGGACTTTACGAAAATTTGAAAGATTTAACGACATTGAAAAATATCAAGGCATAATCTTCTTATCGAATATTGTACGACTTTCTTTGGTTCGTATCCGGATTATTGACGACTCAGATGCAGATCAAAACTAAAACGATTAGAGTTGTTTAGTCAAGCTTACAACTGTATTTATTTCACATGATAACTTTTATAAATTGTGTAAGATTAGCTGCTTATCCCTGGTGGCGATATAAATAACACTAGTCTTTACTTCACTGGTTTAAGCAGCTTATTTGTATACAAATCAGAATGATTCAAAACACAGTTTCTGTTGTGGTTTATAAATTTCAGTATAGTAGTCATTCGTTATGTAATGATGATTGTTGACTCGTTTGTGTCAAATTCTCTGGTTCCTTATTTCGTTACCACCAGTCAAACTGAAACCGACTGCCATTAACCCTATAGGTGTACAGTGCTTGTAGAAAACATAAAGTATAAATCAGAAAAATGTTTACTTCATGTGCCGAGTACCATATTATTTTCATTAAAGATTTTCGTTCAGTTAGGCCCTGAATGATATTTGGCCGAGTTTGATATAACCCAGAAATAGCTCTGAAGAAATCTGACTATAATTATAGCTAAAATTGTAAATTATAGCTTAAAGTTAAAAACATCGCAAATGCCACTAACCTCACCGGCGATTACACTACTCAAAATCAATATTCCTCCGTTTTTGGATGACTACGTAGAGTGGCAGTCATTCTATGACTTGTACTGTACGACGATACATGAAAAAGATTATCTCACAGCATCACAAAAATTCCAGTATCTCAAGAGTATTTTACGGGGTGAAGCAGCATCACTATTGCTCCACTTCAGCGTTACAGAGGCGAACTATGTGGAAGCTTTGCAGAAATTAATCCAGAAGTATGATAGAAAGCGATCGGGACAGTGGCTGATCTACATAATAGTGAACAAATTGAATTTTGAGTCAAAAAGCTTGTGGACACAACATTCTGCCGAAATGGATTTCTCTACTTTAAAGGAATTGTTTGAATTTCTGGGAAAAAGAACAGACGCATTAGAATCATTTAGCAGAACTGTCGCCAAGAAACCAAATCCATCCCAAAGTTTAAAATCCGAAAGTTCTAGAGCATTCGTCACAACTGGTAAGCAATCCTGTCCAATTTGTAATACAGATCAGCATAAACTTTTTGAATGTACCAGTTTTAAAGAGATGGACATTAATAAACGATGGGAACTAATACGCCAAGAAAAGCGACGATTTAACTGTTTTAATTTCAGCCACGTCAATGCAATAAAAAACACCATACTCTTTGACATTCAGCGAACGAACAACCAGCTCCAACGCAATCTCATCAATCTGCATCCAGTAACCTAACCGAATCTAAGGTTATGCAAGTTTCCTCTAGAGAATCGCAGGTAATTTTACCAACGGCAATGGTAAAATTAGAGAACCGGTTTGGCAGCTTTCGAATGTATCGACCACTTCTGGACTTCAAGTCGCAAGAGTCATTCATTACGGAAGAGTGTGCTCAAAGTCTAGATTTACCTCGTAGGAACGGAGGACTTTTGATAAAAGGTTAAGGTGATGCTCCATTAGATAGTTCAAAGAGAAAGGTGGAGTTTTCAATACTGATGATCGAATGAGAAGAGCTGAAAGCATGGGCATTCGTGATTCGCAAAATTTCGTCCAAGCTACCAATATACGAATTTGATATATAGCTGACTGGGGCGAATTAAGCAATATAAGATTAGCTGACCCAAAATTTAATCAACGCAGCCCAATCGATGTATTACTTGGCACCGTCATTTACTACCAAGTAACTCAATGCGAAAAAATTAAATTAGGAGATCGTCGTGTGGCCGAAAAAACTTCATTGGGTTTGGATTGTAGCGGGTAGAAGCAAGAGGATAATAAGCAGTCAGCTTGTTTCAGTGTAGTAATGGACGTTGACGATAGCCTAAGAAAGTTTTGGGAACTAGAATCAATAGCAGCATCATCAACCTTTACAGGCGAAGAAATAAAATGCGAGGCACGAATAGTTCCTCCACGACTAAATGATGGAAAATTCATAGTCAAATTACCTTGTCGAGAACCGGAGTCTAAATTGGGATCAACGTACTATTTAGCAATGACCAGATTGGTTGCCATGGAGAAATTTAAACGGGATCCAGAGTTTCACCAGCTTTATAACCAATTTTTGATTGAATATGAAAGGTTAGGACACATGGTTGAAATTCCCAACGATGTTAGCACATATATTATCTACCGCACCATGGAGTTCTGAAATCAGCCAGTACCACCACAAAGCTTCGGGTGGTATTCGATGCATCTGTCACATCATCGACAGGAATATCCTTAAATAATCAGTTGTGTGTCGGGCCGACAATTCAATCTGCTTTGGTCGACATAATATGGAGATTTCGTCAGCATCGATTTGTTGTTACCGGTGACATAGAAAAAATGTACGCCAAATATGGGTAAGCGACGAAGACATGAAAAATCAGAATATTGTATGGAGACAAGATCCTAGAATCCTAAAATACGGTACAGCACCAGCATCATTTTTAGCGACCCGATGCGTCAATGAAGTAGTGGTGATTGCCCGAGAGCGATTCCCGATAACAGCACAAGTAATTCTATCCGATATGTATGTGGACGATCTCATGACAGGGGCCGACACCGAAACTGAATTAATGCGTCTTAAGGATGAAATTATCGCTATTTTAGACACTGCAAGCTTTCATTTACGAAAATTACTTACTAATAGCAACGAGCTACGCACACCTTTGGGTATCACTGTAGAGAACGTAAAGCAATTCAACGAAAAACCATTAACGACAAAGTTGCTCGGTGTTATTTGGGATCCTGTAAAACATCGTTTCTCGTTTCAGGTACTGTTGGATGATCGAGAAAAGAACTCAAAGCGGTCATTACTATCCGAGGCTAGCAGATTTATTGATCCGATTGGATGGCTGAAGTTGGAGTGGGACGATGAATTACCATTCGGAATAGAATTCAATTGGGTTAATATACGTTCGAATCTTATAAAAGTAAACAAAATACAGATTCCACGTTGGTTGGGGACTCATGGGAGCATCGAATTGCATGGATTTTGCGATGCTAGCGATTGTCAAAACAGATGATGGGATTGAAGTAAACCTAATGATGGCTAAAACGAAGGTAGTTCCACTGAAGGCGATAAGTATTCCAAGGTTAGAACTCATGAGTGCTCTGCTATTGACAAATTCAATGAATAAAATACGTTCAGCACTCAAACAGATTATAGAAAGTATAACACTATGGACGGACTCAAAAATCGTATTGGATTAGTTGGCAGCACATCCACGGCGGTGGTCTACATTTATAGCAAATAGAACAACTGAAATATTGAGTTAGTATAGCCGTGAAAAATGGATTTATTTATCGTCATTTGATAATCCAGCCGATTGTGCATCCCGTGGTTTATCTGCCAAAGAGTTGGATGCATTTGTATTGTGGTGGCATGGGCCCAAATGGCTGGCAAGACCAGAGATATAGTGGCCGGCACAATCAGTTTCGTTTGGCACAAATGTAAAAGCAAAACGAAGCAAAATTACCTTTAAAATCAGTGTTAATAGCGATTTATTGAATGATATCGTAATTAAATAAATAGCAGTTTTTAAAAGATGAAAAGAATTATGGCATATGTCATCCGTTTTGTTCACAACAGTCGATCGTTATTAAAGGAACGTAATTTTAACTCTCTGAATCGAGTTGATATGAATTTGGCGGCCGTATGAAGTTGTTAAGTTGCCCTCTGAACAGTACCATATACCATATCTCATTCACGACAGAACCCGGGTTTCTAGGATAATTTCCATCTGCGGATAATAAAAGGTCCGCCAAATAACTTTTTTTTTTGAAAATGCTATAAAAAAAACTACTGAATATTTTCTCAAATTTCTTTTTTTATTTAAAAGTACAATCTTTCCGGTTAATAATGGAAAATAATTTCATTCAAATGGCTGCCTCGGCTGGCCATGCAGTAGCCTACACGATTGGTCCAATTTTTAAGCACATTATCGATTGTGTGCAGCTGTATTTCACCAATGGCTTCACGAATATTGTCCTTTAAAGCGTCAATTGTCTTTGGCTTGCCGGCGTAACACTTATCTTTGAGGGCACCCCACAAATAATAGTCTCCGAAATGTTCAATTGTTGAGAACACACTTTCTGCCACAGTATCAATATTCTCGGGTGTACGCACTGTTTTTGGCTTTTCACGCTTTGGTTTATCGATGAGGATGCCAGTTTCTTTCACTTTTTTCACAAGATAACGAACATACGGAGCTGACGGTGCTTCTCTTCTTCCAAAATCCGTACGCAATTTTCGCACACATTCTGCAACATTACCATGATTTTCAAAGTAATGTCGCAATATTTCCCAGCGTTGTTCAAGCTTATACACAACCATATTCGTTCAGCGGAAGGATAAAACTAATTATCTGTCAAATCAGACATGAGCTAAGTGTTACCATTCACGAAATAAGCACTAGTTGAAAAAAAAACTGTAGATTTTCTATTTTAATTAAATTTTTCCATAGAAGTATGAATTAATATTTTAGCCCACATCTAGGTAATATATGTAGTATATATTTAGAGGAAATTCTGATTACCCCTTAATATTAGCTTTATAAAAGAATTGTTATTCAATTTGCTTGAAATCTGGAACCCGAACTAGTATTTAAAAACGTTGCTTCATATATATTTTTAAATATTGCTTATATATTACTCTAAAAGGCAATTTATAATTTATTATGGGCTCCAATCATTACTATATCTGTTAATTGTATGTCACTTTAGAATTGATTCAAAATTACTGGATCAAAAATGTATGCCATCAGAATTGAGTAAACTTCTGCATTATTATTTTCTCTGGATAGGCCAAAGGTTTATATTTCAAAGTACACTTTATATTTTCTTATGCATTTAACCCTTCGTTTCTGGTTATTATTTAAGCTCCATAATTGAAGTAAACAAAACACTTGAAACCACGTATTTTTGGTACTGGGTGCTATTATTTACTGTTCTTCGAGAAACAAGATTATGAAACTTCTTTTAATAGTTAAAAATACCATTTACCTGTTGATAACGATTTGATAATACTAACACTATATGCAATTCTTCTTAAAATCTGAACTTTAGTGAACACACTTTAGTTGTAGCCTTTAAGATATTAATTTTGAACTTCGCTATATTAAAGGTAAGACGTTCTTCTTCTTTATATAATTAACGTATTTATTTATGTTATATATTTGACCTAAAACGCTGTTCAACGCAAAGCAAAACGTGAGTTGTGCACAGATGAAACAAAAAAACATGGTCGACATAATGAGCATCGTTATGTTCATTATGTATTTCTTAGAATTGTTTGAACAGAAATATTTCAATTTATTTTTAAGATCGAAGAAGAATCCTCATTTTAAATACCTTATAAAATTTTTTATTCCTATTTTTGTACACCTGTAACACAATGGTTATAGAAAAAACGAAGAGGCAACCTTTGCACCCACAAAAAATATTTTTTTTTATTAAATGAAAAAATATTTCTTATTATTGTTTTGTTTGAAATTATAATTTTTATTTTGCTAAAAAAAAGCACACACAGGAAAAAAGCTCATGCCACATATTTATTCTTCGCCTTGCACAGTGTACATACATAAATAAACATGTAGGTAAGCTTTAACAATTAATGTTTATTTATGTTTTCGTTTTTTTTCCTTCTGGTGAATGAAATATTTCTTTATTCGTTTATTATTAGGTTGGTTCGACATAATTTAAAATTTCTTAGAATTTTAATTAACAAACGTATATTTTCAAATTATCTCTGCCAAGATTCTGTATGATAATTGTATTATGCTTTTCATATTCTGAAATATTCCAATTTTGTTATTCATAATAAATATAAAATATGAAAATACAAGTTGAAACCTTTGGTAGATGGAAACGGGTTTCGATGTATAAATGTACTCTACGTTGTTAAATGCACGCTGAAAATTGGGCTACGACTGCAAGACCAATTAAATTTCCAAACTAGCTACAATCCGAAGTAACACTGGTGTGCAAATAATTGTATTACGAAGAGTAGTCTGATGACGTATCTACTATTGGAAGTTCTTTGAGCCGGATTTTGTATAATGACCACACAGTAAAGTTATGTGAAAATCATATCCTGGAACTTTGGTGGTAAGTACTTTTTCAGACAACATTATAATTCTGTAGGACTCTATAAAGTTTCAAGCCAAGCTTTGTTGTGAATCGTCCAAATTAAGGTTTGGAATCAAGTCGCAGAAGATCATAAAACTTTCTATAAAAGAGAGGTTATTCAGAAGTATTGACCACAATCCCCGCTGAACTTAAGAAAGACACCAGCCCAACAACAGTCGAAATGCTATAGGATCGCAATTACCTCTTGATTCCAGCTTTGATATGGTAGCTGAAATACTCATTGCTTTTCTGTTTCGATTTAAAACTCGCAAGTGAATTATCGGTTTTTTGCTATGAAAGTCTTTTAGGACTTACGGTGCGATTCCAAAAAATTAAAAAAATAAAAAATAAAAAATAAAAAAAAAATAAATAAATTAATAAAAAAAAAAAAATAAATAAAAAATAAAAAATAAAAATAAGTAAACGTCGGTGTTAAGTATTAAATTCATTACGTTTTCCAAAAGTTATGATATCTCATTTTATTTAAGTTCTTTAAATTATTGCTTTTCTAATTTTTATTCTTTTTTTTCTGTTTTTCTTTAGTAGGATTAATTCATAAACGATAATTAATATTATATTTTAGTGTAGATGTGTAAGTTTATTATACTTTTTAACAATAGTTTTTTCCTGGTACTGCCAATCGATGGTTTTCTGAATTGTGGGTATGGATAGTGTATCATTGACTGATAACATGAGCGTAAATATTCCAAATGTGGTGTTGAAATCGTCTCTAAAGTTTAAAACTGGTGTAAAGATGTGTTCTTTTAACGCTCGTAGTTTACTTCCCAAAATGGATGAAATAAAGATTGTTTTGAGAAATGTTAATATGGATGTAATATGTGTAACTGAAACATTTTTAAAGAGCCATATCACGGACGGAATGGTTGCCTTAGATGGATATGATTTGTATAGATGTGATAGAACTTCAAAGGCCTGTGGAGGTGTATGTGTTTATGTATCTAGGAATATTAGTTCAAAGGTGATTCGTACTTACACTCTACCAAATCTAGAGGCTATTTTAGTTGAAATTGGTGATCCACACAATAAAACACTTATAATAACAATATATAAACCTCCAGGGAAAATATTTTTGAATAATTTTGAAGAATTACTAGCAGAGTTTGTACTCAGTTATAGTAATGTTATTATCTGCGGTGATCTAAATTGCAACATTCTTAAAAAAACTTTTTCAACCAAACTTGTTGATCTATTAAATGTCTTTTCCTTAAGAATTGTAAATAGTGAACCGAAATATTTTTTCAAAAACTCGTGTTCAATGCTTGATCTAGTTATCACTAACTCTGAGTCCATTAATTTTGTTAATCAAATTTCTATGGGGTTTTTGGATCATGATTTTTTGTATTGGACTTATGATAAATCATGAAACAGAAGTAAAATTGATATTACTTATCGTGATTTTAACAATATTGATTTTAATGGTCTTGTATCGGACTGTGTTCGTTCTGACTGGGAACTTACTCGAACTGTCGTCCCTATAGATGCCAAAATTAAGTTATTCAATGGGTATGTTCATAAATTGTTTGATAAATGGGTTCTGACAAAAAGACTTAAACCTACAAAGTGTAAACCTCCTTGGTTGAATAATGAGATCTTGGACATAATTTCATTGAGGGAGCATGCTTACAATATATGAAAAAAAGCCGTAACACTAGTGATAGAATAATTTTTTGCAAGATTAGAAACGACGCAGTAAAGTTGATTATTAGTATTAGAAGTAGCAAAATATAAGTATTAGAAGTAGCAAAATAACTTATTTCAATAAAATATTTAGTCCTAGTCAGTCACATAAAAAATTTTGGAAATCTGTTAATGAGCTAGGTATTTCGCAACCTTCTCAAACGTGTAGTGAACATTTTACTCTAAATGAATTTACTGGATCATCCTATCAATCAAAGTCTCTGGTTGTGGAATCATGTAATAATGAACGGGATGGAGCTTTTTGCTTTAAAAATATTGAACTGGGTAAACTATTTCTAGTCCTCAATTCCATTTCTTCTGATGCTGTTGGAATAGATGGTATTCACTTAAAGTTTATTAAGATCTTATTTCCTTATGTTGGGAAATATCTGTTGAGGATATTCAATTACATCATTATGTCATCTACTTTTTCTCGAGATTGGAAAAAAGCAAAACTGATACCGGTTCGAAAATTATCTAAAGCGAATAGTGTAAGCCAGTTTCGACCTATTAGTATATTACCGTCATTGTCAAAAGTTTTTGAAGTATTATTACGAACCCAGCTTGTTAAGTTTTTGGAAGAGCACAAGTAGCTTAATAATTTTCAATCGGCCTATAGAAGTAATCATAGCACTCAAACTGCTGTACTGGATGTAGTTGACAGTGTACGAAGAAGTGCGGATGTAAATCGGAGCACAATTTTGGTCCTGCTGGATTTTCGTAAGGCATTTGATTCAATTACCCCTATATTATTGAACAACAAATTATGCAATGAATTTCGATTTTCAAAAACGGCATCTAAAATGATTTTATCTTACTTGGCAGAAAGGGAAGTTGTAGTTTTTTGTAATAATTCTTTTTCAGATAGGCGTAGTTTGTATTTTGGTGTGCCTTAAGGTTCTGTGTTAGGACCACTTTTGTTCTCATTGTATATCAATGACATATCTTTGGTTTTACATTATTGTAAATATCATATTTTTGCTGATGATGTTCAGTTGTATTTAGATTTTTCTAAAGGAAATCATATTGACTGCGTGAGTAAAATAAATGAGGATATATGTAGGATTTCCGAATGGTCTTGCGTAAATAAAATTAAATTAAATGCAAATAATGCGCTGTCCCCGATACTTTTTAATCTCATGTTGGAATACATCGTTCGTAAAAGTGAAACACCTCAGGACAACATCTTATTCCGACAATCCAATCAACTTCTTGCTTATGCAGATGATATCTGTGTGATTGGATTAAATGGCAACGGAGTGAAAGAGATACTTGATCCACTGGAACAGTGTTCAGCTTCTGTTGGTCTCAAAATCAACGAGTCAAAAACCAAATATCTAATCTCGGGTTTTAGAGACCAAGACGCAATTGATTTCAGTAGTGGCAACCACACGTTTGAAGGAGTGATGAGATTCAAGTATCTTGGATCTCTCATCACTCACGATAATAGTGTGGGAGAGGATATCAAGGTCCGCCTTGCCGCTGGCAATCGGGCTTTGTATCCTCTACGTCCACTGCTGAAATCAAAATATCTTGCAAATACGGATAAGCTGAAACTGTACAGAGTGTTGATCAGACCCGTTGTCATGTATGGATGTGAGAGTTGGACCTTGACGGATGAGTACGAAAGATGGCTTCTAACATTCGAGAGAAGAATCATGCGTGTGATATATGGTCCAAAACGCGACGTCGATGGCACTTACCGAGTTCTTTTCAATCACGAGATCAGGAATTTAATGCAAATTCCTGATATCGTGCATGAAATAAAAGGACAGCGAGTACGCTGGCTCGGACACGTTCTGCGTGCTGATCCGAACCGAATGATACAGCGAACCTTTAAGGGAGAACCGCCTTTCGGTAGGCGAAGAGGTCGCTGTCGGCGACGATGGCTCCACGGCGTAGAGAGCGATCTGGCATCTTCAAACTGCCTACAACGGTTTGAAGAGCTGGCTCGTGATCGAAACCGATGGAGTCAAATTGTTGACACGGTACGGGCCAATAATGGCCTGTAAAAACCGTTAAAAAAAAAAAAAAAAAAAAAAAAAAAAAAAAAAAATGCAAATAAAACCCAATCATTGTTATTATGTAGTAATGGAATTGATCAAACTCTCTCACCGATTAATGTTGAGGGGATTTTTGTTAAATATTCAGATACTGTAAAAGACCTTGGGATAATGATTAATAATACTCTAAGTTGGGATCATCAGATAAATAATATGGTAAAAAAATTTTTTTCTGTTTAAGGAAGCTAAAATCAGCAATGAAATGTGGGTCTATTGAACTAAGAATGAGATTATTTATGTCTTATGTAATGCCAAATTTTTTATTTGGAGATCTTGTGTTTTTTGGATTGTTTGAGTACAATGTGAAAAGGCTGGAAAGGGCATTTAATGAAGGTATAAATAAGGTATATTTATGGATTGAAAAAGTATGATCATATTTCAAACTACATACCTCTCTTATTCTGGGATGTGGATTGAATGAGTACTATGATTTTAGAGTGTGTTTAACAATTTTCAAAACTTTGCGTAATAAAAATCCAGGTTACCCATATGACAAATTTAGAGCAGCAAGATCTTCGAGAACTGAAATGCTGAGTTTGCCAAATAATAAACAACACTGTTTTGGCTCTTCATTTTTCGTTCGTGGTGTCAGTTTGTGGAATCGCTTGCCGGTACACGTTAAGAATTCTTCGTCGATTGGAGGTTTTAGGAGAAACTATTTTAATTTTTTTAATTTTAAGTTTTGAAAACATGAATCATTGATTAATGTTAATTGTCGTTGTTGATTGTTGTTGATTTTGTTATTTAACTAGTTTAACTTTAACTTTTTAAGAATTTATATTTGAAATGATTGGATGCTATATATTTATTAAATTAGAATTATATTAATAAATTTAAGTATAATTTATGTGATTAAGATCTGCTTCCTAAAGTAAAATGCTGTAATATATTTTGTACAAGCGTCAGCTATAATATATTAATAAAGATAATAATAAATAAATAAATAAAAAAAATCCATGCATGATTCATGAGAAATCGCGTTGCTAACTTGTAGTTCGTTTTCTTATAGCATTTCATTAATTTGGCCTGTCCTGGAGAAAAGCTCGACATGGCACAGATTTTCAGAAACTCGTGCTATACAACATTATTCGCAAACAAAATAACAAGCAGTGTTTTACATATAAAAAGCAATGTTTTGTTCAACATCCATCTGCGTTAGAGTGATGTATCTCTGATTATTATCATCAACGACGAATAAACTATTTATTGCAGTGTAACATTTAGATAGCAGTGGGATTATGTATTGTTTGGGGCCAATGCAGAGTTTTTGTGATGCTAGTGGTAGAATTTCATCGAGATTTGATCTTGATTCTAGAGAAAATTTTGTAAAATTAAAAAAAACTAATTTGATAGACGTACCAAGCCCTCCTTGATTTATCTAAGAAAAGTCACTCAGACTCGATTGGCCCATTGTGACATTCCTTCCCAGAGCTACATTCTCAGTCCCGAAATCTTTTTGTTCTTCCAATATATCCGGTATCATTAAGGTCGTCAGTTGGTCCTCCAATTGGAATTTTGATCCATAGCAGTACAGTTTATGGAAAAAGAATAGCGAGCAAGGAGATGCCCTTTGCTTTGCTAGCTTATTGACCCCAAAAAGGTTTTTTGATAATCGACAGGAGATGACGCTATCCCATCTCTTTTGGTGCAGATTACCAAAGTGATAGTCAAGTTCGCGAATTTCTCAATTAGTCAATTCCGGCAACATATAGTATTAATTAAACTGGACTCCTCATAGAAGTTCAGATTAATACTTACACAGAATACATCTTAATCTTCTAGGTACCACAAAACATTGATACATTTACTTGAAAAAGAATTCTGGTAAAAAATTCTTACAGACTTACTTTTTAGGCATTTAAATTTTTGAAATAGCATTTTCCAAAGTGAGTTATGTTGACATTTATATCTGTTACGGATTATCACGAATACGTACAAATATTCTAGGTTGAAAATCCCTTCCATTGGCATCAAATATATGTACATTTTACTATCAGCATTTTAATCTGCAACTGATAAGTAATTATTTTGATAAATGTGTCTTACGTGTTCCTATATTATCACACCACATCGTTTAAATCTTTAATTTTCGTTTAACTATTTCCCAAATAACATTTCCTTTACCTAAACTAATTAACAACCTGTTGATTATACTATTTGTTGTTGCTTTTACAATAAGTGCTTTTGACACTTTACTTATGCTTTTATTTTTATAACAAACACTTCAGGTATTGTTTCTTTACTCATCCAATATGTACCAAGTATTTCTGTTAATACAAAATAAACAGTAAAAATTTATTAGTTTTCCTTTTCGATTTGGTTTTCCGTTAAATACTCGCACCATCCACTAAAGAACACAAAACCACTTGTGGATTTAAGATTTTGTTTTGTTATTTTTTTTGGTCGATGTGAAAGCACAAAGTATTTATATAAACAAGTGTACTGTAGATGACTTACTTCTGAAAACCGTATTAATGACTTTGTAAATTGTTATGTTGGTACAATTGAGACACATCATAATTAATAAAACCGATACGTCATCACGCCTTAATACTGGACGTATCGAGGCCATATTCTAAGCATACGTTCCTGATTTAGACCACATTCAGCACAATGGTCTACAGTTGCATCAAGAAACCTGTTATGTTAACCACAAGAAACCTATTTTGTGTAGACAGCTCACTTTGCATGTCACCTTGACAATAAAATTGATTAATGTCACCTTGAAACGGATTACGAGTGTATAATTCACTGAAGAACCAAAACAAAATCATTATGAATAATTATTGTAAGTCGACAATATACTAATTATGGTAATTTATGCTAGTAACTTACTCCACATGAGAAAAAAGCGCTCGAATGGAAAAACCATAAAGAGGGGTAGAACAGTTTCAGAATATCCTGCAGTTTCTTCAGGCTGAAAATCTAGGAATAGTTTATGAAAAATTGCATAGTTTTGTTTAGATTTGTGAAATTTTTACTAAACCATATTTTCCAATGAATATTTAAGTCGGTATTGGTGAGTAACGATAGAAAAAAAAATTGTAATAAAAATTTAGGCGAAAACAATATATGGTATATATGTCCAACTAAATACTATTCCAGATTTTGCCCGGTTCTCATCAATCACACTACGTTTTTCGGTTAGGTCTATCAAATACCAGTGCTCATGAATAATTTCAGACAAATTAATTGGGACACGGTTTTCGTTTTCTTGAAACCAAATGAGCTAGTTCAATTGACTTATAAATCAATTGAGTTTTTTCCGTCAAAGCATCGATAAACATCGATTTTTTTTAAGTGTTGTGGTATTAATAAATACCCAAGACCAATTGGATACAAAGTACTTGAGTAAAGGCACTTTTGGTTTAATTCGTGGTATCTCCGATTTAGTTGAACTTAGAAATGTTATGTTAGTAGCGCATGCGTATCGTGACGATGTGAAATTAATTCAGCAATGGGACTTTTGTGAAGTTAGCCCAGAATTCCATCCCCAAAAATGAAAAAAATTGCATGTGGTAATACAGTTCGTAAAAAAATACTATCACAACATTACAATTCGATTATGCATATTTTTAAAAGTGTTATATTTTTAAAAGTGTGATAAACAAACAAAATAAAAAAATGTAACTGAACAATACCAAAAACCAATCTATTATAAATTATAAAAAATATATGTGAAATATAAAACATAGAGTTCGTTAAAAATTAAATCTTAACATTATTTATCATCTATCTTACATTACTCTCAGCCCCGAAAAATGTCTATCGCGACACTTTTAGTATTATTTATATTAATTGATCATAAGCACAATAAAATAATATCTACAAAAAAAAAAACCAAACCAATTTTCTTTAAAACATGTACAAGCAAATATAAAATGTCCAAACGAAGGAAAATTTACTATACTGATAGTTTTTATATAACCAGCCCAGAAAAATTAACTATCATGATAGCTTTCATATACCTACTCAGCCTAAAAAGATTACTAAAACGACAAAAAAAAATAATCATTTGATTATTAATCATTTGCTATAGTCCCTCAAATATAAAAACCATTCGTTGGACGGACCAACTGATTATTGATTTGAGTTAAGAAAGGTTTGAACAAGTATATGTGATTTTCTAGAATTTTTCTATGATGGGTTCTTGCGATATAGTCCCTCACACATAGAAATTATTCGTGGAGTTGTAGACATTAAATGACATCACATGGGCCGGTTTAAGGTCTTACGCGACCCGTGCCAACAAACTACCAGGCCGGAGGTACATTTAACAAAGCCCAGTCGCAAACGGAGCCCTTTGGATACCTTGAGACCTCCAGTTGAAAGTAGCCTCACGAGTGGAACTCCAGAGAAATCAAGCGCTGCTGAAGGAGGTTTGACTTACGTCCGCCAGTCGCAGTAGCGCTACAGAAATATACGGTCAGTGTTTTGGATTTTGACCAGGTGGGCTGCAACTCCTGAAGGGCATCTCACAGCTTAGCAAAAGGAATCCGTGGTATGGACCAAGAAAACGGTCGGCAGCGACTTCTCAGAGAGGGACCATGTGTCGAAAAAACAGCGGTTTTAGGATAAGCTAGAGCCCGTCGACACAAAATGGATCATACTGTAAGCGGAAAAGGAAACTCTTTACAAGGTTTTGCCTTCTAATAAGGCTTAACCAAAATCCTTCAGTGACAATGTGAAGGAGCGTGTGTTGTTAGCCGCGATAGACAGGAGACACGATGAAGGGAGCATCACCATGGGAAAATGAAGTTTGGTGAACAATGCACTAAACTCCGTTTTCCTAAAAATCCTGAGAGAAAATCCAGGACCCGCTCCATCCTGCAGAGATGCGGGCTAGTATCAAGGGCGCGTTAAACTTATAGCGTGCTCTGATGCCAGATCACTGGAGCTTTATAAGAAGGCTGTAGCGGAGGTAGGAGAGGTGTGCCAAGGTGCGAAACTAGGGGCTTGTAAGCAGGGATGAAATTCCTAGCACGCCAATAGCACGCGTCTGGTTACCAACCGAACAGCAAGCCCAGAAAAAATCCTAGAGATTATAAGGACTAGCAACCCCAATCTTCCGACAGGAAACTGGAAGATCGTGAGGCACATCCAAGGGAGACCTGGAGCCGCTTGCCGCGACTAAAAGAGTAATCGACTTCGTTTTCGGGTCGATTACTCTCAAAGTATACAAACAGGATGATGCTGAAACACGAGAGGCCAACAGTACGTCCACAACTAATGCAGTTGCACTAGGAGGAGAGACAGCCCGACCACTGAAGCTCTCGGAGGTGATCACATATACTAGCTCAAACCTTTGTTAACTTAAATCAATAATCAGTTGGTCCGTCCAACGAATGGTTTCTATGTTTGAGGGACCATATCGCAAGAACCCATCATAGAAATAATATGAATTATACTAGAATTTTAACTGTTTCCAAATTAGTATCCATACATACAAATATATGTAAGTTGTTAATTGCAAAATGAATACTGTTTATATTAATTTTGGTGTATACACAAAACTGGTATTATATGTTTTTATACAGTCACTATAGCATTTAATCAAAGTTGTTTATTTATCGTGACAGTCATGTTTTGGGCTGAGGTTATCTAAGCTATCATGAGAGATAATTTTTCTGGGCTGAGTATATGTAAAATATCATGATAGTAAATTTTTCTAGGCGGAGTATATGAAAACTATCATGATAGTTGATTTTTTCGAGGCTGAGAGTAAAAAGTGTCATGATAGTTGAGATTAGTGTTGCCATCGCTTTTTTCAGGGATGAATTTTGGGCTAACTTCACATACATAGAAATGGTGATCAATGTATGATTAATCTTTACAACGCATGCGTAATATAAAAGTGTATTAAAATTATGATGAGAACAAAACTTTGGATTACGTACCAGTCCAACTGTTGCATCTATAAAAACGACATCTCCACCAGGCTTTCCGAGAAGATTTAAGTATTCCGGTCTCATCAAAATGAAATACAGTGGATCTCCTGCCAAATAAATATATTTATTGAGCATTCCATTTTCTTGTCTGTGGGAGGCATCAACCAAGTCACATTTGGCAATGATATCATTTAATTGAATTCTTTCTTACCGTACTTTTCTCAAAACTTCAGGATTTTGAGTATTTCCTGCTTTTAAAAGCGGTACATCGATTTTGGTAAGGCTCTCCAAATTTATAAGATTTGAGCATTTGTTTTTTAATATCTCCTGCTTTTTTATTCTTTCAACGCCTTTTATTTGTGAGAATTCTTTGATTTCGCCATGGTTCTTCATATCTTTTCCTATAGGGTAGTTCTCCATGGTTCTTCATATCTTCTCCAACAGTTTCGTTTTGAAACACTACAAATTTATATTTTTGTGTGTGATGTTTATGTTTACAGTTAGCATATACAGTTAGCATACAGTTAGCATATATTGCTTTGAAACTTATTACACATGTGTTTTTAGCAGAAATTAAAAAATCTCGTTAAATTTTCATTATTAAAGTTGGTCATACAACTGACTTTAAAAATCCCACGTAGTCGCCATATTACTGCACTTTGTTCTTGATTCCTATATCTGTTATATTAGCAAAGTTACTAACGTCAACTATATTCGCATCTTCAAAAATAATAGGAAGTTTTGCAATTGAATTATTAAAATTTTCTGAACCTTTAATGTTTTCTAGTCCAAAGTTTAATACATCCGTCAGTTTCATCAGTCAAAGTGGATTTGTTCGAAATACAATCTATATTTCTTTGCATTACTTCTGGTGCTGAGCTTTTGCATTAGGATTTATCTGTAGCTTCCAAGTTTTTTTTAGTCTGCCTTGCCCACTAATAATATATTTTAATTTTGTTAGAGCTGCTATTAGCAAAACGTTTTACAAATTTCGTTCATACTTAACGAATTTGAGTGAGGCAGCTTAATATTTTCTTTAAATGAATTTCCATAGACGGTCATAACTGCACTGTACACTGTTTTTTCATTATTTTATTATTATAATTATTAAAGTTGGCTGGAACCCTTAGAGGCTGGAACCCTTAAAGGCAAACCCCTTAGCAAACTGGAGCAGTTTGAACCAGGACAGAGGAGACGGTTGATTAACAGGAATATTCCTGGAGTTGAACACAAAGGATCTAATGCGGTCGAAAGCCGGACAGGTGCTGATGAAGTGTAGGCTGTCATCAACATCCTCAAGACATTCGTCGCATACGGCATCACTAGCAAGACCCATGCGATGAAGATGACTTTTGAAACGGCCATGGCCAGTAAGTGGAGCAACCAAAATTCTCAAGTTGTCCTTTTTCAACGAAAGAACGTATTTACAACGTAGCAGCTTCGGATTAAGCCCTCTTATAAAGTATTTTGCCTTACGGCAAGTAGGAGTAGTTGACCACGTCAGTTTTAGGTTCGATAAGGTAACGGTTTTGATTGTTTGTTTCAATGTGTGAAGAGGTACAGGAGCAGCTAGTTCAGGGCCTATGAAAAATAAGCGAGAACCAGTTTTAGCCAAACTGTCTGCAACTTCGTTGCCCTCAATGTCACAATGGGCGGGAACCCACATGGCCGTTACATGATTATTACAACCAAGGAGGTTCAGCAAATTCTTACACTCCCCTACCAGTTTGGAGCTAGTTCGAGAATTCTTCAAAGAGTTAAGGACAGTTTTACTGTCCGTACAAAATATAATCTCTCGAGATTAAAAGCTGAAAACACGCAGTGGTAACCGCAATTAATTCCGCTTGATGAATAGTACAGTAGAACCCCAAATTGCTAGAGATTCTCAAATCATGCGATGGACAGTAGTAATCAAATCCAGCACCTTGTTCAGAGACAGAGCCATCTAAAAAAAATACAAGCGAATCGGATATCTGTTTGAGCAAGTCTGGTAAGAACCACATATCCCTGGAATGATAAACCACCTCATATGATCTGTGAAAATTAAAAACAGGCAGAAGTCAATTAGTTATCATGTTGATTTCTGGCATAGCTCGTGTAAATTCAGTAAGAATTGATCTATGACCTGAAGTAGTACCAAAAGCATTCCATGCCCCGGCATTCCTCAAGCGCAAGGCAACCGAACAAGCAGTACCTAATAAAGGATTGTAACTGTGGTAGGGAGAGAATGAGCTCCATAGCCAGGAGCAGAGTTGAAGACATGGCTCCAGTTACAGCCCGACAAGCGATATTTTGCAAATAGTTGAGTTTGCCAAATGAAGATTTTACTTAAACCACTGGCCACCAAACAATAGATGCATAAGTTAGCATTGGCAGAAGCAGTGACTTGTAGATAAAATAAAGCATTGTGGGGGATAATCCCAGGAATTACCAAAAGCTCTACGACATTGCCAAAAGTTAGTTGTAAAGTAGTTTAAATCCCGATGACACTTCCAAGAAAGTTTATTATCGAGAAAAACTCCAAGATGTTTGACGTAGGCTGAGCTATTAACCTTGCATCCGAAAAGTGACAGTACAGAAAAAGCTTCAGTATTCCTACGCCTTGTAAAAATAACCAAATCGGTTTTTAATGGGTTCACATGTAAACCCTTATCCAGACACCACTGTTCTTTAATGAGAAGAGCGTGTTGAGTTAAATCTGATAAGACAGTCAGGTCCTTGCCTGAAACTGTAAGAACCAGATCGTCAGCATAACATTGAGCGGTAAAACCGGACTCACGAAGAATGACAAGGATGACAAGCCACAACAGTGGTGACAGTATACCGCCCTTGGAAGCATTGACCGAAGTGTGAATATCCTCAACCTCACAAAACTCTATACGAGATTCAAGCATACGTTCAATCCATCTGATGATGTTGGGTTCGATACCAAAATTAGTACATGCGTTCGTGATCGAGACGAATGTAGTATTATCAAAAGCTCCTGCAATATCCAGAAAGGTGCCTACAAGCAACTCGTTGTTGTTCAAAGATCTCTCAATCCCAGTTACGAGTTCATGTAAGGCAGTCTCACAGGATTTGCCCATTCTGTAAGCATTTACATGTTACTGAGTGGAGCGCTAACTGAGTATTGGTCCCTAATGAACCTATCAACAATCCTTTCTAGAGATTTCAGAAAAGTTGATGACAGACATATAGGCCGAAATGAATTGGGGTCGGTGTAATCCGACTTGCCAATTTTTGGAATTAAAATTTTACTTCTGTTCCAAGATTGTGGAACAAAACTAAAAGCGATACATGCCTGGAACAGATGCAATGAGAGCCTTAATGAGAGGATATCCATGCTGTAAAACAGCAGGAAATATACCATCAGGACCGGCAGATTTGATGGGTTTGAAAGAGAACAAGCTCCAACGTAGGACCTCATAATTAATTAATCTGCAGGCTAGGTCCCAATTGGAATATACCTCCAAATCGGTAGTGACTACACCAGTATTGTCGATTGGAATAGTTACAAGCTCATGAGAAAATGTTTCCCAGTTGGTAAGCTTCCTGTTACGGTAAGGTTTGAGCGGTGTTCTTTAAAGATTAATATTAAAGGAAATGCACCTGTGATTGGAAGTGAGAATATCATTCGTCACTCTCCAGTTTAATATAAATTTGGTAAAGGACATAGAACACAAACTTATGTCTATTACCTCCCTACGAGCAGAGCTAACAAAAGTAGGCTCGCATCCAGCATTGAGGATATCCAACTCAGAGGAACTTAGATAGTTTAGTAGAGCAGAACCTCTGTTGTTAACGTTGATACTCCCCCATTAGCATCACAACCCGCAATTATGATTTTCATTAAGCCTTTGCAAATTTTTAATAGTTTTAATGGTTTTCCGACCCTGAAGTCGCTTACATAAATTTGGTACATCCATTCTAATAGATATTACTATCTTGGCTCTCAAGGTAAACCAAAAGTTAAAAATTTATTAATGGTAACGATAAACAAGTATATTATAAACACAAATATATCAATCAATTTTAAAGGATGGCCAAGTGAAGCAAAAGTCAATATTATAATTCGAGAATTATTGTTCGAAGATTATGCTTGTTGCGACATGAAACGAACTTCCTGGATATATCTGTGCCTTGAAAGTGCGAAACGAACCACCACGTATTGAGAGAGAAGGCAGAAATTCCATTGTGGGAAATTAAATTTTGCCGTTAGCGCAGGAGGGTGTCGGGAGGTTGTGTCAGAAGTTATTGACGTGTTGTTCCCTAAACAGGGTCGTAAGGATCACCAACGAAGCGGGTGTTGCTTGTTCTTGTAATCCACCACTAGGCCGGTTTCGATCTGATGATGACGTCATTGAATGACTGAGTGATCGAAAAGATCAAATCCATCTCATCATGCATATGCTATCGGACTTGATGTTCCTACTGTGCGATTCGTATTTATACGTTCAGTAGTGACGCGACAGTACTAGTGAATTACAAGAACTTAACTCGAAATATCGATTTTATTATTTGCGTGTGGCGTGAGCTAATTTGCGAATTTATTTTAATTGTTCTGGTTGCCACAGCTTTTTCGAGGATGTCCTTGTAAGTTGCTGCGGTCATTTTTCCGGTTTCAAATCGATCCGGTTTCCACACCATAACGCCCCCTTCCCGGCACCACAGCCTTTTGCTAAAAACTTTTCCTTTTTCTGAAGGTCGTGAAAATAATAATTAAACCCATCGGGGCCATCGAGGTTAAATTTCTTCTCATCAGAAAAAGCGACACGTTTCCATTTTTCAGCCCATGTCATATGCTGCCTCGAGAAATCTAACCTTTTCTGTTTCCTCTCCTGATTTAGAGGTGGTTTGGAGCTACCTTCGAATAAGGTGATCTGCTTTTTTAATCACTCTCCATACTGTTATTCGGCTGGCCTCCACACCAACTCTAGCTTTAATTTGTGCACAAAATAGTGCGCAATTGGATGCTGCCCTAAGTGTGGCCCGCTTGTCGGCTGCAGATGTGGCCTCAACAGTTCGGCCTTTATTGTTTGAGCCATATTCTCTTGGATTTTTTGTAAAATTGAAGATAACAGTCTTACTTCTCCCTATTTTATCTGCAATTGCTTGTAGAGAATAATTTTCGCTGTGTAGTACTTGAATTTGGACTATTTCTTCCTTACTAAGTTTTTTCCTCGACCCATATTAAAATTTTTTTATGTTCAATTGGTAACCTTTTTTAATAAAATTAATTTAATTTAAGTTTAAGATGCTAACACTTCAAATTTATTGATAATATGGTCGTTTCTATTCAAGTGAAACAAACAAAAATCACACTTTTTAAGAAAAAACAAAATAAAATAAAATTCTTCTGGCCTACTAACTTATTTTTATTTTAAAAACTATGTAATTTTACACAAGTGCTAGTCCTGTAAAAGTCAATCTTGGAAAACTTGGACCGATTTTTAAAAACGGGCGTTCCTATTCACGTGAATTGCAGTGTATATTGTACAGATCATATGATTCGAGGCCATATTTGGGCATGCTATAACAATGATAAAAATCTGAAACTATTACATACACAATATTTTCATTTTTTTAGCAAATATTTCACTCCGGTTGGATATCGAACTTTACAACTGTCAGAAACAGTGTGTAGCGCCCTGCTATATATGCAAATTATTTAACAGCTTTGTATCGATTCGTATAATATTAATTCACGCAAAAACAGCTTTAATGAGTATTATATTGCTGATCTGGTATGATAAATAATTAAATGATATCTCATCAACACAATATACTCGTTTAAAAGCAAACAGTAATGAAAAACATTCCAACAAAAAGCTGCTGTTTTCTGATAAAGTATAAATTTCAAATTAAATACCATTAAAAAGCTATAAAATGGTAATTAAAGAAGCAAAACATATACAGCAGAAGACGGTGAATCAAATGTATTGTTAAGATAAACAAACCCTGCGCTGCAAAAATTAATTAAAAAATTTAATAGACGATAATTGTAAAATATGGGTTGAGAAGCGTGTGCAATTCCTCATAACCTATTCTCGGAATTATTCCATATTTCAATTTATCCATAATATACTGATTTTCCTTCTCTACTTATTTATTCATCTACAGTTGGATTAATTTTGGTCTCGGTTTGCCACTTTATCATTTCACCCGCACGTAAAGTATATGCGCTTATATATCGTACCATGGAAATCACGTAAGATCAATTAATAATCCAAATTAGAAGATGGTAATACGAGATATAAAAATAGAAAATGTATGGTTTAATGATACTATTTACAAAATGGAAGTATTTACCATAAATACGGTATTGCAAAAGAACACTGTTTGTTTACCTTATACCGGGTGTTTCTTTGAAACTGAGACGATCAAATATCTCGAAAAATTGCCACTCTACGGAAAAATGTCCAAAAACAAAATTTAATCATACCGCTGGGGAAATACATTAGTGCAAAAATATAGTCCCCCACCTCCCGCTTTGTAGGTGGGGCGGGGGTTACTTTTAAATTAAGACAGGAAGCTACCACTAAAAGTACGTATGATTTGAATGAAATATTTTGTTCGGTTCATGATAGATGGCGTTGTAATCGACGAAATTCAATACTTTCATTTTCTTCTTCTTAGAACACACGTATTCAATTCGGCCAATTTATCTAACCAGTTATATCCGTCCAGCGACCATTGAAATCACGATCAAGTATTTCACGTGCTACCACCGAATAGTGTGCAATCATGTTGAAACCACATGTTCCGTCTCAAAGTTGTTCCGTCTAAGCTCAAATTTTCAAGTAATATTGGCAGTTCATTTTCCAAAAAGTTTCGGTACATTTGACCATTGAAGTTGCCTTCAATAATGTGGGGGCCTATGAGTTTGTTGCCAATTATTCCACACCACACGTTGTCAGTCCAAGGACGCTGATGTTCAACTTGACGAAGCCAGTGCGGATTTGTAACACTCCAATAATGCATGTTATGTCGATTAACCGTTCCATGGTTTGTAAGAGACGATTCGTAAGAGAATATTACGCAACGAAAAATATGGGTGTTTTGTTGTATTTGTTCACGTGCCAATTGACAAAAAGTTACCCGATTTTGGAAAAAAGCGCCATGAAGATCTTGGTGTAAAAACACATGATATGGATGATACTTGTGCCGTTTTAAAATTCTCCAAACACTGGCGAGGGACAATCTGGAATCGTGTACACTGCTGCCAATACGGTAATTTCATTATTTTCTCCAGTGACTGTTGCTCACCGGGTCCTCTTTTTCGGTTGAACATTTCCACCAGTAATAAATTGTTTGATAGTACGGCCAAATGAAACACGTGAACGAATCCTATCCGCAAAACGTTGAGCGTAATTAGCAACATTATTTTCAAGATTTCTGTGCAGCTTTTCCATAAATCAGAACCATTTCAATTTTCTCTGCCACAGTTAAACGCTCCATTCTAAAGTATTTTATCGTTTATTTTGCAATTACGAAAAACATGAAGATAAGAAATAACACAAACGTTAAATGTGATTTACAAAAGTGAATAAATTGTTTTGATGGCGGATTTTATTTCAAACGTATTGCAGGATCGAATGCGTGAGTTCTAAGAAGAAGAAATTGAATTTCGTCGATTACAACACCATCTATCATGAACCGAACAAAATATATCATTCAAATCATACGTACTTTTAGTCGTAGAATCCGTATCTGCAATAAAATATATGGCTTCCTATTTTAGTTTAAAAATTACCCACGCCCCACCTACAAAGCGGGGGTGGGGGACTATTATTTTTGCACCTATGTATTTTTCTAATGTAATTTTTTTCGTAAAGTAGCTATTTTTCCGAGATATTTGATTGTCTCAGTTTAAAAGAGACATCCGTTACAGTGCAAGATGACATCATATGTTTAATCGAATCGTTTTATTGATCTATGCAATGCCTTATAAGTGTGATTGCCATTACTTAATCAGACTTAATATCATAAAGGCAATACTCTCTCAGAGTGAAGAGTAAGTCCAAATGTTTGGTTTGACAAATCATGACGTCTTGTTGTTAAGCAACGGTACATTGGATATAGTATACAGCTTAATGCTTTTAAAAGGAATTGAGATTGAATGGAGTGGGTGGTGAAAACATAAGGTTTTAGAACTCGGAATTAATTACTATGTTTTAGTTTTTTAGAAAACGTACTGGATCTCACTGACCTGCTAGTCTATTTGGGAATTCGATTAGTATCACTTTTTGATTCGAACATTAATTGGTATTTGCTAAGATGTTCAGTTCATCGGTTTCCAAAAAATTTTTAGTTAACAGTTTGGCTGCCAATGGTGCAATGAGCATTCACTCTAAATTCTACCCAACCATAGGCCAATGTTGTTCTGGACATCAATTCCAAATTCTTTTTTATTACTCCAGTGTTAATACACTTGCATAGAAACACATAATGTAGAATGTATGTTGAGAACAACACCTGCCTTATAAGAATGTGTGTGTCCTTAATGAACCGCCACCGGTATTTGCGATCATTTCTTTATTTTATTTTACTTTTTATTAAATATTATATGTGCAATCGGTCTATACTTCCTTCCAGCCATATAAAGTTAATGGATGTTCCATGACTATTGCGCTGATTGCCGATTTTGATTTAGAGCCGTTTTGACGATTCGCGAGCAGCTGCAGTCGTATTGTATCCTTTTGCGAATTCGGAATGTATTTACTTCCATAAATGACACTAAATGGTCAAATTGCTGCAGGCTTGTATTTAAGATGTTCTAAAATATTTAAGTGTATATACAATAACTTGAATCATATCGGGGTTTTGTATAAACGCAACTTCTCCTACTTTAAAGCATTGGTCACTCGCAGCAAACACTGAAGTCCTGGAATGTGCTCTATCAGTTTAAGCAAATTTTGGTTGGTTGGATAGCATAGGTCTAGACAAATTTCCCCTATTAAGGTGCTGGATCAAAAAAGCTAGTGCGGTTCATTACAGTCGCCCGATATACATTTTGTGGCCATTTATTTGCAACAATTTCTTTGATTTCGTTCGATGTCATTGCCGAATGCATCTTGCTATGTATCTTAAGTGAATATAGACGGCTTTCAGTTGATAATGTTTGTGCGGAAGATCCCTTTATACCCACCTATCTTGATATTTAGTTTGATTTGATTTTTTGCTGTCGTATTAGACTTAATCAACGCACTTAAACTAGTGGTTTTTTCTATCAGCTTGATACGAGCTCCGTTTGTTCCGTCTTCGCTGCTTTAAAGTGCCGTTTAGTTTCGCCCCACTTGAGGATATAATGGAGCAAGGTGTGGTGTATGAGCAATATTCTTGTCCTATTTCATCTCTTGAACATCTCAAATTTGCTCTCTAATATTTCCGTTGTATATATACTTCCGAAATTTGTCCGGATCTTGGACCTGCGTCGCAATACATATAGAGCTGTCTGATAATCATCACTTTTTGGTTCCACTTTCTTCCCACCAATACCAGAAAGACGGTCACCTATGACAGATCTCAGTATTATCAAAAGAAGACTATGTTGTATTACCCGAAAGTCGTCTAATTCGTACTGATCATACCAGATTTGATTGATTGATTGATAGGACTGTAGGACCAAGCGCTAGGCAAGATTCCCGGATAACGCCGGGCCTATTCCTACAGCCGTTTACATAAAACGATAGGTAAGGATTGGAAGGTATGTTAGTTAGGAAAGAGCGACCCGGTTACAGACACCATGACAGTCGGTACTAAACTACTATTATCACAAGACAATCACAATTTTAATCTACTAGTCTGCAATCGCCAATCAGCATTCTCCAGTCCGCAACACCTATCCGCTCTTCTGTTTTTTGAATAAAATTAAAACTAAATTAAAATTAAAATTCTAAAATAAATTTATTAGTTCGCTCAGGAATCTGTAACTTAATTAATTAGTTTTATTATTTATTTGAACTCCCATCCGCACAACTAACCTAATTAGAACATAAGTACAGAACTCTGAAAGAAATTTTTTTTAACTTATGGCTCAGGTATCTGAAACAATTTAATTAATTTAGTTTGATAGTTTAAGCCATCCATTACGATAATGTTACCATAATACTGTAACATGCTCATCAGAGTCAAAATAGACTATAGGGCGACAATTCAGCAGAACCATTTTTCTGTTACATAATTATTGGTGTTACCTCAGCAGTTGAAACTGGAGTATTTAGGTTAATTATCCTGGGGTCTTCTCATCATATGCTGCATATAAATTTGCGTCCCTATACTTACAGAGCCACCACCATCTAACGCGAGGGGTAATATTTATTTATTTTATGACCCGACAGCATTTCATATACATACATTCGTGTATAGGGTAAATTATTATATAAATAAATAATTGAGTAAGTAACCGCCCAGGTGGCTCAGTGGTTAAAGCTGTGGCAGTTGGAGCGGGAGGTACCGGGTTCGAATCCCGATAGGGGCAGGATGCAAAAGGTATTTTTCACCATCTGATTACGATCGGTGGTGTTAATGAACACATCTATGACCCCCTGTTGGAGTGCAGAACTCATGGGCCGACCCATCTTCCATGTCAGTACTATAGGCTGGCATGGAGCTATGCAATGCGCAGATGGTTCTACGAAAATCGGACCTATAGCCGTACGTCCTCGATTTGGCCGTTAAGGCGTAAAGTAGGACGTAACTAAGCGAACCGCGAAAGAGCTGGGAGAGCCTTGAGCCCCAAAAAAGATAGCATTGAATAAAATATAAAAAAAAAAAAAAAAAAAAAAAAAAAAAAATTGAGTAAGTTAGCTATTACCTGCAACTTAGCTATAACCTATTTAAATTAAATCATTTAATAAAATTCTAAAAATAAATTTACTAGATAGGAATCTGTAACTTAATTATTATTAATTTTATTATTTATTTAAACTCCAGTCCGTACACCTATCAAAGTTAAAATAAAATTCAAAACTCTTAATTAACTAACTTACGGCTCCTGAATCTGTAACCATAAATTAAATTAATATGGTTTGCTAGATTAAGTACCCGTCAACCATTACGCTGATATTGGATTGGAATATGTTTATCAGAAAATCCAAATAATTCTCTGAAAACGTATTACATTCCAAAATTATACAACATTTTATTAAAAATAAAATAAAATTTCCTCGTAAACTTCCTCCAACTATAATCATATTTACACTTATATAAGTAATTAAAACCAAACCTTTTCCATAAATTATTATTTTTATTTTTATATTTCTGCAATACAATGTAATTGTAATGCAATGCCCGTATTATGGTCGTGATCAGGGATGTCACTTTACTACAAATGTAGTAGATCCGCTTCGACCTTCACCGTTCATAATTCAAAAAGAACAATTGATATTGTCTTCAAAAAGCACCCTTAAATCCAAATACGAAACTTAATAAATTGAAATTACGCATGGATAACCCACAGGCACGTATGCACGACACACAGGCAATAACGCAGGCAGGGACGCCACATAATGCAGAAACTATGGAGCAGAAGCACCCCAAAAGTGAAGGAAATCGACACCCCTCGAAGCGAACCCTATTCAAGCAAACCAAACACGATCCAAACTCAACATTCATCTATTAGTAGCAAATAAACTGTAACACGAGAACCCAATCGTAAGCACCCAAAATACAAACTATTTCAGAGCACCCTCAACAACGGGACACGAACCTTAACAAAAATAAAAATAGAAAGTGCAGACCTATCTCAACTGTCTTTCAACAAACCGAAATCCATCCAAACACCCCACATTCCGGCGAATCCTCCAGGCCCCAACAAATCCCACTCGCGTCCAAAATTCCACATGCCAACAGAGGCTCCCAACCGCCACCGCAACTAGATTAACCCTCATGCCCGTCTTAATCAAATCCAGCCTCGAAACCTCCCCCCCACCCCCCCCGCGAACCGCAGCAGTATCATGAGTCAAAGAACAAATCACCAGCATACCTGCAAAAACCGCTTCTTTCAAACCGCTTCCGACATCCTTCAAAAATCCAACCAAAACATCAAAACCACCCACCACTCTGCAAAACTGAATGCCTCCAAACCACCACTCCAAAACAGCTACGATCCCGCCGACATCCAAATATTTAAATAGTTCCAAATCCTCGCCACTAGATTCAAATACCCGCCCGACCCGTCACAATCTTCCAGACTAAAACCATCCTCAACCACAATCCCAAAATGTAACTCCGATAATGGAAGATACATACCCGTGTTCTGCACCAAATCTAAACACTTCTGTCCTACAAAATCCCTGAGGATGTGTACACCTTCCTTATTAACTATATGTGTCACACACACGCACCCTTTCGAATTGGAATACAGAAAACAAATTTCCAGAAATTTAAATATTTCACCAACAACTGAAAGAACAATTTTTACGCAAGAAAAAAAAAAAAAAAAAAAAAAAAAAAAAAAAAAAAAAAAAAAAAACGCCATAGCGAGAATCTAAATCATGCTAAAGCGGGAACCTCAAAAAGTACGAAAATTTTTGCTAATTTTAGAATCGAGACAATAGAATTATTGTTGATAGATTGGATAAAAGGCTCAATCCAAAAAATATTACATTTAGTACGTCGATCATCCAAATCAAAGCTAAGAGTATTTGCGGGCCTCTTGTCGAACTTAGTAACGAAGAAACAAATACTTTCCAATATAGTCGGAGTTGATTCCAAAATTTTAAAAATCGGAACGAATTCCTAAATATTAAAATATCAGGTGAGTCTGCTAGCGCAGACACACCTGCACCAAACGCCATTCTGCAAACAATTAAAAGCATCGTTGCAGATGGCCATTTAAGCCATCAACTATTTAACGACGAACAGCTTCTTATTACTTGAAAATAACGCCCTTGCGAACATATTTGGCCACAGCAGAAAAACATGCTTCCGGCTTTAAAGCAGCAAAAGACCGTTTGACGCTTCTGCTTGGTGGTAATGCCGTCGGCGACTTCAAGTTAAATCCTTTGTTGATTTACCATTCGGAGAACCCGAGAGCTTTAAAGGGTATCACCAAAACAAGTTTACTTGTTGTTTGAAGAAGTTATAGAAAGGCTTGGGTTACTGCCAGTCTCTCTACACGAAATGACACGTTTTCAACATTAGCAAATCTTGGGATGAAGTCAGCGACACCACCATGTCTGGATCGTGGAAAAAGTCTTGGTCGAATCAGTCCACCAGTTCTATTGAAGATGCAGCTGAAGTACAAACTCAAATCATCAACATGGCCAAAAAAACTGGCTTCATAGATGCTGATCCGTCTGACGTAGAAAATTTATTAACCTAGCAGGATAAATGATGAAAGTATTTCATCATCTGATAAGATTACATTACATTAAAGTATTCAAATATACAATGAAAAAACATGCCGGCAACGTAAAAAGTACAATGTATTTAAATTACATTTAGAATTTAAATACATTGTACCCCGCACAGAACCAACATATTCCCTCATTACACATTTGAATACTTTTTCGACTTACGTCGTTTCAAGTAACGTTGAACTTTTCAGGAACGCATCCACGACGTAAGTCAAAGATCGCCTGTATATATGTATATGATAATCTACAACGTTAGTCAAGGATCACCTGTATATATGTATATATAACAACTGCATAAAATATATAAAATAAAAATAAACAAAAAATTCTCTAATAAACATAGGAAACAGAATTTTGATGGACGAAACGAAAATTCTGTTATATACATAATATGAATACCTAGGCATTTAAATGAGACAGTCGTGTGTAAATTTGCGTTTTCAACAATCAAATAATGATGTATATACAACACAAACACAATCCAAAAATTTATAAAAATAAAATGTAATTCGCCAATTACATTGAATATATTAACATTTTCCTACACAAAGATCGCACAATGGCAGTGATCGTGTTAAAATTTAAATATACAAAATCCCTACTACTGTATGTTTGGAAAGATACATAAACCAAAATATAAAAAAAAAACATCTAAAGGAAAGGGGAATAAGAGAATTGTATGAAGAGCCATGTGCTAGGCAAACGAAAGAAGACGAAACATACAAAGCATGCGATCGCTTTCAATGGAATACTGTGGTGTGCGTGTGATTTGAAAATTGATGTACATATGACACAAAGACAAATCGTTATATATTACAAATTACAATATTAAACATATAACGGAGAAACAAGAACTGAATGTAACACAATAATACCAATACATAGTGTATAAAGTATTGCCTGTGAGATGTCAATGCGTAATAGCGTATGGAGATGTAATAGTTAGTATCGTACAAAATATAATAAAATACAACACAACACAATATAACATAATATATAATGTAATTACAATAATAATAAAATATAATATAATAATATAATAGCGATACTCATCTGTGATCCGATTTAAAACCACACACACACAACAAACGAATTTATTTTATTTTATTTAACAACACCGAGAGGAAAAAAACACGTCCACTCGGTGTGAAGATCAACACAACACCCCTATTCGTACTGATCATACCAGAGACTCAAAATACCCAGACACGCAGACACAGCCGTATTCAGTGCCACCTAGCTTGAATGACTGAAGCGTTTAGTTATATTTACTATAAGTTACTATTTACTATAAGTGGTTGAGTTTGACTTTCCCTGTTAACCAAAAGTTAACAAGTACCAGTTGGTTTGTTTCCTAAATGTTTTGAAAAAAAATCAACGAGAAAAGTTCAATGTTATTGGAGGTAAGACGAGCAGGTTTATTAAACCGTGTTGATTTTTAATTCTCTTCGTGAATTGCCCTAACCGCCTCTTAACTGAGACCTTACAAACGAATCAAGACCTACGGCGATAAGAAACTTTTTTAACCATTAAGTTACAACCGACGACCGTGTTGTTACGTAACCTATAATATAAGTTGTACGAATAGTTGTTATAGACATATCGGTTATGCTTGATGTTTCCGGCTATTGAATATATCAGTCAACAATGGTATGGACAATTTGGTATACAAATTTGATGGTATGAAAGGTGGAAACCATATTAGATCCGATAAGAAATTTTCAATAACGATTGTAATGTTGCAAAACGACGTAGCCAGCCATAATTTTTGAGAAAAGCGATCAATATACTTTACAGTGAGTTTGAGTCAAAATTTTCTCCCAGGTGGCGCAGTGGTTACAGCTGCTGCAGTTGGAGCGGGAAGTACCGGGTTCGAATCCTGATAGGGGCAGGATGCTTAAGGAATTTTTCACCCTGAGATTACGATCTGTGGTGTGAATGAACAGAAATATGACCCCCTGTTGGAGTGCAAAACTCCTGGGCCGAGCTGACCCATCTTCCATGTCAGTGCAGATGTTTAGGAAAAACGGACCTAAAGTCCTCGAATTGGCTGTAATGGCGTAGAAGCAAGGACGTAAATAAGCAAATCGCGAACAAGTAGGGAGTGCCTTGAGCCGCAAAACAGATTTAAGATAAAAAAAATAGTCAAAATTTAACTAATAAACAGAAGAAGTGGAAATTATTCATGCGTCAGATATTGATTCAAATAACTCAACGGATAAATTCAAGATCCAATAAGTTGTAGTAGAAAAATGTATGCTGATATACCTCCTGAGCTAAAACTTAACGGATCTGACCAAATAACAAGGGCGTATAGCAATGGAAAATTTGAGAGTGTTTCACTACATTATTGATAACTGTATGAACAGCCTTGAGGCTTTATCTCATAATCTCTTTTGAAACTGGAAAAATGGAGCAGGGAGAATTATACTCTATTTGTTTTCCACTGTTGGTATTCTGTCTAAAAATAAATTGAAAATTGTTGAAGTACGAATGCTTAGCTACCTTAGAAACAACTATATTTACTCCGGTATTATAGATGTTATTTCATTTTTTTCACGGTAAAGCGGTAATTCATCTCCACTTTTCCACCGGAAAGATTGAATTACACCTACGATAGTCTTATCCCTTTATTCAATCTTTTCATAACAATTAAAATGTGTACCTGTAGGGGGATGGTACCAACGGCAACAGCTAATCTTTTTTGTTGTATTATTATCGGAATTGTATCATTTAACCTTAAATTAATTTAATTAAAAACCTGTCAATAATAATAAAATTATATACGAAGAAATAATTAAGATTGAATCTCGGGCAATTAAATATTGTTATTGGATTATTGAAAAATCTAGACTTTAGCAAAATATAAAAAAAAAATCAAATTATTGAATTCCCTTAATAGAATTATTATTAATTTAAGGCAGTAAAAATAAGAAAACAAAAAATAAATTTAATTAAGACAGTTGTTTCCTATATGAATATGCGTTCATGTATTTTACCGACAGTATTTCCGTACATCATATATATCGATCTGATGCCAAAGACAATGAACCATATACGTGTTGAGTGACACGAAAATAAAAATTTTTGTATCCTCAAAAGACCTTTTTTATTAATCCAATTAAGATTTGTTTATAATAAACGTACGTATCGAATGTTGGTCGGAATTAAATCAAATAATTCAGTTTAGATAGATATGTAGGTATGCTGTATCATTAATGATTTTTGTACCGATTTACGAAAAAGTTTGTTGTCACGTATAGCAAAGTTCTTGTAGAGAGCTTTTACTAATTTTTTATTTTAATTATTTTACATCTTCATAGTTAAAGAAATATATTTCATAACAAGTTTAATTCTGATTTATCACAATAAAGTGTTCATGGCAACGCTTTCTAATAAACAAGTTTCAGCAGTACCCAGCTTTCGTTTTAATATTTGTAGAAAATAGTTAATAATAAAATTAGTTTTAATTTTAACTTCTGTTCACAAGGGAGATTTATTACAATCAGATTTCATATAATTACTTCATTTCTCATTGTGTAAATAGATATCTTTGGATATTTCTCTTTAGAAGGACATAAACATGTATATAAGTACATCATGAGTGCAAGGATTTAAAATTTCTTAACGATCGAATTCTTGACTCGATTCGTTTAATGTCTTGTTGAGTTATTGAAATTCAGTTGATTACTAGCTCATTTGGCTTATGAGGCCAGAGAATCAATCTAGATGTCATTATCTATAGGAGATATCCTTATCGATAGCTTTATGCTGATTGTTCGGATCAATCAAAGTGAAACTGTAAGTAATCGATTATAATTTGTCAACAAATTTGAGTGGAAGGAAAAATTTTAATAATTATAGCAGTTTTTATGGTGAGCAAATGTGTGGAAAGTCCGAATGCAACAAATTTGTTTCTTTAACTTAAAGATAAAGCTTAATTAGCGCTTTTATCAGAATGGGTGTCAAAAGTTGGAATCAAATCAGTAACAAAAAGCTTAGCACGTTGCAAAAAGCCTTGTAGAAAAAAATATTGGACATTTTATTTCTAAGCACCACTTAACCCTTTCAGTTGTATTGAAGAGCCTGCCACCTATAGCTAACAATATACACAAAAACGTATTAATGGTTCATTAGATCTCAGTTGAGACGTGGTAAGAGCAGTTTACGGGCTTTGAGCCTAAGATCATTGTAATCTTTTCGGTGTTGAAAAGGTGAATTATAATTTGATGAGAAGTCTACAACACTTGCAAAAATAAACAAATTGTGATCACTTTAAATGGTTTTTTTACAACCATATAAAACATGGAAAAAATTTATTAAGAAAACAAAAAAATCAAAAATTAAACAAAATGAACATTTTTTATTTATAAATGTAGATTCGTTGTAGATGCTTTGGTTTCCTGGACACTCATTTGGACTCCCACTAAAAAATGATAATTAATAAAATAAACATTCAACTATATCATTTGGAAAGTTCTGATTAAGTTGGCACTTGGATATCGATTTTTATTTTTATCTTTCTCCATTGGGCGCCAGATATATCCCTGTATGCACGCTTTCCCGACTTAACTCAGCCCGCAGTCCACTGCAGCGAGTGTTTTCAAAATAGAAAGTTTCCAAAAATTATCGAAAAAACCACTCCAATACACACAACTTTTTACAGTCACTACGCCCATCCGTCAGCATAAAATAGGGATCACATATAATGGACCGAAAACTTTATTCAAACACTTCGATTGTGTTTTTCTTCTGCGTTGTTATGAGTTTCCACTCCGTAGACCGAAACTATCTTCAAACACTTCGATTGTGTTTTCTACCATGTTTGTTATGATTTTCCACTACCGTAGGTTGTCTTTACACCAGCAGTATTATCTACTTACGTGTATGCATAACTTTCCAAAATCTCTCGTTTACTCAATATACTTTTAATTTGGATCTCACGTTAACCAAAACAATTTTAATCACAATCGTTTTGTGTATCCTCATCCGAAATCCCATCCAAAATCTCATTTTATAGGTTTTTTTATACATGCGGGGGCGTTCATCCGTTTTCTTTTTCTTCCCACTCACTTGAAGTTGTTCGTATTAAACTCAAGCCTTGGTGGTTTGGTGTGCAAATTACCGATTCTATCTCAAGGTTTGGTGTTCAAATTACCGATTCTATTTCCAAAAGTTCAATGAACTCTATGCTGGTAGTAAATCGTATTACCAAAGCTTCTAAATATAGAAGTGGCAATCATCGAAATTGAACTTTAAAACTGTAAACCCCATATTTGCTAGCACATCAATAAGTTGTGTCGTCATTTAAAAACAATAAAATAGCCCTACAGATCAAATTTATTACTAAAAAATTTCGGTCAGTATACAGCAAAAAAATAATTAAAAAATATTTAATAATTTTGTTTTTTGTAATTCACACTGTTAAGAATCGTAACGACTTTTTTGATGCCATCTTGTATGTAACACATCGAGTATAACAAATGATGGAAATAAAATAAATTCAAATGAAGTACTTATTTCCAATTACATATATTTGGGTATTTTAATTGTCGTATTATGGTATTAAAAATATGCTTTAAAATATCAAAAAACTACACCATTGACATCTATCATCCAACATTTGAAGTATCGGTTTATTTTTCGTAGCTCATACGTCATTGATTTCGTTTTATATATTTTCATACGGAGTTGAGAACCAATTATAACATAAACATGTATAAAAATTGAATAAATCAAAATGTTTTTATTTTTATCATAACTATTAAAATAATTCGTATTTTCATTTGGTTTTCATATAGCTATGTTATATGAAAATGTTTGATTTAGATTTTTATATAAAAATAACTTTTGTTTTCAGCATTTTGCATTCATTAAAATTGAGCCAAAAGTCTTCAATTACGTTAGTTCTTATGGAGTGTATGCAAATCTATATCCCATAAATAAGCTCGATACATTTAAATGGTCAAGCATTGCTGCTTGTATATTTAGGATACTTTGGCATTACCCACCAAAGATACGAACAAAACAAAAATCGATGATCAAAATTTATTTTTTTTTTTATTTTTTTATTTTTTTTTTGATATGATTCAATTTTAAAACTCTCCAAATGCTATAAGCAGCATCATAATGTTAATCTGGATCTAATCTATTCGCTGAATTACATTGGACTCCATAATTTCAACTGCAGTGGCAACACTTCAAACATTGTATTTGTGTACAAACATGTGCTGCTCCATAGTGACCAGCCACACAACGACCTGAAGTGTGCTATTATGTCACGGTATATGAAAAGACAAATTAAAAGTACAAAAAGGTGAAGCTGCCTATGACGTACTAGCGATTTAAAAATCAATCGAAGCGATTGGTGTCCGGTTTTGGAACTAAATTCTTTGGTTTACTAAATTTTTTAATACATTGTTTGGAAACCGATGAACTGTACATCCTCATTATGAATGAGCTTATAAGCTCAAAATGAGATGTGCTGTTCACAAAATTATTGTATATATATAAATAAATAAATAAATAAAATATTTTTATCCAATGAACTTGAAAAAAAGCTTACAATATAATATAATTATTATCTGTCGTAAATTCTACAGGTCAGGATCTAACTGATTAATCTTAAATTCAAAATCCTATAATTAGACTCTTACAGTGTAACCTTATTGATGATTTCATCAGATGATCAACCATCTGATACAAATATAAAGGGTTTCCATTTGGGATTTCAAAATTTGGAATTTTCAATGTGAACGCACCTTTCAACAAATACGAACAACGTTTACATTTAGTCGCAATTATTGTCCCAGTAACAAACAATTCATATGTAGTGAAAAATTTGAGTCTAAAAATCCTGTTATATGTTCCAGTGCCAGTAAGACAACGGGTCGGTTGAAGTGCCAACGAGAATATCGCTGCCGTATAAGCGTTCGTCACAAACGAACCAATACAGTCGATTCCACGACGTTCTCAAGAACTCGGCATTACCACACTTTGGTGAATTTTGCGAAAGGATCTTGGCTTCTCATTAAAATTCAGTAAAAACAAGAACTGAACCACTCGGTCATATAAAGCAATGTACGTTCTCGGATTGGGAAAATTGGCAGATGAGAACATACCATCGAAAACCATATTCAGTTATGAATCAATAAACAGATAGAATTATTGGGCAGGTGACCTCATGTGCTCCTAGAAACACCACTTTATGCACTAAATTGTATAGTGTGGTTTACATGCTGGTGGTGTCTTTGGACCCGATTTTGTATGTTGATGAAAATGACATTCACGTTACAGTCAATAGAGATCACTACTGAAACATGTAGCTTAATTATAGTAGACTCAATTGCATGAGCTAGACATTGATTTTGTGTGGTTTCCACAAAAATGTGCGACCTGCATCGAGTCTAGCAATCAATCAAATCTAAATTCGATGAACGTGTGTTGTATCCAGAACTGATTCTGTTTATTGACGACCTAGATCGTGTGATTTAATACCTCTAGACTTTTTAAGTTAGAGGTTCACAGAGCTAGTTTTGAACGAAAGATAGCGACCATTTCTATCGAAATATGTAGTCAAGTCATCAAAAATTAGGTTCAACGAATCGACACCTGTAAACGTGCTCGTGGTGCACATATGTGTGATGTCAAATTAATACATAAGTATTTGATTGTACTCCATGCAAATAATACAATTTTCGAAATATCTTATTGGAAAACCCTTTATCATGACTTTACATATGAAGATTATAGTTGTGTGAATTGATTTAATAAGAAAGTGGTGAAAGGTATTTTGATCCGATAGTATAAGTCTCCTCTCGTTTGTCTCAAGATTACAAAATTGGAAACAACAGTTGCATCCTTGGAAACAACAGTTGCAGTTTAGTATAGTTTATAGTTGTGCGATCTATAGGAGTCAAATAGATCTCTTTTAAACATGTTAATATTCCCTCATTCGTCTTGCCATAGGTATAGTTAGAACGCAAATTTTAATGGATTAACGGGTTAAGGTGTTTTGGGATAGTTTTGTCTCCATAAATGTGTAGGGCTTGGCGTAATATTTTTTTTTCGTTGAATATACAACTGGGATCGTTTGAACGTCAAAACAGTGAAAGGAGGATAATCGGGATCGTAGAATTGTACTTAATATGTATTTCTATCCAATTTCTTGAGCTTATGGGAATGAGCAGTTTTATGGGTCCTTAACCGCCCAGTTTGCGTAGTGGTTAAAGCTGCGGCAATTGGAGTGGGAGGCACCGGGTTCAAATTCCGATCCGGGACAAGATGCAAAATTTTTCACAATCTATCGGTGCGATCGGTGGTGTGAATGAATACATCTGGATCGCTTGTGGAGCTTAGGATCTATGAGCCGGCCCATCGTCCATGTCAGTACTACATATAGGCCATGGAGCTATGCAATGCGCAGATGATTCTACGTAAATCGGACCTATAGCCGTACATAAAATGGTATCACAACGGATCATCGCCGGTCTTAGAGTGCGGTAGCAGCCACCCAAAAAAAATGGGTCGTTTGTATTCAAACAGTTTAATTCGCCTCATATAATATAGTCTTATGGTTCCTATTGTGATATTCTATAGTTTTCATGTTTCTAGTTAGTTTTCATGTTTCAGGACTATCGACTGTAATTAAGTCCCTTTTAATTATTTTATGTTTAGACTAGAAACGTTTAAACTGATTCTGAAACTTTTCTTAGAACATCTCGAAAACAAAGCTTCTACAATAGGAATAGCCAAACTACTGTGCATAGTAAAACTTTTCGATAAATCAAAAATATAATGTAGGAATTTTTAAGATTGTTCTCGTACATCTATACGGTAAAATAGGTTTTATTTTTGGTTGGGATACTTGAAATTTGTTTTCAAACTATCTCTTAACCAAACAATTATGCTTGAATAAATTTGAAATTTATTTCACAAAAATGCCTGTCTTTCCACAAACTAATAATTTAATTAAAATTTTCGATTCCTTTTCTAAAGTGAAACACAAAAAAAAACTATTTCTTATTTACATCAATAATTAATTCAAAAAATAAATGAACTAAAAATTATTTAGGTTTGTGTTTTGTTGCTGGTGTTCTAGTCACTTATACCCACCTACTGATCGTAATGTTGTTAGTTTAGTCTTTTTTGTTCCAGTAGAAGAAAGTTGATTATTTATGCTGCTGTATGTATATGTTCTCAGAACATAGAGTTCTTTCCTCTCGGTCCATTTAAAAGTTTTACAAACTAACAACAAAAAACTACATACTATAACTAAACTTAGTGCCAAAAGCACAGTATATAGTGTATAACAACAATAAAAAAAATAAATGAACAAAACAAATAACACAAACTTAGTTTATTTCTGTGTTGTAACAAAATTAAAAATTCAAAATATATAACTTTTAGTTGTTATATGTAAGTTTGGTAGAGTTTTTATTGTGTTATTACAGTGATATATAGAGAAAAAAATAAGGATTATACTTGTTTGCGTGTGCGAGAGAGAGCTTTTTTTCATATATATGCTATTGTTATCGAGTAAATATAACAAACATAAAACATCCAATCTAACCTAGAAATTAAAAGAAATGGTTTACAATTTTAACAGTCCGAATTGTATATTTGAGATGTATATGATTCCCATGACGATAATTTTGTCCAGTCCAAACTTGTATGTTGTAGTGGGAGGTAGAAACGCACGTGAAGCTTTTATAGAAATATCGAAGGTGGTGACTTTTAACAGAAGAACCAACAATATTTATAATCAGGATAGATTTATCATCAGGATTTTCACTGTGAAACAAAGTAAGTACATCCTTTTCCATTAGTTTCTGGAAAAACATGATGAAAACACATTTACAGTAAAAGTTTTCTTGTCAATTTCGTTTCTAAACTGCATTATGTTTTGCTGTTGTTAGTTTTTTTTCCTTTTTTTCTATGCAATCTTGGGGCTGCAAATTTTGGGGCTCAAGGCACTCCCAACTCTTTCGCGATTAACTTATTTACATTCTTACCTTACGCTTTGCAGCCAAATCGAGGACGTACGGCTAAAGGTCCGATTTACCAAACCAGCTGCACATTGCATAGCTCCATGCCAGCCTATAGTACTGAAATGGAAGATGGGTCGGCCCACCCGACTGGCCCATCGATTCTGTACTCCAACAGGGGGTTATAGTTGTGTTCATTCACACGGCTGATCGTAATCAAGTGGTGAAAAATCCCTTTTGCAACCTCCCCTATCGCGATTCGAATCTCCCGTTCCAACTGCCGCAGCTTTAACCACTGCGCCACCTGGGCAGTATGTTGTTAGTTATCGTTAGAACAAAATCTGTTCGTTGACAGATCAAATACGCGTTGTATTTGGTTTTGATTATATGTACAAAATGCATTGTTGAAAATACTTTACATAAGTCGCATCAAAATTTTTCGGCATCGTACCATGGATAGTTTTTATATACGGGCTGAATCCATCTGGGTATTTTTCGTACAATTAAATGAATCACAAAGCTCTGATGGTGGCCAGTCCAATACACTCAATTTAATTCGCCTTGCTGAATTCGTTTGAGAGTGATATGCTGCGTTCAGAAATTGGTTAATTATTGGCATCATCATCGGTTCCTTGAACCGTTTGTATAACTGAATTGGCGCACGTTATTAGTAATTAGAATCGATAGAACTCCAAAAATAAGGAAAACTGTAAGAGGATTGTGATTTTATTATAAATGATGAATTTTCGTTCTAATGTATTTGTAAAAAATACTCGTTGCCGGCCAACAATGGAAGCGCCAAGTCCCTCTAAGAAAAGTTTTACCATCAGCATAATTTTAGCTCATTGGCCTACACCTGCCCTTTTTGGAAGTAATTGTTTAGTCGAACCAATACTCGTAAGTTCGTCTGCCATGCAATTTCCAAAAACGTGACCAGGTATTAATGTTTAAATGTTCTCTGATCTCATTAAAAGATTAGTGATAGGTCATCTTCATGCTGGACTTAAATATTAACATATATTTATAATGATATCAACTGTGGATACCATATTAAACCTCAATCAGTTCAAGATCTCCTCAATCGCATTTATCTTAGTTTGATGCACGCAGTATGGATCAAGCATCCTAACGGACATGCTGATCTCGAGTTTGTCATATAGAAGACTCAAGCATCCACAGTTTTCTCTATCTTTGAGCCATCCGAGTATTTTTGTTAGCTTCAATATTAGGTATCGATCCATTGTTCGATCTTACTGTCAGCAGCCTTGCGGTCTTTTAAGCTGCCTTCTGTTCGCCAAAGAACAGCCCTTAAGCATACATGCCATTCTTTCCACCTTCTTCAGTATTCTCTTGTATGTTACCTTATTAAGTGGCACTAGACGCTACATTAAATCTTGTGTAAATCTAAAATGTAAACATAGCAATTGCAATGTAAAACGATAACGCTACGTTGTCTGCATAGTTCCAACAGTAGCCTTATTGATCCAATCTTGTTTTCGAACATGTAATTGACTATCCCGTTAGCAGGGTAGTCCTCTACAAGAGCGTATTTTTAAATTATTGCAGGCTCCCTCAATGTTGAGGAATGCCGCCAAAGAAACAATCCTCGAGCTAAATAGTTTTATTATCAAGCGCACCAAGAGTCTCTTTGCAATATATACGAGGGCGGATTGAAAATGAAACTACTTAGCGCTAGATGGCAGCACAAAAACATTTGTTTTTGTTTTTAGAAATTGCGATCTGTCAAACGTCAGCTGTTTGAATTTCACCCAAATTCATCGATTAGTTTATTTGTTGTAGTCGTTTGAAGTAAGCAACTTTTGTGTTTCTTGAAAACTGAAAAAAACGAATTTTGTGCAGTGATTAAACACTATTATTTGAAAGGGAAAACGGCGAAAGAGACAAAAGAAAAGCTCGATAAACCATTACGGGGAGTCTGCTCCATCAGATTACATATAGTAAAATATTGGATTGCTGAATTTAAACGCGGCCGAAGAAGCACTGAAACATTCCCATCAACAGGAAGGCCAAAAGAGGTGGTTACTAAAAAAAATATCAAGAAAATCGATATCGTTATGAATGATCGCCGAGTCAAGTTGCTTGAGATTGGTGAAATGGTAAACGTATCATATGAACGTGTGTTCAATATTTTGCATATGTAAAAGCTATCGGCAAGATGGTTACCGCGTTTGTTCAGTGTCGAACAAAAACGAGTTCGACAGACCTCTTCACAGCGGTGTTTGGACATGATAAAACGTAATTTTGGGATGCACACGGAATGTTGCTCATCGATTATCTTGAAAAAGGATCCACAATCACAGGAAAGTATTATCGTGCATTATTGGATTAATTGGTTGATGCAATCAAGGAAACACGACCACATTTGCAGACAGCATTAGATACGACGCTATAAAATTACGTGAAATACATTTCGAATTGGTTGATCATCCATCTTGTAGTCCCGATTTAGCTCCTAGTGACTTCTTTCTGTTTCCAAACTTGAAAAAAAGCGGGACAAAGATTCATCTCAAACGAAGAAGTGATTACCGAAACTAAAGCGTATTTTGAGGGGTTCCCGAAATCGTATTACACAGATGGTATAAAAAAGTTGGAATATCGTATTATTAAGTGTGTCGAAGTAAAAGGAGACTATATGTTGAGAAATAAATGGTTTTTGACAAAAAAAAATTTTGTTTTCCTACTGAGGTAGCTTCATTTTCAATCCGCCCTCCTACATGTGTTTAATCCACTCATTTGTCTGGATTTACTTCGTTTGAATGTATGTTCCTATTAACATTTCAAACATTTCTAGGAGAAAGGAAGATAGGGTTATAGGTCATTCAGGCAGCCGTGTGAAACTTCTCACCTTCGGAATACAGTTCACATTGACCTCTCAGGCATTTACCATCTGTTTTGAGACTAAAACATTTTATCTCTTTCGAATTCCATAGATCTGAGTAATAGGGGTTATTTCTTAAATTATATATCATGATCAACGTGATGACACATCTTTCGCTGAAACTTTTCATAATCATTCGATAAAGTATCCAAGCTATCAAGCATGAAGTAGCCAAACTATCAATTATGTCTTAATTAATTTCTTATTTTTATGGCTCACTTGGTAATTTTGTATGGTCTCTTGAAACATACGTAAAAGTTTTTAAATTATTCATAGTTTTCTGTAGTAAGATTAAGTCTAATATAAGAAACAGTATTTCCCAGAAAATTTCGTGTGCTTACCACTTACAATTGACCACTGAAACACTAATTTCTATGCTGGAGAACAATATTTGGTACATATATATATATATATATATATATATATATATATATATATATATATATATATATATATATATATATATATGTATATATATATATATATACATATATATATATATGTATGTATATATATATATATATATATATATATATATATATATATAAATATATATATATATATATATATATATATATATATATATATATATATATATATATATATATGTATATATGTATATATATATACATATGTATATATATATATATATATATATATATATATATATATATATATATATATATATATATCAGGGGCGGAGTGTCGAACAGTTCAAGGTGTTCACTGAACACCCAAGTAATATTTGACAAGCTTAGAATTATTTTTTAATTCATCCTTGTAGCAAAGGCTCATAAAAATATTATGTGTGGCAAAACCATTCTCATTGATCAATTCAAACCCATTCTCATTGATCAATTTTGTGGCAAAGCAAATAATTTGTAATCAATAACAGCATTTTCAATTGTTCACAGGTTTCAAAAAGAATTTATCAAATTCTTATTAGAATTTCTATTTTCTTATTCGATTCAAACAATTTTAAGTACGATCCATATGAACAAAACAATCAACTGTTCACGATGGTCGTCAAATTCTAGAGCGGTAAACGTCGTTCAAACATGCCGAACCGAACTTGTTCAAAATTTAGGAGCAATAATTGCGGCGTCTAGTAATTGCGATTTTGAAACAATTTAGTCGGCTGGTGGTTTGCTCCATTTTTTAGGGAAGTTTGAAACTTTATTTTTACTGGAGCTTTATTCTACGATATTCAGTTTTACATACATTTTATTTGATACGTTACAGAACAAAAGTTAAGATATTTGTTACTGCAGTGTAAAAATTCACGAGACTAAAAAAAATATTGAAAAAATTCGTTTGTATTTTGAAAAAATGTATTCAAAATTAGAGATCTATGTAGTTCGCCAGCTCCTAAACGAAAATAATATGATCCGAAAACGCAATTCTTGCAATTATTTAATGATATTTTGGATACGATCGTATTGCAAATTGACTCTAGATTCGCTAGAATGAAAGACTTGATATTCATTGAATTTTTAAACGGTTTTCAATAAATCAAAAAAATTTCCCATTTTTTCCTTTAATTCACTAAAATTTACATACTTTAGGAGTTTAATGTATAGTTCCGAATCTTTTGCAAAATTGTGAGTCGAAAAAATTTTGAAACATATTATCGAGAACGGCTTAAGCAAAACATTTTGTAAAATTTTTAAGCTATGCCATTTAGTCATGGCGATACCCAGCAGTACGGCGAGCAATGAACGGTCATTTTCCTCATTGAAGAGAGTTAAGACTTACTTAAGAAATACAACTATCAAGCCTATCTTTAATGGCAATCGAAAATGAAATAAGCTTTCATGAAGAATCCAGAAACAAGCAGTTGATATACCATAAAAAAACGTCCCAAAACTGGCAATCCGTTGGTGCAATTCGTAAACTAATGAAATGTGATTTTTTTAATAAATTTCTTTTATTTGTTATTTAAAAGAAACATTTTTTTAATGTTAAATGAATTCTGATAAGAAATACATAATAATATAAAAAATCTAATTTAAATTTATTTAAATAGGTTTGTGCGCAGACCCCTAAATCGTTGTCACTGTTAAAAGGTCTATTTTTATTTTTTATGGCATTGAACAACCTCCTAGAAAAATCACGCTACGCCACTGATATATATATATATATATATATATATATATATATATATATATATATATATATATATATATATATATATATATATATATATATATATATATATATGTATATATATATATATATATATATATATATATATATATATATATATATATATATATATATATATAATATATATACCGTTTGCTTGTAGATTCTTGTAATCATCCATCTGCAACAGGCAAACTACACTAAAGATGTTTGTACCAGTGAGTTTATTAAATTTTTTCCCTCAACTCAAATCGTTATCTTTATTACTTTCTAAGGTAACTCGGTAGGATTCTATCTTTTCTTTCTTTACATCTAAGATTGGCATGTTTTAATTTATTTGTTGGTAATCTTTTCGTTTTTATGATAAATTTACCTCCAATTCTAATCACCGGTGGTGGTTGTTTTCAACATATAACGCCCAACAACACAAATACTTTGCCCCGGAAACTTAAAATCATTTTTAATTCGTTTGTAATTTGCCCAATTTTTCCGCAACAAACCAAAACACTAAATCAACACAAAAACCATAAAGTTTTCAAAATCTTAATTAAAAAAGTATTAATTAAATTGTTTCGTTCAGATATGATTCTAAATAAATTAATTTTTTTTGTTTTGGAGGATGGAATTAAACCGTAAAGTAGAAATACATTTTCAATTTTTTTTTCGTTTTTCTTTGAAAATAAAACAAAATATTTTTGATTCGCTCTTCATCCCGGATAATCATTTTTCAATTAATATCTGTCAAAATTTTATGATAAAGGCAATTTGTTAAGTTATTTGCCATCAACCATATAATACTTATATTTACTTTCATCTATACACAATTTGAACGGAGGTCGGGGATTTAATAAGAAAAAACGAACGGAAATTAAATGTTGATTAAGAAAGTATCTCCAAATTTGACATTTGTTGGAGCACAACAATGGTGTCAATTTACAATTTTTCTTTATATAACAATAACGTCTCTTATACAACACATATGTGTATTTATATACCAAAAAAGGATAATTTTAGATTTATAAGGATGTGAACATATTGACGTCCGAAATAGGTTGACTACGAAATATTATTTTTCCTATGCTTCAATAATTGAATAGTAAATAGGTAGTCTTAATATAACCATTGCATCAAAAGTATCAAGACGGTATGATGTTATGAAACATAACATGCAACCTTTTTGAGATGTTTATCATCAAAAATTAATTTAGCATAATACTGGAGATCCCAAAATTGCATTTATTTTTTTGGTTATACATATTTGTTCCCAAACTTATTTTGTTTATCGTTATCTGCCACACTGGGACGACGCATAATAGCAAGTACTTTTATATACCAATTTCGTATATTCTCGTACATCTTGGGATTCCATTTGATGTTTGTAAATATTAAATTTTGTTATTCACAAAAGTAAAATCACACAAAACTCGGTTATGGAAACTATTTTTGTAGATACGAAGAAGAATATTATATCCACTATTCCCCCATGTTACTATTTTAGTGATGCATATACCTTTTCGAAAGGATATGTTATACAAGTCAGCCATTTGTTCTCCCAGTAATTTCGGAAATGTTAAATTTTCTTAAACGAGTCGTTTAAGAATTGAACAAGGCGATTAATGTTTAATATTGGGTGTATTGTCGCTTTTGATGATGCAGGTAAGACAAAATCCTAGAAAACTACAATAACCAATTCAAGCGGTAAGGTAGTTTCTGCAATGAAAAATAATTTGGGTAATTTTAAAAAATAATTTGATCTCAGTAGTATCTGCGTCTGTGGCCAATCAAAGTTGAATACAAAACAATTTTTTTTTATATTTGTGAGCTTTTGTTTCGGTTTTGTCGTTCCTGTCAAAATAAGCAATTGAATCAATTCGAATAATTTTTTTGGGAACAAAATTTTAATAATCTGCCATGTGGCTCAAGAAAAAAGAAGTATTGGCAGTTAAGATAGATAACTACAGCTCTAAAATATTTAGGGTGCGGTCAAGAATTTAGCCGCTACGCAGCTTAGGTTGCAAAAAAAAAATTCTTAAGCAGCCGGTATGCGTAAATTTGAGGCTGCATTTTTATACGACTTGCAGCCAAAAAAATTGACATTTGGAAAATAAATTAGTTTAGCACGTTTTGCAATTTGCATGGTGTTATAAAGAAATAAAATGAATACAATGAATGTTATCAACAATTATATAATTGAAAGTTTATAGTAGCAGTAATATATTGTTTTTAGAAAAAATTCGCCTCTTAAAAAAAGTCGAAAACAAAACTTCTATTGAGGCTCATTGACAAACGATATGTTTCCATTAAACGGAGTATCGTAAAAATAAATAATTACATGGAAATTGTTGACGAATATGATTTAAAAACGTTTCAGTCTCATTTCCGTATGGGTAAAGAAAGTTTCCAGGTCAGTTTGATAAAATTTTAATTTTATCATTTTTATTTTATTACATCTGTTAATATTTAAGAAATTACTAGTGGTTCTAGATAACACTATTATCTTACCTAGGAGACGTCCAAGAATTAATACGAAAAGAGCCTTGTTGATGACCATTTGGGTCTTGGGAAATTTGTGTAGCTATCGGGATGTAGCTGATAGATTTGGTGTTTCTAAGGGTTCGGCTGTGGGAACGGTTTTGTTTATATGCCAGGAGCTGACAAAATTGTCGTCAAAATATATCAACTGGCCTTCAGGAGATGAAATAAGGGCAGTTATCGATAAATTTGCAAAATTACGAGGAATCCATATTTTCCCTAATGTTATTGACTGTATCGATGGGATGCACATTGAAATCCCTGCTCCATCTGTTGATGCAGTTAGCTGTTACAACAGGAAAGGGTTCCATTCTTTAATTTTACAAGTAAATTACTAATAATATAATTATTTTTTTAGCGGTTTTTATAATATTTATTATTTCTTTATGTTAAGGGTGTTGTCGATAGTGACATGAAGTTTAACATTAAGCTTGAAGAGGAGACCATAGATATGGCTACCGATTATCACTTGCTGGATGACAGTGCATATCCATTAAAAAAATACTTAATGGTACCCTATACAGATAACGGAATGTTATCTTCACGACAAATTAAAATTTAATAAAAAGCTTAGTTCGACAAGAACTATTATCGAACAAGCCTTTGGAATGTTGAAATGTCGGTGGCGGAAATTGAGATATCCCCATATTTCAAACGTTTTTAATGCGAAATATTTCGTAGTTGCAGCAATTGTGCAAAATTTTATTTTAGAGCAGAAAGAAGAATTTATGGAACCATTAATCATAACCGAAGCTGAAAATAATCCAGATGACTACTGCAATGTTTCGATCACATCCAACGTGGATCATGCTGGAAAATTTGAAAGAAACTACCTTACTCAAACAATTTAAATATAAACAATAATGTATCTTTAACTTCATTTATTTATAAAAACTTATACAAATAAAACAGCCTACATTTTTGAGGTACAAATAATTCAGTTCGTTTAACTTAAATAAAATTATCACAGCTTCATGCGGGTAAATAACTAAAAGACATTAATTATTCTTGATGATTTCAATCATTTCTTTTAAACAATTAATTTTTTCCTTTTCCAATTCATTTTTCTCCCTTTCGACCTTCATTAACTCCTCGTGCCTACGGCTCTCCCTCGCTTCTTCTTCTTTTAAATATTTAAGAACTTCGCTAAGATCATTTGTTTTTGTTGTGTCCCGTGTTTTTTTAAAACACTGTGCTTCGTTGGACGTGTCAACAACCGATACATCAACTTCTACATTTTCTTCCTCATACCGATTGGCACTAGAAGAACCGAGCGTCAAGCCCCTCGGAGGTACGATATTGTGACGAGTACCGTATACTGCGTCAAACTGTTCAAAATATAGCCAATATATAGCCCCCGTCCAACTTTTCTCTTTTCGTTTTTTTATGCGTTTATAAGTAATTAGCAAGTTGCTAAATTTTTTTCTAGCCTCTAATGGAGTAATGGCTAATTCTTTTATGTGTCCCTTCATTTTATCTATACATTTTTTCCACATTGTTCCTTTATTTGTTTTCCCGTCATTAAATTCATGCTCTATTTCTAGTCTTGTGACTATTAGCAACTTTGTAACTGGAGGGTTCCAAGTATCCCGGCTATAAAATGCAAGTAATAAACAAATAAAACTGTCCCATATATTTGTAGGTAATTTTACACTTACGTATTGGTTACTGAACTTTTCTCATTAATGTAAAACTCGTTCAGTTCTTCATCAGAATCTTAATCATTTTCACTAAATATAAAAATAAAATTTAAATATATAAATACATATTTCGATATAAATGTACATTACATACTCACCGTACATCGCTCATCTTGAATAAATTTAAGGTCATGTGACTTAAATTTGCAGTTTTGCACGCTACAATAAGTGGATGCACAAACAGCGCAGCTAAAATGGTTTTGCTGCAAGTCTGAATTTTTGACCGACTTGCAGCTTAAGCTGCGCAGCGGCTGTATTCTTGACCGCACGTTTATATACGAGTGTGCGAATGTGCAATTTTTAACGTACTACCCAAAATTAACAACACATATATGTGTGCAAAATTTGATCAATTCAAAATTATACAAAATTTGTTCAAAATCAATGTATGTTTTAGTGAAACAGTAGGTAAAAGCAATGGTAGCCAAAGAATCAGAAATCAAAAACGAAATGTCTGATGACTAAATAACATAATAAAATCCAAATAAAAAATTAACTTTCGATTATAACATTATAATTAATACTATTTTGATAATATTGAAACAAATCGAATAAGGAAGTATACTGTATTGAAGATTGTCGATATCACAGAAGTTTACAACGAACATGGTAAGATACTCTTTATTGGGTTTATTTATTTAAACTCAATTGATGATACACAATTCCAGATGGAACCGATTGATAATAAGTCAGAAATATCATTGATTTTAAAAAAATAAACTCAAATGTTGGTGGCTCAAATACCAAGTCATCAAACGACGATCAAACAAACTAATGAAAATAAGGTTGCTATTTGTGTGATTTGGACAATCTTCGATACTGTAGACCCCTTAATTCGATTTGTTTGAATATCGTGAAAATGGCTCAAAAACTTACAGAAGATATAGTATGATTATAGTTTTTTGTTATTACTACTTTACTCTCTAAAATTATATCCTTATTTAGTGTAATATAAATTAATGTTGAAAGAACCAATTTTTTTTGCTGACTATATTATTGTTTACTTAATTATATAAAGATTATTGTTTTTGTTGATAACTTCACAACCGTACGAAGATTTTGTTCTCTGTAGGATTTTCGATTGTCACGAGTGTAACTTGTTTATCAAAACTTGATCAACTTTGTCGAGATGAAGTTATCAATGTTATACAAAAATTTAATGTATTGTGCTTATATTGAATCGATACCCGGACGCTAACTAGACAATATGTCATTCTACTATGTGGCAATACACATAATATCATAAATGCATATAAGATATAAAATCACCAGTTGATATCTTACCAATATGTAACAACAAATATTAAATTTTCGATATATTTAAGCAATTTTGGACCCATAGTTCAATAGTCCAAGCATTAATTTAAAATTAACTGCCAGTTAATAGAAGACTCGGTATACCCATTTAATCTATTTTTCTATTAATCTCGAAAACTCCTCCCCTTTGGATTTTGGACAGACTAATTTAAGTAGATGGGGTGTATCAATGGGGTACTTCTATCGTTTTTTTTATATCTTATTTCAAATCATCTGCGGGTCACAAAAAAATCACAAATTAAAAACTTTGAAATATAAACTTAATATCTAATAAGAAGAAAATTGGAAGCCAAATATTAACTTACTTTTAGCGTTCCAAATAAAATACATACAATTAAATTGTAAGGAATGTTTCCATTTCAGAAAATTATTTTTTCTTATTTTGGAACCCTTACAATATAAACTATATAATATATAAAATATCTATATTAATATTCACTATAGCACGTCTGGAGTTTAAATGAAAAATAAAAATATTAAAAAAGGTAATGTCTGCAGAAACATAAAACTAAGTTTACCTCGAATATTAAAGTTTATCACATACAATACAATAATCGTTCAACTGTCGGTAGGACAACTTTTAATTACCAATTTTTTGGAAAACACACTAACCAAGACTTGAATCAATATACATGAATATCGAAAACAATTGTTTAAATCATATTGGTTCAGTTCTTATCTACTTTAATCCAGTAACAGAATCATACCATACCAATACATAATAAATTAACGATCAGCTGTGCATCACAAAGTATATAATGTCAAAATGTCATAACAACAATAATAATAAACTTATAATAAAATTGTGTCAATGTTTTCTGTGTCCATTCTGAAGTTCATGTTATTATTGTCTTTGAGAATAGGTGAGCTTTCTAGAAAGATACGTTTCTTGTAATTCGTTTCATGTTTTAAAATTTTAGTTTCTGTAAAATTAGGACTATGTTTAGTGATCTGTATATGTTGTCAAAGTGCTGTGTCTTTTTTGTTTAAACGTATATCACTTTGATGTTTTTGATGCCTTGTTTTCAGTGAATTGGACGTTTGTCCAACGTATTTCTTGTTACAGGAACATGGAATGGAATAAACTATATGTGTTCACTGTTTCTTTGCTATTTCATCTTTCATATTAGTAAATTTTTCTTGTAGTTTGTTTTTGATATTGAAAGAAATCCTATTAACTTTTATGTTGCTATTAAATGTTTCAAAACAGTGTTTAGTGTACTGAATTTGATCTTCCGGTAAAATTAACAAAATATCATCCACGTACTTTATGATTAATGATGGTTGAATTAAATTATTGTTTAAAGTGTGATTAAATGGTTTTTCCATTACAATATCTGCCAAAATGGGGGACAATGGGTTTCCCATAGCCAATCCAGATATTTGCATAAAACAATCATTATTAAAAGTAAAATAATTATATGTTAATGTTAATTATTAAAATTAAAATAATAATAATATGTTTCGTTAGTTTTTTTTAAGTAAATCTATAAAATCACTTTTTCTAATGTTTGTCCAAGGTTCAACTTCTGACCAACGATTATTAATTTCATCAAGTACAACATTAATTGGTATATTGGTAAAAATACTTACTACGTCAAATGATGTTAAAACATGGTTATCATTAGTTTACAATTCTTAACTCGAGACATTAATTCATAAGAATATTTTACGTTAAATTTACTTTCATAAGTTAACACCTTTAAAATTCCACATAGGTGTTTATACGTTTCATAGGTTAAACAACCTATGTTTGAGACTATTGGTCTAAGCGGAACACCTGTTTTGTGTAACTTTGGTAGTCCGTAAATTCTTGGTGTGATCGGGAACGGTGTTTTGATTTTATTGTAAATGTCTATGGTGATCTGTCCAGTTGTATGTAATAGATTTAGTTTAAATTCAAATTCTTTTCTAACTCTTGGAATTTTAGTTAATTTTTTGTAAGTATTTTCATCTGACAATAGTTCGTACATCTTACTAAAATACTCAAATTTAAACATAACTATACAGTTTTTTTACTTTTGTCACTATTAAGTATGATTATCTTAGGATTCTTACGTATAAATAATTTTAACGAATTCACTGCTGTTAGTATGAATCTGTCTTGTTCATTTTGAATTATGGGTTTCATGTAATTAAGTACTTCATTAAGTAAATTATATCGGTGTTCATTGATGAGAATATCATCAGTAAACTTTAACAGTGTGTACTCAATTTCAGACAAAATTTCAAGAATCGGAGTATGTGGTTTCTGTTTTTTGGAATTGCAAACTTTGGACCGTATCTTAAAATAGATGTTACATTTTCTGGTATTGCTAAATTTGTTAAATTGACCACGCTATCATTAATTAAACTTGAATTATCATTATTGGATTCTTTCGTACTGTCGATGTTTTGATTAATCAATAATTTATTATATTTGTTAATTAGACGTTTTTTAACTTTTTTGAACAACCATTCATTGTATGTGATCTGAGAACCGTGAACTATATTAAAATCTAACTGCGTTAGTAAATCATTATGTAGTTCTTTGTTTAATTTAATTAAAGTACATATTAAGTTTCTGCACACATACCTGTATTTCAATATTTAATAGTTTCCTGTAAAGTAGTTTTAATGTTATGAATTTTCTTCGGAATATGTTGATAGTTACTTGTTGTCATATTATGGTAATTTATGTTTTTTGTTGCATTTTTGATGAAATTTGGAAAAATTTGTGTTCTACGACATTTTAACAGAAAATTTTTCCTAGTTATAGTATGGCTCAATTTGTCATTCGGGTTGAAATAATCATATATTTTCTTCTTTATTGAATGTTCATACGTAATACTAAGTTCCAAGATGGCTCCATTTTTCCTCTTTAGTATCATGGCGTCCTATGTGCTGCACCGAGGTTACTCAATTATTTTACTTGTTGGATATTTTAATTCAATTTTGTTTGTTGACTGTTATTGCACTTTTTTCCAACGTTTATCTCAATAAATGAAAGATTTTATGTTGTGTTTTATGATTAAATGTTTTATGTTGCACGCTCAGTAGAAGGTTATCAATAGTGAGTGAGACTCAAGAAACCCGAGGTTGGACTATTTTCAACGTTTGTATTATGGACGATTAACTGTTTTAAAATATTTTGCAAGTATCAATATTAAGATTGTTTTTTCGGGCTTAGAAGAATGTTTGTGAAAATAAGATTATAATTTGATAGTTACTGAATATTTCCACTCCAGCGGCGTGATTCTTTTTGAATATTGAAATATGAGAATAATTGGTATGCTATGCTAGGAAAGTTATATACAAGGTTTCAGCAGTGTTGTGCAATTGTAGGTAAATTACATTAATATAAGTAAATTATATAGATTACAGTATAAACTTCATACATTTCAGATTATTCCGATACCGGATATGTTCAATTACTAAATATTTTTATTAAGCTACTTATAATTTTTTTTTGTAATTTATGAATTATTTATATATCACTGTTATTCATACAATAAACAATAAAGAGCGACGAATTTCCTAAACAAAACAATTCAATTTTTTTAAACATTTAAACCAGTTAATATAACCTCCTTCTAATCGAACAATTCCAATTCAAAAATGGCTTTTGGTAGTCGAACCTTCTCCTAGTCGGACCTATTGACCAGTAATAGTTTCAAAAAGTATCTTCTTCAGTAAATCAAATTTTTCAGACATCAATGAAAACGGTTTTTCCATATTATGTGTAGAAATGACATATTTTTTTCATACTAACATTAAAACTATACCTATAGGAGCTAGTTTTGGATATAACATATTTAGATAAGACATATTTGGAAAAAACATAAAATAGTTAAAAAAAAATTATATTGCACGAAATTCATAAGAGTATATGTATTTTAACATAAAACCAAAGACAATGTAAATTCCATGGGTGCAAGATGTCTATGGTAAAACAATATAAAATTAATCAAAAAAACTTCAATGAAAATTACGCATTAAACACACTGTAATAAATCGGCATCTGGTTCACCACAGCAGCCAATATCTGATTCATCTCTCTGGTCATCATCAACATCGTAATTATGTTCCAGAAGTTTTTTGTAGAAATTTAGCTCTGCCCTGTCAGTCCACTCATCACCAAAGTCATCAACATCATTTAGTTTCGCCTGTTTAACGATTCTTCCTTACGAAATTATTTCCGGATCTATTTCAAATACCGAGTGAGTACTTTTAATAACACTCCGAAAATTACACAAGTCGGTTTTATAATTGGCCTCTCCACGAATCATTACTTTGTTTGGAATTCTGTTGCATTGCAAAATATTCCCCTTGCATTGCTTGTATTGAAAGTGCCAGTTACCTGGTTTCAACTGAACTTCATTAACTACCGTTTTCTAGTTTAAAACTGGACATCCTTTCTCACCTAGTTGAATCACAGTTCCATGTTCCTTAAAAATCAACATATTCTTAAGGATTAACAATTTCTTCTTTTTGCCTCACACTCTTTCGATTCATGCAAATACTCTGTCTGCTGGTAGAAAGGAATGCTCAATCACAGGAAAATAAAATTTCAGTGATTCTACCTGTTTTGGCGCATGACAAAGCAGCCATCCCAAAAACAATCGAATTTTTATTCTGGCCACCACAACCATCTGCAAAAAGCCTGATTTTATTTATTTCAGGGCCAGTTGCTATCTCCTTCAACTGATGAAAAACAGCACTAGCGATTTCGTTAGCACTTTTTGAATATTACTCTATAGCCTCTAATTATAAATCAAAACGGTATGTTAATTTATTGGATCCTTTGAAGATCCCGCGCAAATTGTAAAGTTGTAACAACACAACTCTCTGCTGTAATAGATTGGTCGGCCACTTTTGGTGCGACAAGATTTTTTTCGCAGTGAACAGAAAATGTTAAAACATCACCTTCTTTTTTTAAGCCATTAAAAAATGCCTTGTATCTTAGAGCATGGATCCGTTTACTTATAATAATTTTTCCTCAGGATTAGTAGGGCTTTTAATTTTATTTTGTAGTTCCAAGGAATATGAGCAAACTTCGGTAGCTGGTTGGCCGAACCATATATTGTATGTTTGTTTTATTGACATAGTTCCTAAAGAAATACTTTTTGACTTTTAGTTTTACGTTCACACATTGATCATTGCACATGCGCCACAATCTGCTTAGTGAAAGATCAGATGATGAATACGATCTGTTGGAATTGTCACGGCAGTAGTGTTTTTTTAAAGTTTTGAGGCGTTTCATAAACTGTGAAATTGCATTCCGTTTATCTTCATCAGTTAAAATTTGCCTTTATCTGAATTTTTTAAGCAAGAGAAGGCTTTAAAGAGCCCCATAAACTGTGCAAAGGTGGAAAATGTGTTGGGCAAATTATCGATAAATTAATTTTTATGGATTCATAGCAATATGTGGTTCTAATAGCGTAGAGGAATTATTGAAACAAATAACAGTATAAGATGCGTGCTCATGGTTATCAAAGGAATGAAAAAATCCAACCCCGGAAACAATTCCAAATTGTTTCAGACATCCAAGGATGTGGAAATTATTCCAATGCAATTTGAATCAGATAAAGTGAGTATGTTGGTGTTGAAGAAAACATGATCCAGATAAATAAAATGGTAGTTCGTTGTCTGATGAAGAGGAGCGACATTAGGAATCTCCTTTAAACCTAACATGCACCAAAGCACAACAAATTTAAAATAGTTGAAAAATTATGCCAGTGACGAAGGGCTTGGCGAGATGTTCGTTTATCTGGAAAGGTCTGAGCAGAAGCTAATCGAAAGAGAAATTTCTTTGAAAACGGTACCAACAAATTTCCGTGTGTTTTATAAAAGCACCCTTGAACAATTGAATAATTTAGAAGAAGTTGTAGCTTTGTATAGTCGAAAAAAATAAAATAGTAAAACCTTTTAATAGGATCAATTTTTTTGGTCCCGAAGAAGGTTCGATTAGACAGGATTGACTGTATTATAATTTTTAATTCTTTGAATATTTTCGAAAAATCGGAATTGCATTGAAAACTAAACGAGACATCAATTAAGTACAGTTTTGTCTTCCAACAGAAATATACTAGATGATTGATAAATGGTAATTAATCAAAAGTGTAGGTTCTAAAAATATTTCTTAGTCAAAATGCTTTTACAACATAATTCAAACTACTTTCAATAAAAAAGTATTTAATAATCAAGATAAATATAACATTTAAAATATGTATTTAACTTAATGTTTCTGTATTTTACTTTTTGTAAAATATTACATGTTAAAAATCGTGTAAATTACGTAGCTTAAAAAACAGGCACAACACTAGGTTTAAGCATTTGAGGAGATTACCTTCTTTGAATTTTGGCCATAATGCGGCATTATATATATATATATATATATATATATATATATATATATGTATATATATATATATATATATATATATATATATATATATATATATATATATATATATATATATATATATATATATATATATATATATTTATATATATATATATATATATATATATATATATATATATATATATATATATATATATTTATATATATATATATATATATATATATATATATATATTAAATATACATATATATATGTATATATACATATATATATATATATATATATATATATATATATATATATATATATATATATATATATATATATATATATATATATATATATATATATATATATATATATATATATGTTTCGGTTATAGCCCGAAATCGGCGAATATATATATATATATATATATATATATATATATATATATATATATATATATATATATATATATATATATATATATATATTCGAGTATATATATGTACATATATTGTAAAATGTGTGATTTTATTCTAGAACGGAAAAGAAAACCACTTATCTCAATGTTAATGCATGAATGATGGATCATGATTGATGTATTTCAAACCGTGTAGAGGGAAAATATAATAAAATATTCTGCAACAATAATTGGAGCGTAAATAAAATCTTGAAAATTATACGATATTCTGCTTGGTCTCGATATATTTATCCAGTAATTGAAATTTTCAGTCTATTTAAGGCTAATTATATAGTTTGGTAAATTATTATACAAAATATAAAAATTACATTCGTAAATGGGCTTTTTTACACCAAATATATCGAGTTTTGATCTATAACATGAAATTATTGGTCAACTAGTTTTTTTGTGAATCTTTTAGAGTTTACGGTTTCAAAAACATTTCTTCCAATAAATCAATTGCTTAACCAGCTGTATGGTATTTCACTAGTTTTAAAGTTTATTATCCATTGACTATAACATGCCGATTATTTATATCGCAAAAAAAAATATGGTCTATCGATCATTATAGATTATAATCACACCTCCGGTAGGAAATCTATGTAGTCTCTTAGAGTAACTGTTTGTTGCTGTCCAATAACGCATATTTCTTCGACTGATTTTTCGACCGGAGAATCATCTTACTGGCACAGGAACAACTAATAGTGACTAGTCAGCCTTAACCGCATGTCTGATGGGACGATTATTACAGTTCACAGAAAAACTGTAATGCAGAATTCATGGTCAAAATTCTGACTGCAGCGAAATTATGATACACACGTTTATATGTAGTGAATTACATGTATTCTGCTCGACATGTAGAATTCTGCGATAGAATGTCTCTATTTCTAATTTCGCTGATCAGAATAAGGGCGACAACACATAAAACAAAATAAAACGTAAATCGTGACTTAGTTAAAGTTATATGTATATATATATATATATATATATATATATATATATATATATATATATATATATATATATATATATATATTAAGGCTTGGCTCCAAAAATTGACAGCCTATATATATATATATATATATATATATATATATATATATAGATAAATATAAATATAAATATATATATATATATATATATATATATATATATATATATATATATATATATATATATATATATATATAAGATAAGAGAATATAAATATAACTACTTATCGTGTCGAGCAACAACAAAACCAACAGAATAGTAATGATCCAAAGGTTAGGAATGGACGATATTTTTATGAATGAGTTAGTATTTGGATATTAAGACATTACCAGGAAGTAATTACCAAGGAGCTACAAAAAATTTGTTTCCGTTTTTTTCCTTTGGGGATTAGTCAGATAATTAAAAACAAAAATGTTATTTTCCGTTGAGTCTATAAAATGAATTTATTTACGGGATTCTTAAAGAACCCAAAACAAATAAAAAACGTATAAATGTAAACGTTACTAGGAAGAACTTTTGTTTACTCAAAGTGAATAAATCAAACAGCGAAACAATGTAAGAAGAATTATTATTATAATATTGTGTGTCTTACTTGAAATTTTGAGAACGTGGTACTGACTGTAATACAGTATATAGTACATGGAAAGTAAGAAAGAGAACCGCCTAGGTTGCACATTGGATAAAAAGCTGGAGCGGGAGGTACCGGGTTCGAATCCCGACAGGATCGATCATTTGAGCGGTGCGATCGGTGGTGCGAATGAACTCGTCTGAGACCCTGTTGTGTTTAGAACCCTATAGCACTATAAATTGGCATCGATCTATGCAATGTGCAGATGGTTTCTACGTAAATCGGACCTATAGCCGGAGCGTCAACTAAAAAAGTAGGATGTAACAATGGGTCAATTGAGCCTGAGTGACGGATAACAGGAAATGTATCTAGTGCAAAACACGATTAAAAATTCAAGATACAACTCCTGTTTTATTAGACGACTTACGTTGCTTTGCATCGATAAAGCTCGTAATATATAATATTTCGTAAAATGAAGTTCTTCTATAAGTCCTGGGTGGTCTGCTGTATAAATAATTTATAGGCACAATCATAATCATCATCTCCTCAATAATATTCGTTTTAAAACATTTTAATTAAAAATTTTTGGTTTTATAATTTTTAGTTGCCATAAAAATTTAAATTACAAAATAAATTTTCATTTTATTTGTTATTAATATTTTTGTGTGGTTTTAAAAGTTTATTGTCTGAAAAATAAATTAGATGAATTTTCTGGCATTAATGCTGTTCGCCTTTAGCGTTTTTTTTTGAGTAATAAAAAAAATTAAATATAGTCTTGTACTTGAACATCGTCTATTTATATATATACGAGCACATACATAAAGTTATTTACGATTTTTAAATCGAAAACCATAACAGTTTGTTACATTAATTAATTTGATAATATTTTTCGATAAACATCCATTAATACAAGTGTGACAAAAACAAATCTTGAGATTTAATCAAAAGTAGGAGCGAAAATTTTTTAACGGTTTCGTAATTATTTTCAATTTATACTTGTTAAAATATGAAAATTTATTCGACAGTTGGTGTAGGTGATTTTTATAGGCATTCCCATTTTTCTGCCGTTAATGTAAACATACGCTATAATACATAAATTAATATATTTATGGATAAATTTCAATTATTTTTATTATGTTCGAAAATTGAAATTTAATTGGTTTCTCAAGTGGGAAAGGTAATCGATATTTCTGTAACCATGATTGAATATATGCTTTAATATATGACAGCTGTTAATAGACATATCGAGTATATGCATGTGGGTTTAATACTGTCTATGAAACAAGTTAGGCTGGTAGACGAAAAACAGGCAGAAACTTGACAAATTTACAAAATTATTAATAAAACAAAAATCACAAAAATTGTAATCAATCGATCGACTATAAGTCTGCAGTTAATTGAATGGAAATAATTGTGTATGAACTTTTAACTGCGTAATAATAATTGAGATGGAATGATGTATAATTGAAATTCAGACGAAGACATTTTGTTGGTTATAATCTGTATACATAAGAAAATTTGACCTTTTATACGTTTACCCTGCTTCAAGCAATATTATGTTATAGCAACAATGTTAGGATTAAGAAATATCTTTCGAACGTGAATGTGATAGAAAATAGAGCTAAGCATTTTGTTTGCATCTTTGTTTATGTCTTAAATTTGTCATTGAATTATGTATATAATTTCGAGTATATAAATTTAAATTTCGCTCCACGATCTATCTAATTTGGCATATGTATAAAATAATTTTAAATATCCCAAACAAACCAAAACTACCTATTAACCAATTGAACATCCTAGATAATTACCAAGAATGCTTACTGAGCTTTCGAAAACTTTTTCTTCCTATACCATACTGCTGTAATACAGAATATTGATTTCTAATGAACAAATATTTACTTGTTCAAATTATAAAAGCTGCCAATTATGAAGAAAAGTTCTTTCCTTCGTACGAAAAGTTTGTATGGTATTGATTTAGTTATCTGTATCGACAGTTGTCAGTTCAAAAGTAACTTGATTTTTACTTAATTTGTTTCAATCCTCGTCATAGAGATGGACCAGTTCATAGAAGTATTAATCTATCCGATTCATAGAGATGGCTTGTGTAGTTGAGTAGTAAATTATTTTGATGGTCGATGGCGCGTAAATTACACGATGTAGTTTATACAGTTATTTACATGTAATTTACATGTAAATTACACAAGTTATTTTTTAAATTACGTAATGTAAATAACAACTTTTTCATGACAAGGGCGCTATCTATGATATAATTTAATAACTAATAATTTAATTATTGTAAAAATTGACTGTGTAAAGTTACAAATAAAACAAAAACAAATTAATATGTCAAAAATTTAAGTTATAAGTTTTCTTGTGTTGTTTCATAGCATTGTTTTGATAAAAAAAACGTAAGTATCGATGGCAAATTGTGAATAGGGCGTAACCTAGTTTTTTGCTTACTGTGGTGCCTCTGGTTAGTTTACATACGTACAATAAAACAAAAGAATCGGTTTTCAATCGGTGAAATATTGAAATATTTTCAATTACAATGTGAAATATTTTTAGTAAAGTGAGTTGTATTCTAGTGCAATAGTTCACTAAATTGTGTTAAAATGCCGAAAACCTGGTAAGTTTTAGCAAAGTATTCTTTTTATAATAATTAGTAGATAATTAAGTTATTCATTTTAAGAATATATTGTTAAAGTAAAATTGCAAAATGACATCGAAAATATATTTGAAAGTTGTTACGTTCAATTTTCTTTATAATTATTGTTTGTTACGCCCTGTTTTTTCTATAACAGCTTTTATTATAGGTAATTCATTTTAATAAAACTCGCAAGGAAATTATGATTAATTTAGCCGTGAAACGTATTGCGAAAAAAACTTCATCTGTGAATGCAGAAAGTTCTGAACCGGAAGCAGAAAACTTTGATAATAGCGAAAAAATTGACTTAACTCCAATAAAAATTATGGCTGCAAAGAAAATTACTGACGTAGGGTGTGCAATCCAAATTTCAGAAACAATCGTACATGCTGACGTGCACTCCCAAGCATCTACTGAAATTGTGGCGTAATTTCCGCTTAATCCCGCGGTTAGAGATTAAGGCAGAGAATGAAAATAACAATGGTAAACTGAAAAATAAAACAATTATTCAAAGAAAATCGTATGAATGAGTCTTTGTATCAAGGTTAAGAACGGTCAAGAACCAACCAAGTAACTTTTGGTATTGAAAGACCAAATCGAAACCTTGGTGAAACGCGTGCATATCTGAATATTGCGTTAAAAGTAAGATGAGGAAATGTAGCCAGTTCAGCCAAAAAATTCGACAGCACATTTTCACAGAGTTTTGGAAAATAAATTGGCAACAAAAACAAATTTATGTATGTAATTTAATAAAGGAGATGCCCAAAAAATAATATACACTGAAAATTCATCCAGATCCGAATCACGGTGCTACTATTTGAAGACAACTAACGGGGATATATTACAGGTGTGTCAAAATATGATTTTAAATACACTTGGGATAAAAGAAAAAATAATGCGAATATGGCTTAAAAAGAGCCTACCACATGGTCTGCAAATTAATCCTGTCGAAACCAGTAACAATAGGAAAAAAAAAATAAAATTTCCAGCAAAAAGTTTTTAAATAATGAAAAGCGTCAATCACATATGAAGCAGTTTTTCAAACTATACCCAAAACTCGAATCACACTACTGTCGTAAAGATTAAAAAAAAAATTTACCTACAGACGGCGAGCGACAGCAAAACAGCACTTTACAATAAAGAATACGTAAAGAAATGTATAAAGAGTAACATACAACCGCTTTCCATTACTGTGTTTAAACTTTTTTTAAAAGAATTGAATTTTTCAATTTTTAAGCCATGCAAAGACCAATGTGACACATGCTCAGAATATAATGTGGGAAATTTGGAATCCCCAAAATATAATGAACACAGAGCGCGAGTAGAAAAAGCGCGAAAAGAAATGGAGACGGATGTTCAAGCGATAAAATTGTGTCCACAACGTGACGCCAGCTCACAATTTTATAAAATGAAATTACAAATTTACAATTTCACGATTTAAAACGTAGTGACGCATGATTCAACTAACTAAATGTGGGATGAAACACAAGGGCACCTAGTAGCTTCTTGCTTTACAACAATAATTTTCAGCCACATCAAACGTATAGCTAAATCGGATGCTACAGAAAAGCCTATAGTGATTTATTATGACGGGTTTGGGTACCAGTAACGAAGTTTGCTCAAATGTCCTTTGTAACCTATCCACAAAATATCAAATAATTATCGAACAAAAATATTTAGAAAATTGGCACACTCAGAATCAATGTGATTCAACGGATTGCCTGATTGAAAGAAAACTTAAAGGGCAGATTATTAATCTTCCCACTGAATTTGTGGCGCTAGCAAAAGAAGCTCGTAAACAACCCCGTGCACTTGAAATCAATCTTTTGAACTACGAATATTTCTTAAAGTATGACGACGCGGACCTCGAAAAGTGGAGGTCAATATACGACCAGGTAATGATTTACCCAAATAATTAATTTTAGGTAAAATTGCAGGAGATCCGACAGTCAACCAATTAAGATGTTTGAAATACACACCAAACGGAGCTAAAGGGTCCCCCATCTAAAGTTTTTTTTTCAACTAGTGCTTATTTCGTGAATGGTAACACTTAGCTCATGTATGACTTGACAGATAATTAGTTTTATCCTTCCGCTGGACGAATATGGTTGTGTATACGCTTGAACAACGCTGAGAAATATTGCGACATTACTTTGAAAATCATGGTAATGTTGCAGAATGTGTGCGAAAATTGCGTACGGATTTTGGAAGAAGAGAAGCACCGTCAGCTCCGTATGTTCGTTATCTTGTGAAAAAAGTGAAAGAAACTGGCATCCTCATCGATAAACCAAAGCGTGAAAAGCCAAAAACGGTGCGTACACCCGAGGAGAATATTGATACTGTGGCAGAAAGTGTGCGTGATGCGCCATCAATATCAATTCACCGTCGTTCTCAACAATTGAACATTTCGGAGACATCATTGAGACGAATTTTGCATAAAGACCTTGGTATGACACCATACAAAGTCCAATTGTTTCAGGAATTGAGGCCAACTGACCATCCAATGCGTTTTCGCTTCGCTGAGTGGGCCTTCGATCGACTTACAGAAGATGCCGATTTTGCCAAAAAAATCATCTTTTCGGATGAAGCTCATTTTGATCTTGGCGGGTATGTAAACAAGCAAAATTGTCACATTTAGGGCACGGAAAACCCGCACGCATACATTGAAAAGCCGGTACACCCAAAACGAGTCACTGTTTGGTGCGGATTTCGGTCCAGAGGCATAATCGGGCCATTTTTCTTCGTAAATGAGCAAAGAGTGGCCGTTACAGTCAATCGCGATCGTTATCGGGTCATGTTAAACGATATTTTGTTCACAAAAATTGAATAGGAGGATATTGGCAACATTTTGTTTCAACAGGACGGCGCAACGTGCCACACAGCTGAAGCTACACTCGATGCTTTGCGCCCTGTTTTTGAAGATCGCATTATCAGCCGCAGATCTGATTTCGTTTTTCCACCTCGGAGCTGCGATTTGACACCGTTGGACTATTATTTGTGGGGTGCCCTCAAAGATAAGTGTTATGCCGACAGACCAGAGACAATATAAGCATCTTCAAGATTTATAAGCTTTAATTCCTAGTGACACTCACACATGACAACATACCATTCCATGCTGACCCACCAAAGTCAAAAAAATAACTTTTTATACTTAGACCTTTCCTATTTCACTTGTTTGTTATATTTTATTTTGAAATTTTAGTTTGTATAATTTTATTTTTTTAATGTGATAAATGTTATGAACAGTAATTAATCAAATTAAGAATGAATTGAAGAAATTGAGTTATTTATAAATAAAGTAGAAATAATTTGAAAATCGTTGTTTTATTACTGACCCTTTACCAAATAGGCCGTAACAGAGTATAAAAAATTCAACAACAAGACGTAACAACCAAACCATATAGAAATAAAAGAAACATATAAGCTTAAACTAGTTTTTCGAAATAAATGGAAGTTTTTATTAATTTTACCATTTTTATTAACTCCATAAATGAAATATTAAATAATTAAAATATTAAGTTTTTTCACTCTCCTGTAAAGTTTGCTTAGTGCGACTTTCGCCCTATTCACAAAACGCCATCGGTATGTAATGCTAATACATACTTACGTTTTTTTTTAATCTGATATCTGTATTTTAATTTGATATATAAACTCTGGAGGGCCCGGATCTTTTCCCGGTTTTCATTTAAAAATTATTTTTAATTTTCGAATACATTCCGGTTTGGTTAAAAAAACGGGGATGTTCTTCATAAAACTCAACGGAACATATCCCGATCAGCCAAATCTCATAAGATTTATCATAAAGAATACTTCAGCAACACCAGATGCAATAATTATTTGCAACTCTCGTAGGTATTGGACGGAGTTAAATGTTGAATAAGATTCCCTCCTCCATTTGGAGTTTCATAGTGGTTTCTGATGATTTCGACATGTAATAAACATCATCTGATTAATATTAAACTTATTACTATATCTATATGGATTTTTTGGTGGTGGAAAAAAATTAACTTACCGATATGTTGATGACATTTACTCGACTGTTTAACATTTATGAAGAAACCGTGTAAAATGCTACAATTTGATAATAGATGGCACGTATTACAATATAAAAAATAATATCTCTCTCGTATGTATATAAAGTATAAACTAAACCTAAAGATGTCAGGAATCGTTTTTAGAGCTTGTTTAAGATAAACACAGATGGCAGTGTAGATACATAAATGAACTTTGCCTAGAATTTGTAGATAACTAAAAGTCTAAAAAATTTATGATTGACCGTCTTAATGAACGGTATGATTGATAGTTATGATGCGTATAATCCTTATAAACAAATATTTGTTACATTTATACACTATTTCCAGTTATTTTTCAGAGTTTTCAGGGTTTTTCATATTATATGTAAATTACACGTTTTTTACTGTAATTTACGTTATTTACATAAAAATGTAAATAATATTTTTTGCATGATGGGCACATCACCGAACGCAAAGCGTGACAGAGCTGTATCTACCAAATGAGTCACCTATAAATATGTATGCACCCACATCTCGGAATCGTGCAGACCTTCAGAAGGTGCTTAACTACAGTGAATCACTGCCGTTGAAGTTTGATTCGCTTCAGAACGTTCTGAGGTTGCTGTAGATAAATTAATAATCGAATAGCTAGACGAGCTTTCACCTGGATAGTCTGTGTTAAGTTAATTGATTCAGTCTTTTGAATCAGCATTTGGTTTTATAATCTGTTAATTGGGCGTAGAACTCTCAGCTCTTTCGCAGTTTTTTTTAACGTCCAACCTTACATCGAAGGCAAACTGAGACTTAAAGCCCGAATTATGTGCAATGCTTCTAACATTAGTTTATAACGTTTATCGCTTAAAGTTGCAATATAACATTTAACACAGAAGATAGTACATTTAAGACCAACGCAATCTAACATCTTGGACAACTTTATCACGCCACTTTAAAATCAACTGATGTTACATTTTGCTTTAGTATATGTTGAACATGAATTATGTTGCTGTGAGGAGGGAGTCTGCGATATCATAACCAATCGTGAAATTTCGCCATTTTCAGTTGAATTTTGTGTCTGCCAGTGTCAGTGGTTTACCAGCTCTAGTATTGCTACATGGATTACTACTTGATTCTTCAACTATACAACTCTGGTTACTTACAAATGTGCCAGTCATCTGATCTCTTAGAAAAATTATTGAAAAAATGACGAAATTTTGTAGGATTTTGACACCTAGATAACTACAGCTAAAGTGAACTATATGTTTGAGAGGTAGTGAAATAAGAGCTATGAATTTACATTTTGTGAACAATTTGAGTGGTATTTGGCCAATGATGCTAGCATTGTTGGCTTCTTATTTCTCAATCGTAACCGGCTTATCCATGTATACACTTTCAACTTTACGTAGTCCCAATGGAAATAGTCTAAAGGTGTGATTTACATGATCTAGGTGGCCAATTCACTGGTTCGCAGCGAAACTGTTCACCGAATTGTTCTCGCAATAAAGCCATGGTTTCACGGGGTGTGTGGCAGCACGGAAAAACGGGAAATTCGGCAATATTGCTAATTAACATAGCCATTAAATCAGGTTAGTGCAACTAATATACAAAATCCTTAGCTCAATATGTAAGTTCGTGTTATTTTGAATTGTCATTTTTGTATAATTGATATTAAATTTATCCATCACAAGATTAAACAATTGTGAACATCGAACTAACTATAACATATAAGCGGATATATACATGTTTTTGTTAAATGATGGATTACCAACCAGGACATATGCATGTTTGTGTCACATACAACATATCGCTTTACCAATTATTTTCAATTTTCATGTTCCCAGAAAAGCTACATATATTATTGATAAACTTTTCATGTCCAAAATTTAATCTCCAGTCGGTAACTGAACTATACAGATTATACATGAAAACCAATAACAACAATTCGATTTATAATCAAATTGATTCGAGTTGTTTTTTCTACCTCATCGCATTTCGGTCTCATTTGATTACTCAATTGTATGTTAAGCTGTAAATATATAACATCTTTGCAACTACGAGATAAACAGATACAAAAACTAATGCTACAGTAATTTACCGTGTACATTGTGATTCTTCTCTTAACAATAGTTTTTATTTAACTCAACTAAATATAAACTTTAATTCAACGAGTGTTGAAGGAAGCTTTTAAAAAGTTAGTTTTTTATGTTGGGGTAATGTTTGTAATAAATTAGCTAGAGTAAAATATAAAATATGTTACGGAAGCTGTAAATAAGTTTTATTAAGACATTAATATTGTACAGAACAGAGCTTCCTGTTTACATTGAATTTGGTTTGTAATATTAATTGAAGAAGGAATGGACAATTTGAAAACCAGTCAATATTTTTTGATCAAAGATGAATTCATGGAAATGCAAAATGTAGCATGAATTGAAAAGTATTTCTTTGAGATTCCTCATTTTTCTTGGTATTTATATAAACAATGAGATGAACATGCAATTTAAATTTTGGACAACACAAAAGCTTTCGGCGAAAAATTTGACAAAACAAATGAAAAGCAAAATTTCTTTCGTTAGATAAAGCCACCCTGGCTTTTTAATTTCAGAACTTCGAAAATTGACCTTTAATTATCACTTCTAAGCAACCACTCTTAATACATAAAAAAAGCTTTTAGGTCTCAAAATTTGGAAGTGACATAGTTTAGAATAAAATTGTTCAGTTGTGCGTTTATTTCTTACTCTGTTGAATTTGAATAAAGTGTTTAACGGACCATAAGTAGTTTTCTGTGCTTCCACTGTCAACAGCAAAGATATGATAAAAAATTCCTTAAACTGTAAATAGTTTATATAGGCTAAAACGACATAGCTAACCTATCAATTATTGTAAATTTTTGAATAGTGTGATTTACATTTTAACAGGATGACAACGACGATTGGCCAAAGTCATCCCCTTTTGCCAATCGTCGTTGTCATTTACTCTCATGAATTATAGCTTTTCCTTGACTTATGTTAAAAATTCAGCGTAAGATAATCCTAGAGACAAGTGGTTTACCGAATTCAGTTTGTCTATTTTATGAAAAGGCTATAGGAAGGTTTGATGGGTTAATGCTAACTTGTCTTCAGAATGGTCTAAATATTGAATCAGGATGTAATACGAAAAAACTTGTAAAATCATTAACTATGCGAGTTGTCATTAATCATTAATTATGTATTCCATCACTGGAGAGTACAACAAACAACAATCGATGTAATCAAACCAAACTAAACCAGATTACTCAAAAAAGGCACGGTTAAATAAAGTCCAAATTAACTGGAGTCTGATTATTTGATAACAATCTATATTTTGAGCAATGAATCACAACCTGTCTGAAATTCACTTCCCTTGAGTGAATAGGGATACAAAAAAATTTTCGTCTCGAAAATTACCTCAATGTTAAACTTGGCCCAGTACCTTTTATATTTTTAATATAATGTGAGAAACTGATCGATACGACTTAAGTTAGGTAAGGTTACGTTGAGTGGCTGCTATAGCACACTTAGACCAGCGACGGTCCGTTGTGATACCACAGGATCTTACTTTCCTTTTACCCCTATGTGAACCAGGTTGAGCTTCTTACTTAGCGTAACAAGTCTCGCACATAACAGTTTTCGAAATCATAAAGGCAGTCCATTAAAAACTTACCCAAATATTCATGTCTTTTGTGTGCCAAAGCCGGGCATGAGCATAGGTGGTTGACAACCGTCTCTTCCTCCTCCTCATCCCTACAGCTTCTGCAAAAGTCATTTACTTCAAATTCAGCTTTGGCCAGACTTGTCTTGCAACTCTACATGAGAGGGTGTTCGTCCACCTATTGTTCGTTGAGGCTACCGCCTCTTCTTTAAGCACAGTCCTGAGTGCGTTAATGGGTCTCCCCAACTTTGCCCTTTCCGGTAGCAGTTGGAGAGTTGTACCGAGTCTCGCTAGTTCGTCCGCCCTGCAGTTTCCCATGATGGCTGAGTGGCCAGCGACCCACACTATCTGGATGTTGAAATGCTTACTCATCTCATTTAGAGACGAGCGGCAACCCAACGCCACTCTAAACGTTAGAGAAACAGAAACCAGCGACTTGATTGCCGCCTTACTGTCCACATAAATTGCGATATCAGTTGAGGATACCACATTATGTCTCAACCAGTTCAGGACCTCCTCAATCGCTATCACCTCTGCCTGGTACACACAGCAGTGATCAGGGAGGCGAATAGCTATATCTACCTCTACTTTATCACAGAAGACTCCAGCCCCTACTTTACCGTGTAGCTTGGAGCCATCCATAAAGAACTGCAATGCTTCCGTCATTCAACGGGGAGAAGGTGAAACAAGACCTCTAAGACATTCGTAGGTGTTGTCCTCAGCGCCCTGCCCACCTCATAATAATTAGGAAGGCATTTTGGATGACCTACGCTACCGTGCTTATGTATTTCTCAGAGACAGCTATGCTACATCATCTGCATAAGCAATCACTCCGATCCCCTCTCTCTCCAGCTTTCATAGCAGTTCATTGATTGCTATGTTCCAGAGGAGAGGAGACAGGACACCTTCCTGTTGGGTTCCCCTAGTCAGCCGTCTCCTGATGGTAGATTCTCTCGGCTCCGAGTTCATCATCCTGCACCCAAACACAGTAAGTAAAATATGACAGTAAGAAGACTATTGATTCGTGAGTTATAGCCTTTTGTGTGAAGCAACTTTTGTTTTTGAAAAAAATGGAAAAAAGTGAATTTCGAATTTTCAAAGTGAATCAATGCCTCATTGTTTTTTGATTAAAAAAACATACAGTGGAAACCAAACAATGGCTTGATATATGTTCACTCTCCGAACTCTGGGAAAAGTGGATTGCTGAATTTAAATGTGGTCGTACCAGCACAAATGATGCGGTGACAATTAAGCCATGTTCTTAAATTCTAATTACACACTAGAATTTAAAGGCCAGTCAGCTGAGTGGACTACCGAATCCAAAGCGAACAAAGACGAAACATTCGGCCAGTAAGGTGATGGCGTCTGTATTGTGGGATGCGAACGGAATAATATTCATAGACTACCTTCAAAAAGAATCCACCATCAACAGCGACTGTTACTGTGCAGTTTTGGATCGATTGAAGGCTGAAATCGCAAAAAAAACGGCCACATTATGAAAAAATCGATGAAAACGATGGCAGAATTGAATGAATTTGGCTTTCAATTGCTTACCCACCCACCATATTCTCCAGATTAACCCCCTAGCGACTTTTTCCTGTTTTCAGATCTCAAAAGAATGCTTGCTGGAAATAAATTTAAGTCCACTGATGAAGTAATTGTTGAAACTGTGATATTGAAAAGTTGGAAAATCGCTATACTTGTTGTATCGCCCTCGAAGGCAACTATGTTGAATAATAAAATCGAGTTTTGTCAAACCAGTTACGTTTTTACCTATATGAATAGCATAGAATTTCCTATCTATTGAATTTTGGACACCAACAGGTGCTCGTAGATGTTTTATTGAAAATAGGTAAAAAATGAGATTTTTTAAATAATATTTTTATAAAGATATCTAGTCGTGTCGAAAGCTCATTTTCAAGAATAGTAACATTCTGCATAAGAATATTAATTTAAGATACTATTTTTCATCTCACGATGGCGTTTTTTTTAATTTTTCCAATTTCCTTTTACATATTGATTTTTTATCATCAAATTGAATTGTCGAGAAATTTACAGTTTCCATTACAATGTGAATTGAAATTCCTTATTTCTATACAGACTGCCACTGCCGCATGTATATGCATATACAAGGTAGTAAATATTATATTATTATTTCGTCTCTATCGTGTTCTATCACAAACTAATTAGATTTTAATTCGATTTTGTTGTATCACAATCAAATGTGGCACCATCACATCTACTCATACATCTAATGTCGTGATATGATTTCCAAATGTTTTGGTCAAAGTTAATATTTTCTATGGCAAAAAATGGAGACATTATTATGTAAAAAAAAAACTGGCCGACTTCATATCAACACAATTGCCCAGCTACATAATACTGGAATATATATATGGTACCCATTATCCATACCTATATAAGTCTATATATAGTTAAGGTTATGCCGATATACTCGTATTATAGGAAGCTGGTAGAAAGAAAATCGAAATATATACTTGATATTCTTGCCTTGGAAAATATTTCGGCAAAATCAGATAAATTATTATTTTCATCACGTTTTTCATGGAACTTTCAACACATAATGCAGGAAAAACTCCGATGGTATATAGTATCAAAGCCCCCTGGATAATAAAGCCAGAATGAATACTCACTTTTTGAAATGAGCTTTATTTAGTGTATCAATAATGTACGTTTTATCATGAAACTCATACGAAACGTACAAATTTCTTTTTAAGTTTTTAGGTATTACAACTTAGAGCTTTAAAATTTTTTTTTCATAAAATGACTAAGAAAGGATGAAATTAGATCTGAATATATTTCATTTTTTTCAAATCAAAATAAATCACGATCAAATTTAATTATAAATTGATCTAATTTTTATAAATTTTGTGCTTTTTATTTCAATATAAACGATATCCTCTAAAATATATTCTCCTCGCTCTAATTCTCTCTTGGTTGTACGACGAAAGTCAAACTCATTACTAAATAAATTTAGAAAAGTAATATTGATGAAAATACACATAATTGAACGCGAAAACTTAAAAAATTAATAATTTATTTATTTAAATGAAATTATGTATTCGAAAAAATTAACTAAAATCGAATTTATAAACATAAATCAGCTTAAAAGAAATTTTCAACATGCAGTTGTCAATAAATAATATTATCAGCTGATCAATGTTTACATTTCAAAATGAACACAATAACCTAATCACAATTTCTATTTTGCTACACATTTATTCACAATCACAGCACAACAGTACACTATATTTTGAATCTTGAAATACAGAGAATCATTAAAAAAGGTTTATTTATGCTGTATTAACATAAGAATAATATTTAATTGCATAATTATGCATTAAATACAAAACCAATCTTAATAATGACATATATGTCATAACAATGGGAGAGAGAGAATATTTTTTTATATTGAATGATAGTTCGATGAAATGCCATTACGATCGTTGCTGTTGTATAAAAATTTTGCAAGCCATTCATGTTAAAATCATACATGTGTTCATGTAATCATTAAATCTAGTTAAATGTGTGTATGAGATTTTGTGCATTGGTGTTATTGATTTTATATATGAAAGCAAAACACAAATCACAATACAACTTTACATTTAATGAAATTGATTTGTTTGGTGTAAAGTGCCATTTTGATTTATTCTCTTTGTGAGCATACTTAAAATAAAATATAGTTCTCGTAACCTAACTATGTATCTGTCTCTGTTTACATTTTAAGTTATTAAAATATCATATTTTCATTTAATGAATAAAGGAAAATGGAAAAATAAATCGAAAAATGATCAATTTCAGGATCAAAACTGAAATTTCTGTTTTCAATTGAATATAACCTAAGTTAAATTTGAACTACTTTTCATTCAAATATTTACTATATAGTAAAGCCTTACCTTTCATACATTTTGTATGAAACTGACGTTGATTTTTGTATTTTTTGTTACACTAAATAAAGCTCATTTAGAACATTCCTGCTTCGATTAATTTAGAATGCTTTGATAGTATATACTCGAATGTGGATGTGTGTGTGAGTGTTTGTTGGATGGAAAGTACGAAATTAAAAAACATTTTATTTCTTATATGTTACGTACATGACTGTATATATATAGTGTATACAATAACAACATACACTCATACAATAACAATGTACATATACATACATACAACATATTATGTTTGTGATAATCATAATGGGAATCATCATAAAAAAATTCTACAAGAAACTTGAAATCTTTGAAAACTTTATGATTTTGATTTTAAATGGTATTTTGATTATTTTTGTTATTATTATGGAATTTTTCGATAATATAATAAGAACGATATACATTTGTGCTTTTCGGTAAGCTTTTTCGATTATATACGTATGAATAAACAGTTTCGGAATGCTCTAAAGTATTTATGTAAATGTAGTTAATTCTTGGAATTAATTTAAATTTTTAAGTTTTATTTCTATTATTCTGTAATCATATATAACATTTCAAGGCTACATTTTACAGAAGAAATTGAAACTCTTAGAATTTTGAAATGACAGGAGTTTATCATTTTTAATATTCAGTTGCACGTTTACAGGCGGATTGCTCAGTGAAAGAAGCTTAGACGTATCAAATAACCCAAAACAACGTTTCATCTCCGTTCGATTACTAGGTGCTATCGGAATTCAGTATTGAACTTTAGAATTTGAATTTGATAAAGTTTCACTTAAACCGAATAGTGTATCTTCGTATCCACAGAAAATTCGATATTATATCGCGATTCATCACCTCAGTTCAAATTGATAAAGATTATGGGACTATCTACCTTTGCTTTTGAAAAAGAAATAATCTATTAGTTTGAGAATAAATTCATATATGGCTCGTTCCGGAAAATAATCGAAACAGTTTGCAATTCTGAGTTGTTCATTATTAAAATCCAAGTGGCCAATCACCTTAACATAAATGTGGTGCTGATATTTAGATCAAAAAGTCTTGGATATTTATGTTTATTAGTCAATGTGTCGAGAACACCAAATCACGTATCAAGACTTTGCTGCAGTCATGGCCATTCGTCATATGTGGATTGAAATATGGCTTTGATATCACCGGAAATGGTTAGTGGAAATTTGTATCCCTCTACTATAGATTTAATCCTCAACAAACATGTTCACGATGGTCATTTTATTAATTTTGTTTTTCATGATTTTCAAATCAAATAATTTCATTCATTAAGTTTTTTAGTCCATCCTTATCTAGGATTCATAAAATTGAAGCATTTAAATTAAAAAAAAGCTTAAGCCTAAGTTAATCAAACTAAGTGGAGAGTAAGGCAAAAATACAGCACTAAAAAACTGATCCGGTTATTAGGTGTCAACCGTACCATGTCGATAACCAACTTGACTGGAAGTCTAGTCTAAAAACTAGTTCAGTCTTAAACAGTGTATCCAAATACCAGGTGCCCTCCGGATCACATAGCCTTTTCTGTGCACTACTGATGGGATATAATCATTAATTACATAAAATTAAATTTATAGGCGGTACTTTCGCCTTCTCGAGAAAACATTTCTCTGATGGAATCAAAGGAATCTTTCACAGGCAACAGTTGTGAAATGCGCGTTGCAATAAAACAGTATTTATGTTTTGACACTGTATTACTTTTACTATTTAGAAAAATGTTTTCAACACTGACGTAAGTTAATTTTGGGCCGTCCTCTCCCCTTGCTCTTCCTCTACCTCCCCAATTAGAAGACAATTTAGATTGTATTTTGGACGCCAGCCTGCGCGCACAAATTTGACTAGCTCTATTCGGTTGGTTAGAGACCTTCGGGCTTGGTGTAACATAAAGGAACAGATAAAATAGCACTAACCTGTTTTTCCACGTATCTACCTCTCTGTTGGACAAGCAACGCGATCGCTCGCGTTCCACTTGACAATCCTCGGGTTTTAGCGCGAACACCTTCCTAGCTTTTTCTCCTTTATGTCCACCACTGTGACGACGTGGTCCCACTAACCCCAAGTTCCACTTTGTTTTATCTTGTTTTTCTTTAATTTTAGTTATTATAGATTACTTGTTCACTTTCTTATTTTAATTGTACTCGTTCAATATCACACATTCACTTTGCACCAACTCACACCAAGAAAAGAAAACAAAGCATCGCACTGTACATCGGGCAACGTTATCTTCTTCGCGAGCCTCCCGCCACCTTTAGTTCGGTACAAGATTCAGCCAAGGTTGATAATCCTATGTTACCATCTTCGAAACGTATTTGACATATGTCTGACGTATATCAGTGCCATTTGTTGTCATAGAGTTTCGTGCCATTTAGTGTGAAAGTGGTTAAAAGCTCTTCAGTGCTCAAAAGTGCACTTACTGTTTCTGGCGGCAAAGCTTCCCTAGGAAGGAACACGCCATCTCTAGGTAACCTGACAAAAATACAGAGTTTATTCTATAGCTTGAAGTCACAAGTAAACCGGCATGAGGGCCCAGGATTGGGAAAAATTTCAGAACTGAGTTTTAAGGAAGTTTTACTTCACGAGCGTCGAGTGTTTGTAAAAGACATACTCAGTGATTAAATCGAGCAAATTGCTCCTTGTGTATCTCGAGATACGTATAGCATGCAGTGTACAAATAATAGAACTTTGAAGAGAATCTTCTTAGTTGTTCAACTTTATGTCACTGGGAGGCAGCTGAGTTGGAGTTTATCCTGTCCTCCGACTTACCCAGGCCTGTAAGCGATAAAGTTTTGGTCTCGGGCCCGATTAAATAACATTATACAACTATTGTTACAACCGTTATATAGAGTTTTTAAAAGCTTTTTTCTTAAATTCTTTCTAAATTTTGGTTTATAATCACAGAAATGATATATAAGAAATAAATTAAATACGATCGCCATAATTTTGTAATTTATACGGGTTTTGAAATCTTTATGGCACCAACACATATTTTTTATTTAATTCCAGTACCAACTTCCACTCACATAACACATTTGTTTTATTTACCGAAACCCTTAAAAATCACATTTCACATAACAATAACATTATCGCCACGTTATTTTGTATATAGTGCTACATAGACACCCTCAGCCCCGGTTATTACTAATAATTTATGATTGTGGGTAGACGAATTTAGTTACACCTGTTTCAAACACAAACGTAACTATTGGTGTTTCTATACGTGTTCAGTTTAAAATAAAAATGACAAATGTCTTTTTATTAAAGTTACCCCAATCGTTAAAAGGATTCAATTTGAAAAAAGTAGAAAAAATATAATCCACCAACTTTAATACATTTTATATCCGCATATGGATATTTACTGCTCTAACACCCTTCCTTATTGCGTAACTGTTATATATTTCCCAGGAGTATCAAGGCAAATAATCATAACAGAACAAACATCAATATATACATATACTGTATGGTACGAGATAACAAACGAAAAATACTCGTATACGGTGCCCACCCCGAAAATTGCAAATAATAAACACTTTATACTGGTGGTAAACTTCATGGGAATCGCGGCAACACAAACATTACAACAACGGAAATAAAAATGGGATTTTCTGGATATATATGAAAATGAGGTCGGATATTGTCACCGCGGTTTTTGTATTGAATAAATTAAATTGCGATACTCATAAAATATGGATACACGCATTGTAAACGCCAGCATTAGTTTATGTATACAGTGATTCATCGACATACGTCAACTCTAAAGACAATGTTGTAAATAATTATACTCGTATCACTCCATTTGGTAGCTAGATTTTGTTTGGGAGACAGGTGACTTTTTTAAATTGTTGAAGACCACTAAAATGTATACGTTTTGGAGTCCTCAATTGGTTTAATGAACTTTCTGTCTCTCGCTATTGTTTGGGGACTACAGTATCTGATATACTTTTGGATCCATTTCGATGATTATTGTAGAATTTTATTTGGTCACATATTTGTAAGTACTTACACATATGTATGTTTACTGAGCGAATCAACTACATACTGGGGTGTATTATAATTAAAATTTATTCGCGTATATAGTATGTTCAGTTGTGCGTTATAGAAGATTTAATGGGATCAGTATATGTTTTTTAATATGTTAATGTAAATTGAAAGTTTCGTATTGTTTTTTACCCGTACCGTCTCAACAATCTGACTCCATCGGGTTCGATCACGAGCCAGCTGTTCATACTGTTTCGCTATACAAATCGAACAAGAACGAAAAGATAGGTTAAAGTCAACCGAGGTTTTCAATACTTCCCAAAACTTAGCATTATTATTTAAATTCACGATTGAAGGATTATAGCCCTTAGGCTAGTGCCTTATACATAATTTTATTATATTTTTTAGCCGATCCAGGGTTGGGTCTAGTAGATCAAGTGGTTTCTTCCTTCGCAGCCTTCTTACTGGATTTGTGTCATTCAACATTCGGCGAAATTCGCCATTTTTATGTTGGCTAATCCGTTGCATGTGTTGTCTTGCGTATTCATTTATTTCTACGCTAACGAAATCCATCTTCAAATCTCTATGGATGTTGTCATTTCTCACGTACCGCGGTGCATTTACTATTCCACGTAGGACATTGCTTTGGAATGACTGGATGATATTGACGTTTGTTTGTTTTGTACAGCCCCAGAGCTGAATATCGTAAGTCCATACAGGCTTAAGAATTTGCCGGTACAGTAGCAATTTATTATGTCAAGTAAGCTCAGAACTTCTCCCTACGAGCTAATTCAACTTTCTGTATCTAATGTTGTTTTTTTTTCTTTTTCAGATGCTATTTCCCTTTTAGTTTCGCGTCAAGAGTCATGCCTAAATATTTTGCTGTGTTTGCATATGGAATTTGCTGGGAGTTTAGTTCTACTGGTATCCAATCAACCTTTTATTGGTGAAATTTACATGAACAGATTTTGCTTCATTTAGTTTTATTCGCCACCTTTTCGTCCAAGTGTTGACCGTATTAGTCGCTCTTTACAATTTGCTTGTGAATTCTTCTTTGTTATCAGCAACTGTAAAGATGGCTGAATCATCTGCAAACGTTGCTATAGTTGTCTCTTCTATCGTTGGCAGATCTGAGGTATATAGTAGATATAAAGTTGGTCCCAGAACGCTACCTTGATGTACTCCTGCTGATATTTTCTTCATTTCCGAGTATTCACGATCTAGTTTAACACGGAAGTGCCGGTTAGCTATGTAAGAATTAATAATTTCAAAGAATATTTCATAGAAGCCTTAATGTCAAACTTTATCGAAAGCTATAAGTTATAAAGTGAAGTGTGTACATTATTAAGTGATGATGACCTAGATTTAGGTTATTATTCATGGAATAATGTTGAGGTGTATAAAGCAATGTATATAGAACAGGAAAAGGAGAAAATACTCCAGGTGGTACACTAACTGCCCAGTTGGTTAATCCATCCTCTAACGAGGCAGGCTCAATAGTTTCTGGGATGAGCCCATTCATAAGAAGTTCAAAGTTGGCAAGATTACCAACTAGAGAACATCTCTGTCGCGAAAACACAAAAGGTTTACCCTGGGTGATAGATCATTTACCAAATTGACTAACTCACACTTTTCGTGCGGTTCCATGGATTCTGACGAGAACCACCGTTTGCATGTTAGTGAGATCAATTTTGAAATCCGTTTCAACAGCAGCCAAATATAGCAAAATTATATACCAAAAGAAGTAGCAAAAGTAGTCCTTCAACTGAAAATGATGGACATTCTAATTTAGAAAAAGAAAATCAAGTACTAAAACAAAAAATTGAAGACATGGAGTTACTAATCTCCAATCTTCAACGCGAGTTAATATGCCTGCGAACAGATAAAACAAATTCAAAAACGGAAGACAAAACTTTAAACATAGAAGTGGCAGACATCGAAGTACAACCAAAAAGAAACAAGTCGCAGAAGAATGAATATTCAACGAACGAGCAAGAGTTAGAAAGGGAAACTAACTGGATGTTGAAGAAGAAAAATGCTACACAAAATAAGAGAAATAAAAAAAGAAAAGCTGAGTCCTCACCAGAGGTAGCAAAATCACCAGAACGGCAACCAGCTCAACAAAATGAAGCACCGAAGGTGAAAGCCCCACCACCAATTTATATAGTAGGAGTAACCTACTATTCAGAAATCCAAAGTGTAATGAGTTCTGTTACGGAACAAGATTACAAAATCACTGCGCTGAACAATAATGTATGGAAGATTAACACTTCTAATCCAAACGCATACAGATACTTGTCAATGAAGCTGAATACGGAGAAATATCAGTGGTACACGTACGAAAATAAAAACGATCGTCCCATCAAGGTCATGGCAAGAGGCCTACATCCAACCTGTGAAAGTATTTCAATAATGGAAGACCTAGAAGTGGCTCAGAATTGGCACAGAGGTTTACTCTTCAAACTTCATAGAGATTTACCAAAACAATATTATATGATTTTAAAGTCATACATTGAAAATCGCCACTTTCGGGTGAAATATGAAGAAGAATATTCCGAGCTAAAACGGATATCGGCAGGAGTCCCGCAGGGCAGTGTTTTGAAACCTATTCTTTCTGCTCTACACCAGAGATTTACCTCAATTAAACGAAGTTACCGTTGCAACATTTGCAGGTGATACTGCAGTTCTCTCAGTAGGAGACACTATCGAAGAACTTCAAGAAGCATGTAACAAAATCATAAAATGGACTAAAATGTGGCGTATCGGGCTCATAATGAATCGAAATCCACGCATGTGAATTTTACTAATCTAAATATCAGCCACAAACCTCTAATTATCAACGGTCAGCAGATTCCGTATGCAAATTAAGCTAAATATCTAGGGATGACCTTAGATACCAGGCTCAGATGAAAAGAGCATGTTAAAAAGAAAAAAGATGAACTTAATATCAAATATCGAAAAATGTATTGGCTGCTCGGGAAAAACTCGGAATTATCAACTGAAAATAAATTGCTGTTATATAAACAGGTGTTAAAACCTGTATGAACTTACGGATTACAGCTTTTCTGTACAAAGAAAACCAACACTAAAATAATACAAACTTTTCAAAACAAGGTGCTACGAGGTATAGTTAACGCTCCGTGGTACATTAGGAATGATGACCTTCATAGGGACCTAAATATCCAAACGGTTGAAGAAGAAATAAAAAAACTTGCCATAATTCATGGACAACGTATTTATCGACACCTACACGAAGAACTTCGTGGTATGTTGGATACTTCACATGCAGTCAGACGATTGCAGAGAACGAAACCACATGATTTAATGGATTAAGGACACCAGTGCAAATACTATTTCAGTAAATCACCTATAAATGGAGCTGATCAATGGGTCTCTTCCTATTCACAAGTGACTAAATTATGAAAAAAAATTACTAGATGAATTGTATTCAGTTGTAATAGTTAAAATAAAAAAATAAAAAATAAATAAAAAAAAAGTACATCTTGAATTATGTTTGTAATCCGATGCACTTGTTCGATTGTTGAATGATTTTATCTGAAGCCAAATTGATGAGGTGGAATAAGATTTCTTTCTTCAATTATTGGTTTGAGTCGCTTAAGCAGTAATTTCTCGAATATTTTTGAAATTATTGGGAGTAAGGATATCGGTCTATACGAATTTTTGTCATTTAACGGATTTTTTGGTTTGGATATCATGATTACTTCAGCGACTTTCCATTGATTTGGAACGTGTTTAAGTCTGAATACTGGTTTAATTATTTGGAGTAGTTTTCGTATTCCTTTTTCAGGTAGGGCTTAATTATTTGTCCTATAATTAAGTCATATTCTGGAGATTTCTTTGCATTTAGGTTAGTTTTGATTTCATCTTGTAATTCTTACACTTGACAGCAGCTACATTATAGTTGTCTACTTTATGTACTGGTGGTATCTTTTCACCTACTGTTTGTCTAGATAGCGCCTAGAACATGTTTTCAAGATGAGTTGCAAACAATGTTACTTTCCGCTTTGCGCTTATAGCCCAAGTTCCATCATCGTTTCTAACTGGAGGCATTTGAAGTTTAGGTCGTTTTAACATTTTTGTTGCTTTCCAAAGGGAGTTTAGGGTATCTTTTCCCCCAGACAGGCTACTTAGGTATTTATAAATGGATTCATTTTTTATTTCTTTAATTAGCAGCTTTAGTTTGTTGAACAAAAATTTAAGAGTAGTTTTATATTCAGGCGCTCGATTCCTTTGCCAAGCTTTTCTTGCTTTTTGTTTTGCTGCTACCAATTCCCTTAATTCCAAGTGATAAATAACATTCTTGCGTGTTTTTGTTGTATTTGATGGTGTACTACTCCACGCCGCTTGTTGTATGACGCTGTTAAATTGTTCTAGTTCATCTTCTAGCTGTATCGAATTTGTAATTGGCACTTGGGGATTAATACTATCCTCAATTAGTTTCTGAAATTTTTTCCAGCAGGTTTTGTTGTTTGTTAGCCATGGTGGACTTGTTTTCTTAGCAATCGTTGCACTGATCGTCATAATAACAGGTGTGTGATTTGACATAATCGCGTCGCTGCTTTCTAGGTATATGTTATTATCATTTATACCTTTGGTGACAAAGAAGTCTATAAGATCGGGTAATTTGTTTCTATCCGTAGGCCAATATTTTGAAACAACATCTCCGGTTGTCGTGCTGCAAGCAACTCTCTTCCTTTTTTAGAGGTTACTCCTGATCCCCAGAATGTGTTCTTTGCTTTAAAATCATCTCCTATTTTGAAACTAGATCCAACTGATTTAAATAATGTTCAATAGTCTTCCTTTAGCAGATTAAATCTTGGAGGGCTATATATTGACGAAACTCTATATTTTTTTATGTTATTTATATATACTTTTATTGTGACTGCTTGCATAAATTCTTCTTCAATTTTAAGATCTATATAAGAAAAATTTCTAGTTTTGGAAGATGTTGCATTAGCCCGTTTGCATTCCAGATTACTATTCCTAATGTTCTATTTATTGCTGTTTGAGTCATTTTAAAAGAGAATGGATGTCATTTCATTTAGAGAAACTTGCTTGTCTAGCCTATCACTTAGGGCTTCAAGACATTTCTCTTGTTTAGCTAGTCTAATGTTAAGTGCTTCTATGCTTATTAGTATCTTTTGAACCACGGTTGTATTTCGGCATTACCACTTGTGAGTAAAGTTTCCGTTCTCCTGTTTCATTTGGTTCCGCTTTGGTGAAAGGTTGATTAGTTTTCTCCGGTATTACTGAATTTTGCTTTCGTGATTTATCTCTTAATCTCTGTAGCTCCTTAGCTATTTCACATCCCCTGTAATTTGCCGGATGTGGTTGTAAGCAATTAATACATTTTGCAGGAACATCTTTACCAACCGGGCATACCTGATCATGATGTTTACCAGCACACCTAACGCAGCTAGCATCTTTTTGGCAATATTTATGAGTATGGTTAAAACCTTGACATTTTTTGCTTTGCGGTATGTGACTGCTATTTTTTTCAATGGCTATATTTTTACTCTTATGTTAAGTATTGCCTTGATATTATAAACATCTTCTACTCTTTCTTTATTATTGAAAGTGAGCATAAATAGTGGACGCTCTCTTCTTGATTTGAACTCCTTGTTCGGTTTCGATATTTTCTTTCTTTATGATGTTCACGGCATTTTCTATTTGATGACCCTTTTGCTTGAGATCTTCAATAATTTCCTCCGTTGTGCAGGTTGGGTGAAGACCCCTAGCCATTACCTTTATTGGACAGTTATTGTTGTCCTCATAGGTAAACCACTGATATCACTCGGAATTTAGCTTCGTAGTTAAAGCTCTATAGGTGTTAGAATCCATCACATTAATTTTTCAGACCAAGCTGTCGTAACCGATTTCATAATCGATTGTATAGTGGAATAATTAGATATTCCAACGATGCTAATTGGTGGAGGTACTTTTTCTTTTGGTTTAGATGGCTGTTCTTCAGAAACCAGTTGTTTTTTAAATATTATCTGACTTCTAGAAACATCTTTTGAAGTTGAAGGTAAATTTTCTGCCATTTCCGGAGAGCGTTGAGCTTTCCTTTCCTTGCTTGGTCTTCTTATTTGATGTAAGACCTAATTAGTTTCTCTTTCAAGTTCTTCTTAATCCGTATGGAATGAATCACTGACATCCTCGATTAAAGGTTTGGGTGTCGTCTCAACTACTGCTGGTGAGTTTACAGCTTTCTGAAGTTCTTCATTTTCTTTCATTAATTTTGTAAATTCTTCTTTCAAATTAGCAGTGAATTGCTTTATTTCTCTCAGTTGTTCGCGGAGCTCGGCGTTTTCTTTTTCGTACTGAAATATATTTTCAGTTGAAGATTTTGGTGATCTCTGCAGTTTGGAACTTCGTCCAAATGGGTTTAACATTGATTGACCCACCCTAGAATCATTTGGGCCAACCTCCAAAGAGGGTGGATTTAACAACACCTTTTTGAAAAGTAAGTCATCATTATTATCGATGGCTTTGGTATTGTCATTGATTTCATGCATAATGACCCAAATCTTGGTCATTATCATGTTATAATGCACACACTTCACTTATGATTTGCACAATAAAGTTTTTTCTGAACACTGCACATTTAGTTACAAAAAAAAATTGTTTGTTGTGTTATGTGAGTATAGTTATTGATTGCACTTTTAATAAGTATAATTATTTAAAAAATTATATTTATTCAAAACTTCCCAAAACTGTTCACTTCTTAAGATTAGTACAAGATATTGATATTTTCATTGCATTTCTTCATTTATTAGATCTTCACAGAAGAATCGCGTTGTATATTCCTCTGTCCTCCCTCACTTGAACGAAAATTTTCCATCCTAGTGGATGAGCGATCGCAAAGTACATCAGAGTCGGTCTGATTTGTGCCAGCTCTAGCATTAAAGTCACCAATCACCAACTTGATATCGTGCTCAGGTATAGAGGTCATCAGATTATCAAAATTATTGTAAAATGTGTCTTTATCTTGGGGTTGGCTTACATCAGTGGGCGTATCTACACAGACAAGTGACAAGATTGCAGAGGTCATCTCCACTGTGTAGCCATGTATAGCTTTAGGACACATGGTCTCCACTTATAGGCCATCGAGTTTCTTGGAGAGCTGCGAGTCTCAACCGATACTCTTTCATACAGGTGATAAGGCCATCAAACGTGCTGGGTTAATCTCGTAAACTTAATCTCGTTTTCAGTTACTTAAGCAGGGATTTAGTCGCTTCCTACGACAAGCTCTCGATACTGTGGTGGTATTCTATGGATCTTATGTTTCGTTCGAAATATTTATGAAACGTGGATGCTCCCACCATATATTGAATTGTGCTTACCATGAAATTATTAAAAACTCTTAAAATACTTTCAACAAGATTTAAGCGATGCTGGGACTGTTTTGGATTAATCCAATGAATATATTGTCATGATGAAACATACAAATGAATTAAGCATATAAACACCGAATAACATAATTTGGATAACTTCAGTAGCTCTAACGAGACGAGATAAAACGATAAGCCCATTAAATCTGATAAAACGTTTGTCAAAGCTTGATAAATTGTGGACTTTGTCCATTCCAATCAAATTCAAATATCGTCCGTATAACAAAGCCTAAAATACCAGTACAATCTACTTTATACAAAAAAAACGATTTATCTCGAATCACATAAATTTATTAATAAATCCTGCACGTTAAAATCCGATTGTCTGTTATCTCATTTCGGTTTGGTACATATACGAGTATATGGTATGCACGTCGATGGGCAGAGGGCCCTTTTCAATTAAAGTCATGTCTGAAAATATTTATGTTTTTCTTGTTGGATATGGTCGTACCATTTTCGAAATAGATTTTATGAAATCATCCATCTAAAAAAATGTTCTTTTGTCCACATTAAATAACACCCAACCATATCGACCATTGTAATCCATATTTTAAGTTTTCGATTATCCCCTGTCATTTTATTACCTGACCTTATCTGTGATGATTTGTTTTATATTCTTCATTGAATTTTCCATTCTTGTTACCTTTAAATAAATCGAAATCTCCTTTTTGATTTTTCCTTTTTTTCAGTTTCTTTGTTTTTTTTTTTGTTGGTTTCTTAGTTTTCGTTGTCAAACTGGAAAAATTACATGTGATCATTGGACTGTAATACAAGTATTGTATTTTTTCACACCTCTTTATACACATATATATATATATGAGTATGGGTATCGTTATAGGATGGTATGTTTCTAGTCCTTTGGTTTTTATGTATAATACGATTTTGGAAATAATCTGTAGAACCGTAAATAACAACTCACTAAACGGGATTTGAGCAGCCTAATCCATTGTGTTTATAAGCATTTTACATAAGTTTCGTGTGTCATGTATTGTGAAACACATCCTTGTTCTAATAAATCTCTAGTATAGAGTAAATAGTTGTATAGATCAGGATAGACTATAAAATAGAGCAAATATAGTTTTGAGATTAAATCTTTGTCACGCCATGTGTCGGATTCCGAAATTGGTCGAATGAAAACCGAAATTTTCCTTGCCAAATATAATGAAGATTGTACTTTTGATCAGAACTGACTACTTTGAAAAGGCAAATTACTATCATAAATGCTAGGATCACATAAAAAACACCGACCATTCAGATGGGTTGACAATCTCTAGATATCAAAAGCAAATAGATTTTACGTCCATCTATCAGCCTAATCCATTGGGCTT